>JBBBDQ010000881.1:1287500-1598066 GCA_037127315.1 Ascarosepion bandense
GAAAGTGCAAGAAAAGAAGCTACTAAAGTAGAAGCTGCAGTTACATTTGATTGGTTTCACTGTAAAAGTATGAAACCTAGTAGATAGTCTAGTAGCTTGAGTAAATTCATGCAGAGGGGGCACCAGGGAGCTAAACTCATCGAAGCAGAAACCATGAAAGTATTTATAGAAGAGACAGAGGAAATCCACATTACGTCAGTGAAAAAGTTAGTGGAGTTGAGCTACCAGGTCAGGATCAATTACATTGCAGATTGTATCTGTTAGATTTTGTCAAGAACCCCAAAATGAATAGCAGAGTCACCCGACCAGATGTGACAGCAGTATTCAATGAACAGGCGGATGGTAGATTTATATATGTGCAAGATAGATTCAAACAAGAAAAACTTTTTGGCCCTACACAATGAACTGACCTTTCTAGCAGCAGATTTAGCTATGGATTCAATGTAGTCATTCCACTTGAGGTCAGATGAGAGAGTTAGGCAAAGAAGTGTTTTGCTTTCAGGGAGACTAGCCTGATAATGGTGGGTAGGAGCGATTGTCTATGGTGGTTAAAGGATAGCAGCTTTGTTCTGTAAGTATTAAAATTTACGAGCCATTTCTTACCTCAGTCTACCACAGATTAGAGGTCCTTCTTAAGATCGGCAGCGAGGTTTACTTTCAGCCTCAGCAAATTACTTATCGAGGTGAGAGTAAATGGTGGTGCTGTCAATGTAAATACCTACATCTGATTACATATGAATAGGGCATCATTTTAATTGCTTGAAATGTCATAAAATTAAAAGGAAGATGGCATAACAGATGGGTTTAAAAAAAATTAAATTAATTAGTTGAAGCAGTTTTGAAATTGTTTAAATTCAACACTTATTTGATTTTTGCAAGAATTTCCAAATCTACATTTTTAGTGCAAAAAAGACACTAAAATGTTCTATACTCCCCCCCCCCCCCACACACACACAAAGGAAAACAAGATTGTTAACAGACATTTAGAGCGTGTTAGAAAGGAATAAAAAAAATGTTATAAAGAATACTTTGGTAATAAACATTCTGACAATAAAACTTATTAAGTTTTGAAAAAATTGTATACCATGATAAAAAAAAAAAAATAATCAAAGTATGCAGTTTTCCAGTGAATTAGCAGAGGTATTATATATTATAGTTTAATAACAACAAAACTCATTGGTAATAACTACTCAAAAATGCACTGTCAGTTTCACATAATAGTCAATTACAAAATGAAATTCAAAGTGCATTGCATCAGCTGAAAGTCTGGAGATTAATATTTTGTATTTGCATAGCTGGTACCTCATAAAATATTTACTACGTAACCCAAGAGGATATGGTTTGATCCACTGGGCCAGTGTCCCTAGTGAGTTGTCTCATTAAGAAATAATATACTGATGCATAAAAAAGAAAAAGAAAAAAAAAGGAAAAAAAAAAGAAAAAAAGATCAATGGGTTATAAAATGTGATGGCACTTCAAACATAGAAACTTATCTTTACATTCAGACTAATACACTTATCTTAGTCGCTATACTCACAATGCTTCAACCGTTGTGCCTTCTAGCCTTCTTTGGGTATCCCAGTAAATTTCAGAAAGAGAATTTCTCATTTAAAAAATTCCAACATAACTTATCTAATATCTTGGATTTTTTTAAAACTCACTTGTATTTTTTATTTCATAGATGTCTTCAACACAAAAATACCTCCTAACACACTAACCTGCTCCCATTCTATCAAACACTCTTCCCATCTGCCCGACACTTATCCTTGCTATCCTTACTCATCTATCACCTTTCTCCTGACATTCCCTATGTCTATCCACTCCTTCTCTTTACCTTCCCCTATGTAGCCCCATGCGCAATAGTGGCAGTGGAATGCCTTGCTTGGGGTGAGATGATTAAAAAAAAAAAAAAAAAAAAAAAAAAAAAAAAAAAACCTACAAGAGATAGTCAAAAGGTATTGTCTCCCATGTATTTTCACAGAAACTACAACAGATAAAAAGAGTCAAAAGTACGGTTAAACATAGCAATTTTTCACTTACAAAACTCTTTCTATTCATTACTTTTGGCTATGCATTTTCATGGCATTTTCAGTTTATGAAGAGTCTAATGCCACATTACTGTGCTCACATCTATTCTAAACAAATAATGTAAGAAAATCCTCACAAATCTGACAGATCTCACTATAATCTTGCATACCATTATTAAGAACTTAGTAATTGTCATATCTAACATATTTATAATAAAACTGAACAGAATTTTCTTTGAACAGTAGATATTTTGTTATAAAACTTAGCTTTCCAGAATTACTTATTCAGAAAGTTTAGTGACTAAAATTTCTGAATAAGTAATTCTGGAAAGCTAAGTTTTATATCAAAATATTATACAATATTTAATGTAAGGAAAGAACCAAAATCTAAGTCATATTATACAAAATAAACAACCCATATAAAGTATCTTTCAACATAGGAAATCATATCTTGTAATGCATATGAAATATTGTGTGTGTGTGTGTGTGTGTGTGTGTGTGTGTGTGTAGGTGTGTGTGCAGTAAGCAGCTCATATTGAAGAATCAGAAGGGTGAGTTTGAATTCCAGTAAAGTGTGTTGCATTCACTTACATGTGAAAAGCACTTTGAAAAGATCTCTTTTCCCTACAATCAAATCATATGTACAGAAATTTTGGCTGTTCAATTTTAACAACTGACTTGCTGTACCCTCACATGTTGAAAATGAGAGTAGAGCCCTGTGTGTACGTATGTCCAGGCATGCAATTAGTAAATTGTCACCATTTAATATTTTTAATTCCACATGTTTGTCGTTTTTTGTTTGTTTGTTTTTTTTATTTTTTACTTTGTTGACTGCACAGTATAATAGGGTCAGTTGGACACTGTGAGGAAAAAGAGCACCATGACAATTCGAAATGGCATACTGTGCTGCTTGGCATTCATACCAGAAGCGCCAATACAAACATTTCAGTGGGTATTAATTGGAAGACAGTACAGAAGATTAGGAAAGAGTTGGATTAGTCTAATGGTGATTACAAAGGTGTTTGGAGTGATCACCAGTGATGGTAGTGTTATGCCTCCATTCAGCTTCCCACAGGGTCTCAGACTCAATACAGAGTACCTTGAGGAGGTAGAGCTGTGGAAGACACTATGTCTGGTAACAGGACTCTGCACCATGCCACACAAGAAGAACCCAGTTATGGCTGTCAGACAATTTCTACAACCAGATCACCCCTTATATCTGGCCACCTAACTCCCCAGATTGCAAGCCCCTTGATTATTGTGTGGAGCATTTGAATGAGAGACCAACAAAACTCCTTGTAACACCAAAGATGAACTGAAAACAAAGATTATGGTGGCATTCACAAACTTAAGCAGACTGTCCAGAAGAGATGCAGGAGATTCTGAAGTTGTCTGGCGGCCACAGTTGAAGCCAATAGTGAGTTTATTCAATATAATTACTCTTAACTATTTTAGATATTTTGCCTAATTTTGGTAAACATATCTGTCAAAATGAGATGTCAGTGTTATTTTCATTTTTGCATAATTTAGATGACAATTCCAAAGTATTTGCTGCATTCTTTTTGGTGGGGTCTTGCTCTTTTTAACCATTTCACATGAAGTCACTTTGGACAGATTCAAACTTCCAGCTATATACATCTTGTTGACTGAATCTAATAAAACTTACTTGGATTAATACATGCTTATATATATATATATATATATATATATATATATATATGATAAAAATATACTTTTATAGCTAAATCAATCTTCAGGCCATATCCTGAAGATTGTGCTGAAGCATGAAATAGGTTGTCACCACTTGGTGTTGACTTCAGGGTCACAAAAATGTAACAAAAAGATATATATATATATATATATATATATAAATGCGTGTATAATGAAATCAATTAAAAGGTTAAATATCATAGAAAGTTTACACGTTCTTAGAAGTACTTTTGGATTAAATGGAGGTGGTACTTGCCATATCCTTTCAGGGCATATCTACATTATTCATGAAGCCCATTAGTACTCAGCTCCCACCGTTGGCTTCAAATGTCTGTCTGCACATGACAACCACCTTACCCATTCTATACAACAGCTTTTATTCATTGGTTAAACATGGCAAGCATAGTTGATGAATCCCAAACCATGTAAAAGGGAACCAATATTCAGGTTATCTACTGCAGCTGTCTCAGCCATTTTGACTGGATTGGCTATTGGTGTGCATGGCATTGAGTAAGGATAAAAATTAAACACAGACCTTTTTTTCTTTACTTTAATCAAGGAAAACAAATCAAAATCACTGAAGTATCCATTCATAAGTTTTGTAGTGACAGGTGTGGGTAAATTAACAAACCTCTACATAGGCAGTTCAGATCAAATGGTCACTTCACAAAGGAGCAATAACAGAGCTTAGTATCCACCTAGATAACGAGAGATAATTTTAAAAAGAATTCTTCAGACTTTCTGTCAAAAGTCACTTTTCCTTTACATAACACCTAACATGACATAACTAGCAGAGACCCTACAGGACTAGCAGTTGGAGAGAAAGCACAATGTTTATTCCTTTCACCTCTAGCAGATAGAATATTTATACATTTTGGACAAATGCCAAACAAGGACAAGAATGCTAATTTAAAAGGAATTCAAAATATGACATTGCAGTTATGAGTGAAACAGCTGGTAGGAGAGACTACATGGGGAGGTTTTAGATACACATTGAATTATACTATTTTAATTAATTTAAGAGAGAAAGTTACTAAGTTGAGGTTATTTGTGCATTGATGAAAATTTAAATTAATGAAAATTATTGTTAATTACATAATTTAATATTTTCAAGAATTTTAATCACTTTCTGACAAGATGATTTTTAAAAAAGCATCTTATCCTATATGATCTTCCATTTCAAACAAAATGATGTTTTACCAACATGAATATCATTAAAACTATCTTTTGCAACAATTTGTCAAAAGCATGAAAATATCAACTTAGAAAAATCATTTAATGTTTATAAGTTATTTAACTATCTCACCCACTTCTCATGTGAAATACTTTTTAGCTCTAGAAACAAATGCATGTTTTAAACTTCTATGCTATAAATATTAGATCATCTCAAAAGTATTTTTTTTTCTTTATATATTATTGAATACTGAAATAATATATAAAATTATGAAAATGATTTATTTAGAAAATATAAGATGAATTCATGGTTATTTCGAAACTGAAGGGGTAATAGTATAAGGGGAAGGTAGATCACAATTTATTTTAAACTATTACCTGAAGAAGAACTGTTCTGAAACATGAAAATTTTTGTGTAGTTGTATAATGCTTTTATAAACCATTGTAATAAAAAATTACAATATTAAGCTCTACTTTATATTGAGCACTCTTTATAAAAGTAAATGCTTGAACAGTGGATTTTAATCTACCTGTTCTTTCAGTTTCTTATATATATATATATATATATATAAGGGGGTTTGGCTAGTTTTGAACCTTTTAAAACTCTCCAACTTGAAATCAGCATCATCACTTGATAAGACACAGTACAGAAACAAAATGGACACTTCTTGTAATATAACATATTTATGTCATAAATTCTAAATTATTTATATATATATATATATATATATATATATATATATATATTTAGGTTGCACTAGGTAGTTCAAATTAGGTTGTTTTTTTTTTTTAATTAATAGATATTTTAATGAGTAGGAGCTAAAATGTTTTCTCAGAAGATATTAATAAGAAATAGCTCATCATTATTTATGCCTTCAAAAAGTAAATTGTTCATCACCATGCTCCTGTTACCAGTATGCATATATTAAATTTAGATGCCACACATACAAGGATTAACTTATACAGGCAGTAATACTTATAAAAACATGAACTACTAACAAATTGCATATATATATATATATATATATATATATATATATATATATATATATATTTATTGTATTAATGTGTATATATGAATATTACTATTGCCTGGTAGCATAATTTTAAAAAACAACACTTATGACTTAAGACTAAATTGTTAATTCATTGGGATATTCAAAACAATACAGATTTTAAAATAAACACAGCTTGTCTCAAAATCTTGTAATAATAGTAACAAATGTTGAATAATAAATGTGAATTTACTTGTGCTTATTGAAACAATAGGTTTAATGTTAAGAAATTTAATTTTCTCAACTTAATACATTATTTGACACCTATTATACTTTTTTATCTGAAAATGATAATATTCACTGAAATATTGATGTGCGTTGTGGTGCAGTGGATATCGGCTTGGAACGAGAAATCAAGGAGCTGAGTTCGAATTCTAGTGGAATTCTTTGCATTCACTTACACGCAAATACCCTTGGGAGAGGTATTAATCCGTAACTTCCCTCCAGTTATAGATTAAATAACAGGACAGATTGGGTTCTATAGCCTTGGCTGGCAACCAGTCTACCGCAGAAAGCAATGGCAACCTACTGCGGGATAATCTTCTGTCCAGTCAGTCATGTCTCTTTCGAGACATGATTGCTCAAGCGTGTATCACATATGGCACTTAACTGACTGATTGTGCAAAAATGAATAAATGCAAGCTTAAAATGCTTGGTTGGATAATAATTTAAATGAAAGATTTGAAGTACTTTGAAACCTAAATATTCTAGAATTGAAACTAATAAGTGTATTTTATTCAGTCAAGCTAGCTTGGACATTCATGTTTGTCTTTCAGTGGCTTAGTGCTCATCTACAGTTCACCATTCCTATAGAGAAACCTATTTATGAAATACAGTTGAAACAAACTTTATGGTAGAATTTTTCAAGTTTGGTAAAGTTTTTGTTTTTTTAAAAATCAAGCTGATCATAAAATGTCACCTTAAGCAATACTAGCAGATCAACAGATGTGTCAAAGGTATTTATAGCCAAGCAGTATTGATATCACTAGATCTTTTGATGTATATATATTTTTTTTTGTAGTAGGTAAGAGATACAGGAAATAAAGGATAATTAACTTTACATTTAAGTCAAACTAAGAAAGAAACAAGAAAAAAAAAACAGAAAATTTTTCCAGTTATTAACATGAGAGAGAATATTTAGATGAATGAAGATTGGCTATTTTCAGATTTAATTTGAAGAAATACTTTTTAAACTTTTGAGAACAAAGTCAAATCTATAAATTAAATTTTCTGGATCATGTTACACCAAGCACAATCACTTTATATTTTTTTCCTTGCTTCTAGATCATTTTAACACAGGAATGAAATATTAGTTAAATTAGTTAAAAGCCAAAAGATTTCAAGCAATCACAATATTTGACAGTGGATATCAATATAAAAGGGTTAGTTCTGATTTGTACTAAACAGACAAGTACTTTACTTGATAGGATAATTATATAAAAAAGGAAAAAGCACTATTGTCTATTGTCATTTTTTTATAGAAGAAATGAAGAACAAAAAGGATAAAGAGAAGTGAGATGAAGGTACCATGTATTTCAGGAAATTATAAGATTTCCTTTACTTAAAATGGTATGTTATGAATTCTTTCAAATTTTTAAAATTCAGTATGAAGTTAAAACAATGACCTTTTTAAAAGCATAACAAATAATGTAAAACATGAGCTTTATTTATAAAAATATGTGTGCAAATATTTGTACACTGTTTTTGGAATTTAACTTTCCTATGTTTTGACATACAGCATAAATGAAAAATAAAATATTTATATCTAGAATCTTCAACTGACAGCATAACACCAAATTTTTCTCTTAACAAATATGCACAAATTGTATTCCAGTATTTTTATTTTCTGATTAAAAAAAAAAAAAAAACATCACCAACATTAATGAGGTTAAAAATTTTACAAGTAAGGAACAATATCAATTCAGTTTATTTCAAAAAGTTTGCATGAAAAATCTTTGATTTATATACTCAACAAGAAAACAAAATTTATTTTGAATGGGATTGGATTTAAGTCCTAAGAAACAAACTTTATTGATGAGAAAAAAAATACATCCCAATGTTCAAGAAATATGTAAATTCTCGTAAAACAACCAAATTACAATTTGATTTAATATCTTTAATGCAGGTGGTGGTGGTTTTATTATCACAAAATAAAAATATCTTAAAATTCAATGTTTAATTTGTTTCTGTTTTAATTTGACAACTGATTTACAAAACATGATTAGAAATAAGTTGTTTTAAATCTTCTATCTTACAGTTCTAATATTTCTTTGAGCTGTCTCATGGCAATAAAAAATATGAGAAAGTGAATGATGAACAGCTATAGTTCTGGTGACAAATAAAAGCAAGAGAAAAGGTTTGTGATTATTATGGGAAATATGCGAAGATAATAATGAAACTGAATGACTAAGTTTTAGAAAGAAGTTATGTAACTAAGGATAGTTTAGTCAAGAAAAGCTGAATATATGAATAGGTTTTTGTAGGGTAAAGACTGATTACCAACAGAAATATAAATACATTCACCAAATTGTAATAACCGCTAAAGTATAGGACATAACTTAAAAATGGTTGCTTAAACTCACATGTCAATTAAATCCATTTTATGGCTAAATAAATTAAATAATACTTATCTTGTGGGTTTTCTTTGTCCTTCCTAATGAAGGGCATTTGGGTGTAGTATATCAAAGTTAATACCATTAATGGTTTAATATAAAGTAAAAGTAATGAGTGGGGTAAGTTCCATTCTTGTATAAAATGAAGTAGTCTTAAATGTGTATTTTTTTTTTTTTTTACATCCTGTAACTGAACAGCCTATTACTAATGCAGCTTCTTCTAAGAATTGTTCTGCTGAAATGTTAGAGATCAATAAATGCAGCAGATGCACTAAGATTTACACTTTGATAACTCAACAGTTTAGTCTTCATTCTCATTTCCTTTCACAACAAGAAACTATAGAAATCAGGTAAGAAAAAAAGAACAAAAGCATGAATACCAACTGTGTGCATGCAAATTTCTATATACCAAAGTTACTTAATTCTTCAAATACAGTGCAAAAAGCACTAAAGTCTAGTCTTATGAAGAGATTAAAAGCTTTGATTGTGTGGTGTTCTTTAATCACCTGTAAAGATCTAATAGGAATGCATACAAAATGTGTAGAAGGAAAAGAAAAAAAAAACAGCATTGTATATAAAGTGAAGGAAGAGTGCAAAATGCCTTAGGGGCTGAACAAATGTCTCATGATTAAGTTATTCTCTTCAAAAGTTTCATTGTAGAAGTAGTTTAGATATAGAAAAGGATCAAAAATTAATTCAACAAGATGTATTCGATTAGGTACCTATACTAGATTAAAAAACAAAATACCAACTCCAAACTTCAGTTTCATATAAGGATACAAATATATACAAATGGAAACACTTATTGCGAAAGTGATAAGGAATACTTCCAACAAAACCTCCATCAGATCATGATTTACTCATACTCTCTCAAGCAATACCTCACAATATTATAAATTTTGCTGGAACCCTGTCACAATGTAAAAATACCAAATCCATGTAGCTGCAGGCTTTGCCCAATGTTGGAGCCTCTTAACATATTTCCTTCATAATGTCATCAAGGTCAAGTTGGCAATAAATACTAACACTTCACTTTGATAGGAAATATCCGTTTCCTAGTAACGTATTCTAAATTCTGTTCTCAAATTTTCATATTTTCGATCTTATGGTCAGGAGTCCACTCAACATTTTCCTTAAATAGGAACCATTGACAATAATATGGACATTTTTTTGAGGTAACTGATCAGATGATAATATCAGGACTATCGTTCATCAGCATGATCTCGGAAATAAATAAAATGACATTTCAAACATAAAACATTCCAATTTATAAAAATAAGTATGCTTTAAAAATAAAATAAGCATGATTTGTACTTTCTACTAATAGTACTTTCCCAGACATTTCCTCACTTTAGAAAACCTATTTTAACAATGTGGTAACATTCTTGGATTCCATTTGAAGGAGACGCTGCTTTCTCTCGTTGTAGTGGCAAACCTCTTCTGCAAGTTTTCTCTTCTTTTAAGTCCTCTGAGACCAATAGTCCAACTGCCAGATGATATAAAACAAAGCCTTTCTTTTATCTAAAAAGAGGTTTCTGCACTCACCACAGCATTTTTGACATTCCATTTTCTTACAGTTAAATGCCCTAAGTAGATCTTAAAGTCATTCAGAATTGTATAGAGTTGTGCTTAACTCTTACTTCTCAACAAATGTTAAGTGGTAATGTTGGATTTCAACTGTATGAAGCCATATTTGTTCATGAAATGTGACTTATTTTTGTCCTCAAATATTTACTAATTAAAGATTCCATTAGATTTTATAAATGATACTACAACAAACATTGAATCTACAGTGGGCATAACAGCTTTGGAGAGTCAAACAAATTACATGCATAACTATTTATCCTTAGAGAGAAAAAAAAAAGACCACATTCATCAAGTAAATATAAGACATCATTATAATTCTTCCCAAGTGATAGTAATCTGTAAAAGGCAGAGGATAGTAATAACTGATCCACTTCGATATTCAGAGACTTGAGACAGGATTGCTGTCAGTGAAGAATTTTATTTCTTTGACCATTCCCTTTATCAAGAATAAATTGCAGTATAGTTATGCTAAATATTCATCCTTGCAAACTGAAGAACTCTTATAGAAAAAAAATCACAAAAATGTTTTCTGTAAACTTCCAATTCTGAAATGACTGTTACACCAGTAAGAAATGTCTTCATTGTAAAAATATTTTCTCCTCCCTTTTTCACTGAAAATAAAATCATTCACACTGTATATAATTATTTCTATTACTAGAAAAGAAAGGTGATTATCCCACCAGAATACAAATTTCTGACGATTTCTATTGAGAGAGGTATCTTGAATTTAAAAATTTTCTAGATGAGGGAGAAAAAAATTTTTTTTTGTTTCCTTTACTAGCCATCGTCATTTCTAGTAACTAAACAGATCAAGCAGAACAATTTATATCTTGGTTTAAGAATGCTTTAAATTTGCCTATTACATTGCCTCAGGTTTGAAACAACCTCGAGTGAAAGAGAGGCAAGCAGGTAGGCACACAAAGATAAGGTCATTTTACTGACAAAGAAAAAAAAGAAAAAAAGAGGAATAATATTAATTTTGATGAAATAGAACTATCTAGTATTTTGGTACATAGAGTTCTGGTAATAAATTTTCTGAATTACATTTTACAGAAAAGACCTTTATAAAGTTTGTAGAACATCCTATTGGTTTTCTTAGATCTCACTTCATGCAGTGTTATGAGAAAGGCATCAAAATTTACTACTGGTTCATGTGGTCTTCAAAATGGTTCAATGAAATATTGGTTTGTAGCTAGGTCTACATTGTACATGGATGTTGTTCAAAAGTTCCTTTTTTTTATTTTAATATACACTTTTCTAGACTAAAAAGTATTTTTAAGCAAAAGCATAAATTATCAAAATTAAACTAAGTCTTTATTCTATGAACAAGTTATTGGAATGAAATCAAAGGAAATCACAAAATGAAGCAAAGATGCCTATAAAAAACACTTAAGAAAAAAAAGAAGTAAGAAAATGAAATCAAAGTGAATGGCATGTTCGCATTTTTTTTTTTACCCTTCTTCCAAGTAAAAGCTATAAAGTTCAGAAAGCTAGAGAAATGTCACCACCATTCTGCTGACACATTTCCTGAAATGTCAGTTGGTTCAGCTCTAATTATAAGAAACTGTCTAGCTAATAAAAAACCTTCATCCATTATATTCATGTATGTGTGTTCTTATTGGCTGGAACACTAAGAAGTGTTCACGTAAATAAAGAACCCAATCAAACACTTACACATCTGTTCATATTGTCATACAGTTGGCTAATCATTTAATAAACCACTGATGGAAATAAATTGCCATTCATACAGACATAAAGTGTTCTTAATTTTTAGAGGTTTTATCATAATTTAAAAAAAAAGAAAAAAAAATCAGCTGCTTTTTAACAGATAAGGTATGGTTGCACAAAAGAATAAAAAAAAATCATATTCTACCTTAAGACTTAAATATTTATTCAAATATATCTGATCCAATTAAAAATATTTGATAGCATTCTACCATCAAAAAGATTTACAGTTTTAAGTTCTTTAAACAAGACTAACAGATTAGGTATACAAGATTGAAATTTAAAATGCACAAGACATTTGTCATGTCAAATACAAACATCTAAACTCTCAGTATAAATATATCATCAACTACTGTAGAATGAATGAAATAGTCTTGACCAAGAAGAAATTGAAAAAATAATCATAAATAAAATTCAGATATTGGGCAAGAATTTGAAGAGTGGGTCAGGTTATGAACCCAAGTTTGTGTGTGAGTGTGCATGATTTATTATCAGCCATTTTCTCAGTTTATTGTAGGACTTTAGCCCCCAAGGTCTATCAATAATGGCCCTTACTGTCACACTGGTGTATAATGTTGGCAGGGGATTTGAATTTAGAGTTCCTTCTCAGCTAGTTGCCCAACCACAGCTAGAGAGTCTCATCTGTTCTGCTCTTTATCTAAAGAAAAGATCTATTAATGTCCTTGGAAAAGGCATAAACCCCAATGAATACAAAAGCTTCAGCCAAAATTTAAACTCTGGCTTGCTGATTCCAATTGACATGAAATTTGTAAGCATGAGTCTAATAATGCTTTAATAAATATAAAAGCATTAAATAAAAATCAAATTGGTTATGAACAAGTTTTGATAATTAAAAAATAGTAAAAATGTTATAATGGAGAAAAAGAAAAACAACAAAAAAACCAGCTTGAGAACTATGTCAAAATTCTAGTGAAGACTTCACATGAGTCTAATTCAATTACAGTGTTCAGTTACTGCATGAATTTTAACAATGACTTTAGAAGAGAGACAGATCAAGTAACATTCTGACAGTCTGAATTACTGGAAAATTAAAGTCAATATGACTAGGTCAATTTTATTAAAACCTTAAGAAAACTTGCTTAGAAAAATGGAGAGTAAAAAAAAAATCATCCAAAAGGATTTTCAAGGTTTAAAATGACTTGGAACACCAGTTACCAAAAGCACTATTAATGGAAAAGTACATTAGAATTGGTTCAAATTTATATGCTTTAATAACTTTTAATGTTGAAAACACAAAGTCATTAGATGAAAATTTATACACAAACCTCAAGGATTTAAGTTATTTTAGCAGAATGTTCTTTTGATCTAACAAATCTAAAAGTGAATATTTTGGTAATGATTGCTCATCATATATGAAAAAATGGTTGCATCTTCAACTCAAGAAACATTCAACATGCAATAATGATTAAATGTGAGATCATCATGGCATAGAGGTGCTTTTGTTTAAATGGTAAAAAAGCATATTTCATGTACTATAAGGAAACATAAATACAGCAATGTATCTACATGTGTTAGAAGATCATTCTTATTTCCAGCACAGCAACTGAATATGAAACAGTTGGTTCTTGGAATGAAGCAATCCAAGAGCTGCTGAAGAATAGACTACAAAAAACAATGCTTCACTAACCTAATCAATACACTAATTTGAATTCATTGAAAATTTATGGTTAATTTGTAAGTGTATTGAGAAATGCATTTAAAATATTGAGGACTTATTGTTTGCAAAGAGTAATGAGTTAAGATTCCTCAGGATTGTGGTAAAGTGTTAATTCTTAGGAGAATGTCTTCTGATTTAAATATCAATGCTGATTTGTATATCTGAGTACTTTTACTATTGCTTTCTTGTATAGTGCTATGTATCTGCAACTATTTTTCTTTTTAATTCCAATTTATCATGCAGAAATATATTAAATAAACAGCTTTCAAGCTTGCAAATACTTTGTAAACATTACTGTATGAGAAGAAAAGAGAAACAATGAGAATCAGACATTTCAAAGAATTAAATTAACCTTAAAACATTACTAGCAAGTATCAATAAAAATTTATCTAAACGTTAATTTCAATTATAAATTACTAAATAATCCCTAGATTACAATTTTCTGTCACAATTTGGAGCAACCATTGACATCAACGGGAGATTTTATTTTTATTCCTTTCAATAAATTTGAGAGTACCAATAGTTAGATAAGATAATCTATTTAAATTTCATTAAGAGAGAAAGCAAGAAACACAGACAGGACAAAAGTGTTAGTCAGTTACCTTATTTGCCAAAAGTGAGGCCAGGAAGTTACACTTGTTAGGCCAACAATAATTATGCTTAAAATAAAACTTTCTAAACAAAGAACTGATTGAATGAACATTTAAAAATAAGCAAAATAGTAACTTATTTTAAAAAGTTGCTTTCTTTTACTAATTTGAAATAATTTGCATAAGAGCCAAAATGCTTTGCCAATTCACAAATGGACTACGAGAAATTTTTTCAATTCATGTAAACAGATACAAATAGAATCGCTGCATGGATTTAAAATCTTTTTATATTTAGATACAAAAATCTAGCCAACATTTAAGAATTTATATATCTTCAAATATGTTGCAGTATAAAATAAGCAATTTTATATATAAGCTGCTAATCTTTATGTAGATAAACTATTTATGAAGCACAGCATAGTTTGGGCACTAAACAAATATAAAACAAGCAGAGAGGATTGAACTAGGTATCTTGTATTAATGGTTAACCAAATTCATTTAGTGATATAACCATCCTTCATGTAAACAAAAACTATTTTCAAATGACTTATTCCAAATGCAATTTGCAAAGAGGATATTTTCCATTCAAATATTTTTTTTTTCCATTATGTTCTGAAGTGAAAATTTATTGATCCTTGTAATTAGGAAGCACATTCAGCTTTTTGTTTCAAACTAAGAATCCAATAATTATTGCTTTTATCAATTGCTTACACACTTTTTATACAGGCAATATATCCTGTCTGGTACTCTCAGAAAGGTTTAAACAAGAATTATTATTTCATTCACTGGAGGCATGATGTTATAACCTCTTGATTGACAGAGCCAGCAGAAAATCAAATCTTAAGATACCAGAATACTCTTCTCAATATATGAAACAATTCATCTAAATAAGGATTCTCTCTGAGAATTGTATCTCTTTATATTTTGTCAGACATATAATAATAAACTATTGAGAGTTTCAGACAAAAGTGAGAGAAACTTTATAAAAACTTTGTTCTTTTTTATAAAATCATCTCTTTAAGCTTTTCTTTGAAATAAAATGCTTCTGATTTATTAATTAAAAGCCAACATTGACCTCACTCGATAAAATGTTGCTCATCCTTTGGCTCTCACAGAGTAAACAGTCTTTCATATTCAGTAACAAAAGAATGACAGCAGAGATACTTATCTAGGTTATATATATATATAGTTTGAGAGTTCCACTCATTGCACAAAAATGCAGAATACATACAAGTTTGTGCACATTCTTAATTTGAAAAAAAAGAAAGATAACATACTTTAAGAGCCTTTTTTGCAATTTTTTTTTTCAAGCCAAAACTAATTTACATACATCTCATAAAACCTGTGGAAGTCATAACGGTCTTCATAATAAATTTGTACAACCAATTCTAAGTTTTAGTTAAATATTTCAAGAAGTCATCAGGATGCAAGTAATTTAAATTCCAGTCCAATTTATTAAGCTCGTTATTACAAGTTAACTGTGAAGGAAAACTAAAATAATATCAGTGTCAAGTGATCTCCAAGCAGAAATTTTAGCTTAGCATTTTTTCAAGAGATTTAAAGTTTTGTTTATAGATATTTGGTAACACATTCATAATTGTCAACACAATAATATCTACATTCTTTAATTTGTATTATTCTAAAAGTAAAGCTTAATTATCTGGAAAAGTTATCCTTGTTAACTGATACCAAAAAACACCCAATAGATATATTTCATGAAGAGATAAAAGTTGATGTTGGTTTAATGAACTTATTTGAATTAAATTATTAGGGGAGAATACACAATGACTTTTGGGCTTCAAAAGAAAATATATATCAGTGAAAAGAGGGACAAAATTTGCACAAATCTAATAAGAGTTCAAAATGTTCAATAAATATTTGAAGTTTGATGTGAATGACAAGATATGCACTTGTCTTTGAAAACACATGAGAGATGCAAATCAGTAATTTGATAGATTTTTTTGTTAACAGTCTCTGTTCAAACCTATTTGGTCTATTTAATGCAATATCTAAACACAAACTGATGGAAATAAAAAGTTCATCAGTGAATATTTTTATCAAATAGCAATAATTTATAAATGATTCTATCATCTAAATCTATACAAGGTTAGATTTGCCCTTATTTCACCCATAACTCTTATTATAAAGGTGTCAATATAGTTTTGGTTAAGAGAGTAAACATGCTGATATCAAAGACAAAAAAACATATACAAAGCTAAATGATTAACAAGAAAACCCTACTATCTCAACATAATCACTTTGCTATTCAAAGAATCTAATTGAAATGTAAAATATAATTAAAAAGAGAAACAGCAGAGGAAAAAAATTTTACAAGTTAGAAGTAATTTACCAGATTAGTCACCTTCACCTTCAGTCATATACAATTCTAAGTACTGAATTCTTTAGTCAGTGAATATCAATAACAAAAATGTTTATACAATTAAATAGATATGCACATAGACAAGAGAGATAAAAATATAGTTTTAAGATATGCTATATTTAAGAATAAAAGTCTTCTATATGAGAGATAGAGCATTTGTAAATTTAAAAGTGAATACTGAAGTTGACACAGACTTTGTTTCAACACCATCTGATAGCTTAAAGATTGTGTTCAAGAATGAAACAGACTGTCGCAGCTCAGTGTTGAGATAAATACCGAGCTGATATATGTTGTGGAACTCTCTTCCAGCTTCTTGCTTTCCAGTAGGCTTTGATTTTCAAAAATGTCAATGAAATGTCAAGCATCTCTCGTCTTAATTCCTGTTCTTTTATTGTTCTCTCTACTTAATGTTTTTCTTTTTGTCCTATTCTTTAATTCAGTAACCATGTTATTGCCTTCCTTGGTGATAAGAAAAAAATTAAATTAAAACAATAAATATTCATTTATAATGAAGAATTAAAAGTTACTTGTATTGAAATCTTTTAGCTCATACATTTAAGAGATTAAACAATAAAAGAGATTTGAAATGTAAGAATGCTCCAATTTTAATGACAACAAAAATAAATAAATAAATTTTGGCTTTACCAAAAAAACAATATTTCATGTTTTTATTGAATTCAATGGATTTTATGGTTAATGATTTTTAGTCATTGATCATTAATACTTGTTACAAAATTTAAAAAATTCCATCCATTGAGTCAGTATCCATCACATTTTCTTAAATCTAAATGCTAGAAAAGGGTAAATAAGTTAGTTATTGAATCAAAAATTAATTCATATTGCATAAAAAGAAAACAAAGTTAAGAGAGGTAGACAACTCTAAAATTACACATGCTACCAACAAGTGTTTGGTGGCTAATTTGGCTCATCATAAATAATTAAATGACTGCAACGAATTCACTTGATAGAAGAATCATAAACCCCGAAGAATCAACTTAAAAGCAAAAGAAAAGTATTACTATTATTAGCTTACCTTTTTTTAATAGAATTAAAGAAAAAAAAACTTCAGGTCTTATGAATTGTATTTTCATTATTTTTTTTAGATTTTAATTTTTAAAAAATTCTTATTTTAAAATCTAACTGGATTTTCTTTTTGACGTTTTATGTTTAAATTTTTGTTGTTTACTGAATTGATTTAGGTAATTACAAGAGGAAAGAACTAAAAAAAAAATTGCATATATTTTTATTTTAACAAAAAAAAAATCTACGTAATTTTAAGAAGCGCATTTGTGTTTACTGTTTACGGTTAGTTTTTTTTTTTACCGTGTCATTCAAGAAATAAAACGGGACCCATACCTAACTAAATTAGCATAATTTCGTAGCCTTTTCAGATGGGGACTTTTTATTTTATTTTTAGTCCAACAACTAAGACTAAGAGTGTTAAACTTCAAATTTAAGAAAAAAAAAAAAAAAAAAGCTAAGTTTGTTTTCTGTTGCTGGGTGTTTTAATTTTAAAGATTCAGTTTCTTGGGGTTTTGTGTGGCAGAAGGGACGAATCTGCTGTAGTAGCAGTTTACACGCGTTCCTGCTGCATGACTAAAAATGTAAAAATTTTAAGAGGGAGAGAGAGACATCAAGTACAATCTTTCTTTGGGTCGGAAATGAAAACGTGATATTTCCTATTAAAAATAGTTAGCTTTAAAATATTATATAAAACAGATTTAAAAAATCCTTGTTTACTTCTTCACGCTGCAAAATAGCATTTCATAAGCGTTCTAGGTCCCTTTTTTTTAAACTGGTCTTGCGTATTTTTGAATCATTCATTAGCCATTAAAAACAAAAATAAAAATCCCATCACTTCTCAAAAACTAGTATCGCATTTTAATAAAATTAAATTTTAAAAAATTTTAAATACTGGAGGAAAAAAATAGAAACAGGCTATTTTGATTCCTTCTAGTACGTCCCTAATCGAATAAAAAAATGTTTTCAACTGGACTGGAAGTACTTACAACTTTTTACCTACCTGTTGTAAAACACGACACCTGTTCATTAAGTTACAGGTAAATTTTACGTGTTTACATGATCACTGCTGTTTTGTTTACATTTATTAACCCTCGAAATTTGGAAATACTTGTTTAAATAAATAAAACATTTAAAGAAAGAGTCAATAGAAAATTATTTTTATTTTTGTTTATGTAAATTGAAAAACATTTTTGAAAAAAATCAATAGCGAATTTATCGGATGCTAATGGGAAATTGGAAAGATCAATAATAAATTTAAAGAATTATCTAGCAAATAACAAAAAAAGGACATATTCATTATAATAAAAAAAAAATAATCAACTTACGTTTTAAAAGAGCGAATTGAAAGTTTTTTTTTTTGTCCTGCATTCTTTTTTAAACAAAAAAAATTCAACACGTTCAAAACAAATTGAGGAACATTTATGAATAAATAGTTGCTTTCATATAATTTTCCAAACCAACAATTTTTTTTAATTAATTTCTGCTTACAGTTTTTATAGCAATATTTTCCGCTTATTATTTTATTTTTTCTAAACACCACTTAACGTTATTTATTTATCAAGTCGACAAAAATAAAATAATACTATGTGATCGATAGTAAAAAATTAAGTTAATAAAATTAAAACTCATAAAAAAAATTATTATTAGTATTTTTTTTTACTGTTCCAGTTTATTTATTTTACACCTGAATTTAGCTTTTTTTTTTTCGCCGAGTTACTTTTAGTTTAAAAAAATAGTGGTGAACGCGAAGTATTTTTGAAGTTTTTTAATTTAAGAACAAACTTTGTTTTACTTTTACTTTTTAAAAAAAGGGTACAATGGAGAAAAGCTAAGGATGTCTAAATAAAAACTTATTTTTAAAAGAAAAGTAAATGGTTATCAGTTGAGTAAATAATGAACTTTTATACTATTTTTTGCAATGCATTTTTAAAACTGACAAATTGTGACAAGTGATCGACTTGAAAAATGATTATTCAACTAAACGTGAGACACAAAAGGAAAAACTTACGATTATTTAATGAACAGTTTCTCTAGCTAAAAAAAAGTCATCAAACTAAGAAGCTAGGTTTTAGTTCAATAACATAAACAATAAAAAGGAGAAATGTGATTTTCTATTGCATAAATTTTTAAACAAAAAAAAACAGAAAAAGATGAATATTTATTAGAAATTTACTTAATTCTCAAAAAAACATAATATGATCGACTTTGAAAAGAAGCATCTATAAAGGCAGCTTTATAGATTTGTTTTAATTAATTTTATTTTCAAATCGATTCATAGAAACAAGTCAAAGTGTAAATAAACACTTAAACTTCGATGAAAGAAAATACTGAGCCGATTCTAATTGCATAAAAGAAAAAGACACACACACACACACACATATATATATATATATATATATATATATATATATATATGTATGTATGTATGTAGTTTTGCCAGAGTTACATAAAAGTAAAACAATGAAAATGTGGAACACGACCGAGTTGATCAGCTCGTAAATATTTTTTCGTCCATACGCTAGTTTCTCAAACAAACGCACCCGGTTTTAAACACATCTCTACACAACAATAACGGGACATAGTTATGCATGATTAAGGAAAGTTCAACACGTTAAGTAACAAAATAAAAGTGAATGCCGAGTCTATTACTACTTTTCTTAATCCTTTGATTTAACACTTGACAAAGTTTTTGCGGCCTGATTTTGAAAAAATGCAACTATCAGCTTCTTTTAAACACCAAAGATATAAAACTAAAAAGGAAAGCAATAAGGTAGAAAAATAGGGGAAAAAAAGACTTTACTTTTAAATATTTATAATCTATTATTTCTTTTTAGTTTTGATAATAAATTTAAAACTCTTATACTGGAAAACTGCACACAAGAAAAAATACTAGCATTCCATAACTATACACACACACACATGATTATATATATATATATATATATATATGTATTGATTGTACAGTACACAGAGTTTATAGGGGGAAAAGTCCCTTTTTCTTCCTTATCAGATTTTTCGAATACTTTAAACGTTTAGATTAGGAAATAAGCTTTGAAATAAGGAATTGTAACACTTACCGAAAGGGAGAGCCCAGATTGAAGAAAGAGTATTGGCAGCAAAAGTAGGTAGGAAGCAGCAAGTGCCAATTGGTTCTTAAGAATAGCAAGGGTAAATTTTTAAAAAATAGCTCGAGAGTGTGAGATGAACTAAAAAAACAAAAAAGATGGGGAGGACGATGAGCATAAATGCCGAACAGTTAACACGCGCACACACAGTGGTGGCCTAAGCCGGAGAAATCAGCAGGCAAATATCATTCAAACAGCAACCACTTTGACTACCACTAACGCCCTCTATCAAACGGCGTCAAGGGAAGACAACTTTTCAAATTATAGCGACTTGACTAGCCAGAGTAGTAGTTAGACAATTGAAAGACCTGAAATTTTACATCAGATAGCAAGTCGGTTGAATTCTTTTAGACACATGAAAATGAAAGTTAAGAATCGTTATATGTAGACATTATTGATATTTATATTTTTATTATTAGTTTGGCATTTATTTAAGCCAGAGAATGGTAGTGCCTTGAGCTTCAATTGACATTTTCAAAGCTTAGCAGAAAGTCAGATGGATAGAAATAAGGATATAAACATTTGTAACACCAATCTTCTGATTGAAGAAGGCTAGTCTGCATAAAAGAATATCAGTATTCAGAATTTTAAATACTAACAATCAAACTTCAAACATTTGATAAATGAAGCTAACTGCAAAATGTCTTTCCTACCAGTAAAGGCATTATCTTTCAGATGTTGTCAATTTATTATAATTTAATTACAGTTTGCTTATTCATCATTTTTTAAAATTTGCTGTTATGGCTATCAATAGCAAAGCTTCTCTTCCATTTAAGATAGGACATCATAATTTCCCAAGAAAAATGCTTCCCAAAAAGATAACTGACTTTTGATTTACAATTTAATAATTGCGAAACTAGAAACAGACATAAAATGAACATTTTCTTGTTGGAATATTTACTAGCATTACACACACACACACACACAGATATCAAAATCTAATGGTAGTTGGTTAGATCCAACTATAGCAAAGCTTTTAATAAAAAGTGCTCAGTATGAGAAAGAGCATAGAAAATTGAAAAAAAAAGGGCTGAATAAAATATAAAACCAATGCTATTCAAGTTTTACCCTTGAATTTAGAGATCATGGAACCTATCCTCGTGTAACTCTTAACTCTAACCCTTACGATACCCTGTTTTATATTTGGTTGAGAGTTCTTTTTGTCTTTAATTATCCAGACTTGCTTGAACAGGGAACTACAATATTTTCTCAACCTGAATGATGTTACATGATTATAATACTTCAAGCTAATGTAAGTCATCCAGCAAATGCCTTCTACTTTGACTTCAGATTAGTAAACAATGTTATCAGTCAAACATTGGCTGTTTAAGGGGCAAACATAACTTTTAAAATTAAAATATGGCATTTGCTTTCCTTTAAAATCCTTATCTCTTTTTCTCTTTCTACCTTTCTGTCTATATACTTCTTTCTCAACTTAAAAGAAAAAAAGGAAGAAGAAAAAAGACTGAATACGGATGCAAAACTGTGGAAGTTTGCTAGTCCAGGGTCTAATTATTGTGACTAGAAATCTACCTAAATAAGAGAGGCTTCACATATCATTTCTACTATAAAAAATATGAAAAAGAAAGTAATCAAGTAGTCTGAAGCCCTTTCTTAAGTGTATATAAAATGACAGCCAACAGGCCCAGGTAGAGAAGAGACAGCTAAAGAAACTACCCAAGTGTGTTACATGAAACTAGCAGTCATCTAAAACATTTTTTCAGTCTTCTGAAGGCTAAAATACACCAGATTCTGATGCTGCGTTTATTTCCAAAGTAACCATACTCCTAATAGCTGCCAGTAAAATGATAACCACTACCAAAGTCTGGCTATCAACTACCTAGCTGAATGAATTTCTGCCACTACATATTACAAAGAACTTGCTCCAACCAAAGTTAGATAATGAATTTATATTAATTGTTATATCTTTGATTCTATTCCTTTATTCTGAAGTTTACAAGAAAAATTACCAAGAACCTCTGGCATTTTTCCACAACTTTTATGGCAATTAAACATTTTTATAATTAGGTTTGGGCTTACCCCTCAACATTTTCTGGTTAAGCCCCTTAATGATCTTCTCCATATTGGGTATTGTACTACAACTGATTTTCATGAAAGATTTTATGAAGTTCATTGCTTACCAGAAAGTGTTCCCTCAACATGATAAAGAATTTCTGAGCAATTTTAGTTTACACTATTTACATTGTTTGGACTATTGTCCTGATCTTTTTTGCCATTTGTACAATGTTTTGGCCATTATATGCTCTGGCCTTCTTCAGGTGCTAAGAATTTAAACCAAACCCTTTATTACGATCACTGGGGTATATCATTTTCATTCCTTGTGCAAAGCCTCTTTTGGTAGTCAGGACAACAACTCCAATGAACATGGAAGGGTATGCATGAGGATAACAACTCTCAGAAAACAGCCCCGGTCTGTCTACTGTATGTGAAGGGGTTATCGGAGAGAAAATACAAAGAATCTGTCAACCATATAACATCAAAACGATCTTCAGAAGTGGTTCTACACTTCGCAGGTACCTCTCCCGAGTAAAACCCCAACTGAGAAGCACATGACTAAGGACTGTGTGTATTCTATTCCATATAGCTGTGGAAAGAAATATAAAGGAGAAACAGGCCACCCCCTTAAGGTAAGGCTACAAGAATATTGCAAGGAGAGATAGAAAGATCAAGTATAGAGAAAGGGGATCACCGCTCCCTATGGGATGAAGTTGAAATAATAGATAGAGAATGCCACTGGAAACATGCAAACTTAAGGAATCAGCACATATGCTAGGCTACAATGTCTTCAATGGGTTCAATAGCTTATACTCAGGTCTATTCTTGAAGTCTGGTTTGTGGTCTTTAATTGTGCAAAATGCATCCAGTTTCCAGTATTTTTCCTCTCTGTAACTAGTTTTAAAATTTAAATGAAATTTCGAAGTAAGCCTTATTCTGCTTACTTAAGTGACAAACTTCTTCGTATATATATATATATATATATATATAATTAAAAACGACCAACAAGAAAGATTTTATAAATTTTTTAATTAATTTTTCCAGTATTCTTACACGTTTCCTTTTATTGGAGATAAGGAGTGTGAAAATGTTCCATAATTTTCAACTTTCCAAGTGCTTTCACCCACTTCACTGGCCATTTTCAAGAATTTTATTTTTTCAATGTTGTTATTTTGTCCTCATGTTTTGACCGTAACATAATTTTTGTGTTTTTGCAAAAGAGCATTCTTTAAAGCTAACATGTAATGTACATGGCTTGGCATCACATGAGTGTCTGTCTATTTTTTAAGAAACTTTCAAAACTTCATTTCTACTGTTAAGTAATGTGAGGTTGATGGTAAGAGAAAATTGTTTGATATATAGTACATCTCTTTGATATCGTGATTTAAATAATATTTTTGTATTTTCAACCAAAATGTTTCTTAAGGGTTCTTGTAAATTATAGGTTAATAAATGTTATTTTATTGCACTATTATAATTAGATAGTTGGTATGTAATGTGTCTACTCAGAAAAGTGGTAGTATTGTCAATATAGGTAATTGATTTATGACAAGAAACACAATCTTTTATAGGGCATTGAAATTGATACACTATATTAGTCGTCGCTAGTTTAGATTTGATGGAGTTATTTTGATTAGAAACAACAAGGTTTGCTGTCTTACATTTTCTATAACATATGAATTTTGCATGTTTTGGAGGAATTACAACAGAAATGTGGTGTTTAATAATTTTTCGTATAGTAAATTCATTCTGTTTATAATTATTGTGCATTTGATTGCCATAAAATATGTTGATGTGTTTTTGTGCATCATTTTTAATACTGGTATCATCTATTTTTTTAAGAATAATTTTATTTGTTTATCAATGATATTGTTGGGGGAAAATATTATTGACTAATGTTTGTTTCATGTTTTAGTTTGCTCAAAAATATTCTTTGGAAGGAGGAATTTTGATGTGCTCTATTTAAGAAGTTCATTATTACTGCTATTTTATACCTTTCTGGGCATTTAACTTTGTGGGTTTTTTTTTTTTATACAGGTAAGTAATAAATTCATTGGTTTTTAGCTCTATATTAACATCAAGAAATATGGTTTTGTTATTGTCCATGAGTTCATCGATAAATTTTAGCAATGAATTATTTTCAAAATTTAATTTCAGATTTACAATTTCATAATTTCATCCCTATTTTTTATCAAAACAAAAAGGTTGTCAACATACCTTGTGTAAATCTTTGGTTTGTCTGTTGTTTTAAACACTTTGTTTTCAATATAGGACATATAAAAATTAGAGAAAGTTGGATCTGATGGGTTGACAGCGTTCGTTTTGATGTAGATTTTTAACAAAAGAAAGACTGCTACCCAATACACACACACACGCACACACACACACGCACATATATATATATATATATATATATATATATATATATATATATAATAAAAAGTGATTTAATGACCACATGTTGGCATAAAAAATATTTACTTAAATTCTTAGACCCAGATTGATATAGATTCCTCTATACATTTGCCTCTTTCTTTCTTTCTTTCTTTCTTTCTTTCTTTCTTTCTTTCTTTCTTCTTGCAATATTACTTTTAACAATTATGAATTAAACCCCTTTTATTCTTGCTCCTTACATTGTTTAATTTTTAATTCTTAATTCTAAATTTTACTTCTTAATTTTTCATTTCATTTTTATCTTTATTTTTTGTTATTTAAAATTTTAATTTTCTCTACATTGTTTTATCTACATGTAATATTTGAATATTTAACACAATATTTAACATATCACTCAATATGTCTCGAGCTTGACATATAGATGGAACCACTAATAAAAAATTCATATGATTTTTATGAAGTAATAACCTTCAAATGGCACTTGACATAATTTGGGCCCAGTCGGATTATTAGTTTACAAATCACAATTATTTAAGTGAAGTTACTGTTTTAAATTTTCAAAACAATGGAAAAATCTGAATTTTGTGTGTTAATAAAGCATTGTGGATTCACAGTGTTGTTTGCAACTGTTTCAATGCAACAAGAAAAAGTTTTTGTATAAATATGTGACAATGGATGAAACATGGAGTCAGGTGAGAGGACAGCAGCAAGTGAAAGCTGTCCAAAGTGACCAAAAGCGCAAACATCAGGAAGCAAATTTTTGGCCTCTGTATTTTGGGATGCACAAGATATTTTGTTCATCAATTACATTGAAAAATTAAGAACCATCAATAGTGAATATTATGTAACATTATTGGTACGTTTGAAAGAAGAAATTGCCAAAAAACAACCACAAGACAATCCACTGTGTCACAAGTAGATCACAACGATGGTGAAACTACATGAATTGCACTTTGAATTGCTTCCACATCCACCCTATTCTCCAGCGACTACTGGCTGTTTGCAAACCTCAACAGAATGCTCCAGGGAAAGAGATTTGGCTCCAATGAAGAAGTGATATTGGAAACTGAGGCATATTTTAAGGCCAAAGACAAATCGTTTTACAAAAATGTATCAAATTGTTAGAGAAGCATTGGAATCAGTGGGTTTTGTTTGTTTTTTTTTAATCATTTCTCCCCAAGAAGACATTCCACTGCCACTATTGCACAGGGAGTTACATAGGGGAAGGTGAAGAGAAAGAGTGGTTAGATATAGGAAATGTCAGAAGTAGGGTGATAGATGGGTAAGGATACCAAGGATGAGGGTTGGGTAGATGGGAAGAGTGTTTGAGAGAATGAATGCCAGTTAGTGTGTTAGGAGGTGTCTATTGACCTTACATTTAAACTCCTGGAGATTGTAGCTGTTGGGGAAGCAAGTATATGGAAAGGAATTCCACAGGCAGGAAGAGCGAGAAGAGAAGCTGTTGGAGTAGAAATTGTGGTTACATCTTATCTGTTTCACTGTAAAAGAGTGGGACCTAGTTGCTAATCTAGTATCTCGTGCAAATTCATACCTGAGGGGCACCAGTGATCTAAGTTCATCGAAGCAGAAGCCATGAAAGTATATATAGAAGAGGCACAGGGAAGCCACATTACAGCGGTGAGAGAATGACTGCAGCTGGTCTGCCAAGTCGGTATTGATCACATTACAAATTCTTTGTTGTATTTTGTCAAGAACCCCGAGGAGAATAGCAGGAGCACCTAACCAGATGTGGCAGCAGTATTCAATACACGGGCGGATGGTAGATTTATATATATGCAGAATAGATTCAAATGGGAAAAACTTCCCGGCCTTGCACAGAGAACCGACTTTCATAGCAGCGGATTTAGCAATGGATTCGATATAGTCATTCCACTTGAGGTCCGCTGAGAGTGTGAGGCCAAGGAGGCATAGTGTTTTACTCTCTGGGAGGCAAGCCTGTTCCATGCTGATGGGAGGTAGGAGCGATTGTCTATGATGGTTAATTGATAGCAACTTCATTTTGGAAGCATTAAAATTTACTAGCCATTTCTTACCCCAGTCCGCTATGGATTGGAGGTCCTTCTCAAGCTTGGCAGTGAGGTTCGCTTTGTCACCCACACCAGATGTTTGATCGAGGCGAGAGTAAGAAGGAGACTATGTTGATGAATAAAGTTGAATTTTGCCTAAAAACTGTTGTTTTATTAATTAGGTCTGGGATTTATTGAGTGATATGTTAAGATTTTAGGTCTCATGATTTACGCCCCTTTGATTTCTTTTCCTCCGCATTTTATTATTTTTAATATTTTGTATTTTTTATTTTAAATTTAAATTTTTAACTACATGTAACTTTAAAATTTTAAAATTCTTAATCTTGTTATTAAAAAAGCAGTAACTTAATTTTATAAGATTTAATTTCCATGAACATCAAGTGAACTTAAATTCAAATCTATTAAATTGTTAGTTTGAAGCATGCACCTGATGATTGCATAATGCATGAAACTCTGAGTCATGCTATAGATGTAGGATAATATGTATATTTATTAATATTTATGTAATACAGCTCTGTTCATACACTGAGCACTGCTTTATTAACACCTGAATAATAATACTATACATATGTATACCCTCCTCATATGTATATCTATTAATTTATGTCACTATATATATATATATATATATATATATATATATATATATATATGTATATTAATATAAAAATATAGTTTTAATGTATATTTACAGGATACATGCTTAATATCAAGAATAGAGCATATGCAAATGGCTTGAAGATCAAGCAAATTAATAAGTCTTCTGAAGTCCTTGTAAAAGGGGATCCTTTAAAATATATAAAATAAATCTGTTGTATACAAAAACATTATGTATGATGAAATAACTAAAGTTTATAATGGCCAGAGATTTTTTTTTTTTTAATCATATCACCCTGAGCAAGGCAGTAACGCTACTGATATGCAGGGGGCTACGTAAGAGTGAAAAGATTAGAAAATAGAAAGCCGGAAACAACATCCTAAACAGGGAACAAGGGATGAGCCTCTACACCTGTTTAATAGACGAGGGTGGAGTGTGAACCGGGCGATAGTTTAGTCTATCTACTCCAATTGAAAAAAAAAAAGTGAAAAGATTGGAAAAGAGAAAGCCGGAAACCACATAGTTTAGTCTATCTACAATATTACTACAATTTTAAAAATCGTGTCAGAGAGAAAAAATCTTTAAAAATTTTCATAATCAAATTAATAAAAATAATTATAAATCTAACAACTAAATAAAATGAATCATGTTTGAGGATTAAAAGAATCAAATTTTTGGCCTGTTATTAAATTCATTATGCCAATTTGTGCTAATACTATGAAAAATCATTCAGTTTTATCTTTTAAATTCAATCTGCAGTTTCTAAAAGTTGTTTTAAGACACAAACATAAACAAGTTAAAAAATTGTGACAATCTAAACAAGATTTATGCATTTGCATTTTTAATATTTTCCGCTTGCCTTTATCTCTGTATTTAGAAAAGTGGCCTTGCAGATCAGAGAAGATATGTTTTTCCTTTAATTCAATTCTCATGGATTAGGGAAATATGCAAACTTTTTATTCACTTTATAATTATTTTTATTAATTTGATTATGAAAATTTTAAAGATGTTTTATAATCCAAGATTTGGATCAGCTTGATCATTCAGCTTGCGTCTGAATTGTATTTTAGCATGTAGGTTTTTAAACAGTATGATAGCAAGCCCACACCCCTCTACTTTGTTATTCTGCCCAGAGCTGGAGAAGTAGTAGACTTAACTTGTGGTTTTGGATTCTTCTTCTTCTTCTATGTGCCCTGTCCCTTCAGGACGTAGGCGATCATGGATCTCCACATCTCCCTATCCCTTGTGGCTCTTAGTATGTTTGCTCCTGTTGCTCCTGGCAACCCCCGTTCCATCATCCACCTGATCAGACCCTGCAAATATGTTATCCGCTGCCTTCCTCTGTCTCTCCTTCCTTCTATCTGTCCAGGTTCTCCAGGCTCTCCTTCCTCATTGCATGTCCCAGGAACTTCAGTTGTCTCTTCCTGATGCTCAGCATCAATTTCCTTTTTGTTGCCATTCTTTCTAACACTTCGTCGTTGCTTGTATGCTCAGTCCACGATATCCGTAGCATCCTTCTGTAGAACCACATTTCGGCCGCTTCTAGTTTTGTCCTCATTTTCGATGATATTGTCCAGCATTCACAGCCGTATTGAAGAACTGACATCACATAGCAGTCTAGCACTCTTTTCTTCGTTTCTATTGAGATCTTCCTGTGTGTTAGTATCTTGCTCATCTTCTGGAACGCGTCCTTTGCCATGCCACTTCGCCTTCGGATCTCCGTGTCGCACTTTCCATCTCCTGTTAGAACACTTCCTAGGTACTTAAATTCTTGGACTTGTTTGATTCTGTTATCCCCCACCTGTATTTGGCATTTTGGGTTGTATCTTTTGCTGATGACCATGCACTCAGTTTTCTTAAAGTTTATTTGTAGTCCCTTCTTGTCACTCTCTACTGCTACTTTCTGTATGAGATCTTGCTGTTTCCTTTCCGTGTTCGCAATCAGTACTGTATCGTCCGCGTATCTTATGTTGTTCAGGTTGTGGCCTCCAATAACAAATCCTGGTGTGTCATCTAGGGTCCTCAAAATATTCTCGCTGTATAGGTTGAACAAATCCGGTGAAAAGACACATCCTTGTCTTACGCCTTTTTCTATCTTTGTGTATCTACCTGTCCGTATGCAGGCCGTTTGCTGCCAGTATAGATTCTTGATTATTCTTATGTCTTTGCCGAAAATGTTGAGGTTGCCTAGCATTTCCATCAATTCTTTGTGTCGTATTTTGTCGAATGCTTTCGCGTAATCAATGAAGCATAGGTACAAGTCTTTCTTCATTTGTAATGCCCTTTCAGAGAGCATCCTAATCATGAATATGACGTTCCTTGTTCCAGTATCCTTGACGAACCCGCACTGTTCCTGCCCTATCTCTGGCCTGATTCTGCTTCTCGCTCTATTCATCAGGATTCTGACAATCAGTTTTGTAATGTGACTCATTAAGCTGATAGTTCTGTGTAGTTCGCACTCGTTTGCACCAGGTTTCTTCGGCAGCGCTATAAATATCGACTTGCATAGGTCGTCTGGTATTATTCCGCTGCTATAAATTTCGTTTATTATGTCGGTAATCTTTTCTATGCCATATTCTTCTAAGGCTGTCAGCAGCTCTATCACTATGCCATCTGGGCCAGGTGCTTTGTTTCTGTTCATTTTGGCCATTGCAGCTTCCACTTCGGATTTTAGTATTTCCGGTCCATCCATCTCCTTGTGTATTCTCGGTTGTTCTCTCTTGTCGCAAAAGAGATCCTTTATGTATTCTTCCCATCGCTGGAGTATTTCCTCTTTCTCTAATATGATTGTCCCTTCCTTGGATTTTATGCATCCTGTTGAGGAACAGGTTTTTTGTCCTGTCAGTTCTCTTATCTCTTTGTGCATCTCTGCTTTGTTGTTCCTGCTCAGTCTCTCTACTTCTGCACATTTGTTGTTGAGCCATTCCTCTTTGGCTTGTCTGCATTTGTTCCTTATCTCCCTGTGAAGTTTTTTGTACTCTGCTCCGTGTCTTGGTGTTATTTTTTGTCTCCTTTGCATCATGTGGAGGATCTCTTCGGTCATCCACTCATTTTTTCTTCTGCGTCTGATTTCCTTTGGGGCTATGTTGTTCGCTGAGGTCACCATTGCTTCTTTTAGTGAATCCCATTTTGAGTATCCTTTTCCAATTTGTTCTTCATATTTCTTTCTCACGCTGTTATTATATTCTTTCTGCAGGGTGAGATCGTCCTCTAGTGTGTCGATTCAGATTTGTCTTTTTCCTAAACAGGTTATCACCCAACGCTAGAGAGCCTAGTCTACCATGTTGTTTTGCTAACAATGGGAGAAAAGGTGGATTTCTATCTTTCAGTGAAAAATATCAGCCAGAAGTTTAACTTTGTTTACCAATTCCTTTTTTCATACTGTTAGGACATGCACAATGGATATGCAAAACAGGTGACCATTTTCTTGGTTCCAATTATGAGTTTATAAAATTTACAGGCAAACACTAATGAATGAATTTATATATCAATTATTATTCTGAAATAGTTTTATTCTATTAGTTATGCTTGCACTAATTTCTGACCATTGACAATTTTTTTCCCTGATTTCCAGTTCTTTTTTAAATTAAAATCATTTACAGTGCATTTCTATAAGTAAAAATTTTATAGTAAAAATAATTGTAAAGCTTTTATTGAGCAAAATACAGATACACACAGATAATATACCTATTCTCTCATTAATACTTGTATTAACTCTTCTTGATCAATAATCCTTTTTTCCTCATAACAAATACAATGAGTCTCATAACTTGCTTGAACAAAATCTTGGTTAAAAATTGTTAAAGTCAGTTCTAAATCATTTATTTCCCAACAACCAAAACCTGGTGAGTACTAAGATGTGGGACTTCTTTAAAGCACTGGGTTATGTAAGCAACCTCCATCATATGATTCAGTTTTAAATTAATAAACAAAAGGTTGATAAGCTTTAAAAAATCAAGTTAATTTCAACAACCAGAAATATTTTGCTTTTTAGTGCAAAAAAAGATTACAGCTAAGCAGAGTGTAGCAGAGTAAAGATGTCTATGGGGCAGCAATATGAAAAGCCCAAAATTTGACTATCTAGAGTGATTCCCAGGTCACCTTGGCTGCTTCATCCTTCAAACTTAAAAATAACAACCCTCTAAACACCTAATTATGATGTTCCCCATTACTTCTGCCTATGAACAAAGAGGTACAATTGTCTCAGTCCCTAGGATACATGCCCAAATGGTTAAGGCCCAACTGACAAGCAAATCTCTTTTACTGAACGGCATATTTACTGTAGCTAATCCAAATTCAACAAGGTAAACTATGCACATGCTAACACCCCCAATCAATTCAAGTCATTGAAGCCATGCCTAGTGTAGTGTACATATAGTAGTGTACATATAGTGCACAAATACTACACTTTGATCATGTTCTCCACTCCAAGATAAAGGCATTATTTACTCTACTCTCCCACTGGAGTGCAAAATAATATAAAGTAAGTTTTTAATGTGGGGATCCTAAGCACATACACTCGGGCTTCTGGTCAAAGATTACCCAGCCCCCATATATGTAGTAACTGGGTTCTAAGCTTGTTTCTAGCGTGTCAAAACTGGTCATTCCCTTTTTAAACCTACTTGTGCACCACAAGGTAGTGAATACTGCAAGTGGTCAGTGAGCAGGACATGAGTATCTGAGAAAAGATACTACACTTTGGGCCAAGAAAAGGCATTATTTACCTATCTTCCCCCACTGATGCGAGATGTGACACAAGGTCGGGTTTTTTAAAATAGGAACTCAGTGTGCGAACGCTGAAGTTACTGTTCAAAGATTAAACAGCCCTTGCCAATATGGTTACTGGGTACAAAGCTTGTCTTAGCTGGTCATTGCTGGTCAAAACTGATCAAAAGCTAGTCTTAACTGGTCATTACTTCCAAACCTGCTCACTTGCTACCAAGTGGCAAGAGATGCAGGCAGCCATCGAGCAGAACTTTAGTATCTGAGAACAGATATTACACTTTGATCCGAGATTTACCCTACTCCCCCACTGGAGTGAGTTGTGACACAAGGTCAATTTTTAACATGGGGAACCTGAGCATGTACACTCAGGCTACTGGTCAAAGATTACCCAGCCCTCATTTACACAGTAACTGGGTACAAAGCTGGTCTTAGCTGGTCATTGCTTGTCAAAGCTGGTCAAAGGCTAGTCTTATCTTGTCATTGCATCCAAACCCAGCTAGTGAGCAGGTAGTGAGTATCTGAAAACAGATCCTACACTGTGATCCTGCCTGTCAGGCTCAGAAAAGGCATTATTTACCTATCCTCCCCAAGTGAGGTGACATGTGATACAAGGTCGAGTTTTTTAAAGTGGGGACCCTGGGCGCAAACACTCAGGTTACTGGTCAAAGATTACCCAGTCCCCATCTATACGGCAACTAGACACAAAGCTAGTCTTAGCTGGTCATAGCTAGTAATTTCTTGTCAAAAGCTAGTCTTAGCTGGTCGGGATTTACCCTACTCCCCCACTGGAGCAAAGGTTGTTTTTAACATGGGGAACCTGAGTACATATGCTCAGGCCATTGGTCAAAGATTACCCAATCCCTGCTTACATGGTAACTGGGTACAAAGCTGGTCTAAGCTGGTCGGGATTTACCCTATTTCCTCACTGGAGCAAGTTGTGACACAAGATCAGTTTTAATGTGGGGAACCTGAGCGCACACGCTCAGGCCACTGGTCAATGATTATCCAGCCTCTACTTATGAGGTAACTGGGTACAAAACTGCTCTTAGCTGATCATTGCTTGTCAAAGCTGGTCAAAAGCTAGTCCTAGCTGGTCATTGCTTCTAAACCTGACCACCAGCCACCAAGTGGCAAGTGCTGCAGGCAGCTGGCAAGCAGAGCGTGTGTATCTGAGAACAGATACTACACTTTCATCTGGCCCGCTGGGCCAAGAAAAGGCTTTATTTACCCATTTTCTCCCACTGAGGTGAGATGTGACACAAGGTCATTTTTTTTAAGTGGGACCCCAGGTGTGAACACTCGGGTTACTGGTCAAAGATTACCCAGCCCCCGCCTATGCAATAACTTGGCACAAAGCTAGTCTTAGCTGTCATAGCTAGTCAGCTATTCATTGCTTCCAAACCTGGCTGGCGAGCAGTCAGTGAGCATCTGAGAACAGATATCACACCCCGATCTTGACCACAGAGCCAAGAAGAGGCAGTTTTTCAGCAAACCTGGAACTAGTTATAAGGTTTCAACTGTCAACATCTTCCTGGCTGCTGATTTTTGGTAGAAAGAGAAAGGTGACGTCAAGGTTGCCTCTTTGTTTAAATTATGACAAGCAGGAGCAGCAGGCTGCAATATATCTATATGCCAAAAATGTACCACATCAGTGTGGAGATTTGTATATTTGCTGAGTTTCTCAACAACTTTCTTGACAAGATTATTATCCTATTCTAATTGTGCTTTCTTTTTGATTGTGTGTAAAAACAAAACACATATCAGAGACACTACTTGGTTTCAATGAAAAAATGAAAAAAAGTAAGAAGAGAAGACAGAAATGTTTAACCCACTTCTTAAAATAACAACCAGCATTCATATTTGTGATTGTTATTGCAATATTTTGTTATGCTCACAATGACGCGAAAAAAGAATTTCTACAAATATTTTATTGTCACAGAACTTGCTATTAGCTTACTTAATCATTAACTTAGGAATTAAAATTCATCAGGATGTTAAAATAGGAAAATGATTTAATACTAATAAAAGTATCTGTAGAAAAGATGGGTGCTACTATGTAGTAAAATGTTTTCAGTGTATGACATGATAGACATCTATTGAAAATGCTTCTTAAGTTGATTGGATTTGAATCTTCATCTAAACTGAAAAGCAAAAAAAGAAGCAGTTTTTACCTTCATGTCTATATTGAATTAGCTATGTTTTGAAGGGCTAGCCTCCTCTATTAACAGTAAGGTCATATGTGACAGGATCAGTTAACCCTTGAATAATTACCCCTTGTGAAATAATTCAACCATTTTTTCCCAGTTAATAAGCTGCTATTAGTGGTTAACTAGCAAAAAAAACTGACTTTGCATTTTTACTTTGTACACAGACATTGGATTTGCTTGACTTTAATCAAAGGTCGGCAGTATTAAAAAGAAAAGAGACTGCTGTACTTTTTATGGAATGAGTGATTTGGCTCATCTGGGAAAGATGTACATTATTTAAAGTAATTACTGGCACAGAAATGGTTAGCCTATGATTAAACAATGGAATACTTACCCAAAAAGGAAACAGGAGTGTAAGATAGTCATCTGTAAAATTAAAGTATCAGGAATTATACTATAATGGATTGTCCAAAAAGACAAATATCTTTGTGATTTTGTTGTGGGCCATGAATATGATTGGCTAGAAACATGTCTCCTGGAACAGTTACTCTGCAACAATTATTGAGGATTGGTTATGAGTCTAGGTAAAAAATAAGTAACACAAAACAATATGAAACAAATGACAATGCATCATCATCCTCATCATCATGATCATTTAACATCTGTTTCAATACTAGCATGAGTTAGATGGGGTTTTCTTGGTTGTTTTTTTCCTGGTCTGGCTGTAATCACAACTTCCTTAAGTTAATTTATAAGATGGGTCCATGTTTTACGTGATCTACCTATCCCTCTTTGGCCATCAAGCACAATAAACCTACTATTTCTGACCATGTTTTCTTTGTCCGTTCTCTTAACATGCCCAAACCATCTAAGTCTTCCTTGACGCATAACATCTGTTATATTGGCAATACTAAGAGTATTTCTTAATTCCTCTGATGATGCATGTATTAACATAAGAATTGCATGTGATGAAAAGAAAAATAAGTGAAACTAGCTATAATAAGAATGTGTGTGTGTGTGTGTGTGTGTGTGTGTGTGAGAGAGAGAGAGAGAGAGAGAGAGAGTACAAAAGTCAAAAGAGAAAGTCATGCAAATAAACATGCCCCAGTGGGAGACACTTTTCCCCATATGCGACTACATCTTATATAGCCAGAAGCTGTAGAAGAGAAAAGAGAATAGGAAGAAAAATACACATCTTTTTATATGATTAAGGATTGCTCCCACCTCACCTAACAATGGTTTTATTTTTTTTCCAAAGTCAAGTGGGATAACACATAATTCAACATGGTCAGGTATATACATTTTTTAAAAATTGATAAAACCATTATTGGCATTTACTTTTAGGATAAACATCATATAACAAAAGAAAAAAAATGAACCTCTGTCGTTAAACAAGAATTGGTACTTTCCTATTATCAACAGCCAATTGTTTTGATAAACGTTATATCAACAATTTTCAGGCTGAGTATTTATTTGGGTTTTGAAAAATAAATATTTTGTTTTAAATTCTTTATTTACTTGTATTTTGAAAATCTTCATATCTTGGTGTTTTGAAAAATAAATATTTTGTTTGAAAAATTTTTGTTTAATAATCTAACATTGACATAGTTTTAAATGCATGAATTGACAAATAAAAATAATCTTCATTTTTAAATGTGTTAGTTAAAAGGTATTCAAATTTAAACATCATAATTATTATAGATGTATGAAATTTTGCAATATGATAATTTGATATAAGTTTTAAATGACTTGCTGGTTGGTTGGTTGATTTTGTTTAGGATTTTGTTAAGGGTTATTTAATTCAGAAATGTAAATGCTTTGAAGGAGTTTATGGCTTCAACTAAATATATTTTTTAATGCAATTGTATGCCTTTAGTTACAGATAAAATGTATTGGTGGTAATTTTGTTTATATAAAAATGAATTGTTGGTATTTTTACTGTAAAATGTATTTTTATATTTTCATAGCATTTAATTTTTGCTTGAGGGTTCACTAATTGCTCATAGCTAGGACACTAACGGATGTTACCATCCCAGGTAGAGCTGGAAACAACAGCAATTAAGAGGTGGCTCCAGGCTCCTTAAAAGCAGCAATCTCCCATCAGAGGCCTTGCAACCAGATGTAGTTTATCATTGTACCTAGGACTATAAACAGACTTGTAAATCTTACCTTTTTATATAAATTATTAGCTGACTAAATTCTACCTTAAGTTTGTTTCTTTTGAGTTAGAATAACATGTTTAATTATTAATATTAAAGTAAATTTCATTTTGCTTTAAGTTGGTCAACAATGATGTATCTGTTATAATTTAAAAGTATAAATTTTATCTTATCACATTTTTAATTTATATAGATTTTCATAATTATTCATGATGCAAATGTCATAATCAATATAGTTATAAAACTAGTGTAATCATGCAAACATGCAGAATAAATTTCTGCTATTGCACCCTCCAATTCTTTAACCCAAATGAAAGCACTCTCTTTGACATTCACAGACTATATATAAAAAATAAACCTTAATTTCATCCAGCACCACATACCTACTTCTAGAATATTAAAATACCAGGGTCATAAAATATCTCTTCTGATCAATCAGAAAAAACCCACATGGTTTTCACTGCAGTGGTTCCTGGGTCACTGACTGAATATAAAATCAATGACATTTCCATCAGCAAAGGCAAATCCAACCCAACTGACATTAGTGACAGACCCCATGGTATGGAATTAAACAGTAAAATTTTACAAGTATTTCAATGGTGACAGTTACAAAAACAACTTTTGTTTTATCATTTCACTCCAAGCAAGGCAATACAACCACTAAGACACAAGTAGTTACTGAGTGTGAGAGAATATACAGATAACAGAAGAAAACAGATGATGATGGTTTACATTACATTTAAATTTTTGAAAATCAAAGTTGACTGGAAAGCAAGAAACCAGAAGAGAGTTCCACAAGCCAGAAATATGAGTAAAAAAAACTGTTAGCATAGAATTTATGGCTACATCTAGTCATTTCAACTGTAAAATGATGAGACCTTACTGTCAATCTAGTAGTACATTTAAATTCACAAAGTCTAGGTACCAAAGAGGAAAGCTTATCAGAACAAATACCATAAATATATTTATAGAAAAGGTACAGGGAAGCTATGTTATGGTGGTAGGAAATTGTCTGAAGCTGAGATGTAAAGTCAGGACTAATAGCATTGTAGATTCTTCTTCGTATTTTATCAAGAACCTATAAATACATGGCAGAATCACCAGATAATATGTACCCACAATATTCAATACATGGAGGAATGGTAGTGTGTACAATAATTATCAGCTCATAGGATTATAAAAATGTAAACTTGATTATAATAAAGAATCCCTAAGAATGAATGTTAATTCTTCTAATTTTATAACCTGTAGGGATTAAATAAAAATACGAAATTAAATAAAGAAACACTAAATAAAATAAAAATACAAAATAAAATAAAAACTACGAAATAAAATAAAAATACAAAATAAAATAAAAGTACGAAATAAGATAAACATAAAAATCTCCCAGGAGTCCTCTGACAGGAATGATAATTGACGCATGCACAAAAAAGAGAGGCTTCCTGGTGCCAAAAAATAAAGTCTATCTCTTTCTCTGTTGGACTTTGGATGGTAAAGACATGCCAAACTGTTCGGGAAGGAATTTCCCCAACAAGAGGTCATTGGAACCAAGAATAAAATCAGTGTCCAAACTGTCCCTCTAGTGTCTCTGTATCTTTCCTTTTCTCTTTGCCTATTTATTTCAGCAGTGAAAGCTATTTAACAAGTTTTGGATGTTTAGGCAAAAGAATCAACGCAGCAGTAATAGCTATAACATTCTATAAACCTTTGCCTAATGCTATAAGCTAATGATTGTTAACTAAAAGACCCTGTCCTAAGATGATCACAAGTGTGGTTATTTAGCAGAATTTCAGTTTAAGTCAAGAATATTTTGTTTCCAAATGACATTGACATTTTTCATCATAATAGAATAACAGAGAGAAGTATAGTAATTTTTTCTGAATATTTATTCATATAAGAAACATATATTTATTATTTTCCTTATCTTTGGCCTTGAAATAATAACTTTAGAAGTTTTCTTCTACTATTATTCTTTACTCTTGAATCCCTGGAACTGTAGAAAGGTGGGCAATTGATTATTCCCTCTATAATCAAAAAATTAGTTAAACCCCTGAGATCACTTCAGATCTTAACATGTATTTTCTTCTTTCTTCTTTTTTTATGTGATATTTTATCAAATTCTACCACCCACTCACTCAAAAATGACATTGCTTATTCTGCCCTCCCCCACCAACAAAAAAAGAAAAAGAAAAAGGAAAATAAACACAATCTGGTATATGTTAAATGAATTATAATAATATGCTTACATAGTATGATAAGAATTATTAAACAAATACTCAGAAACTAAATAAAGAATAAAAATATCGGAAAGAAATGCCAGGAAAAATTACAGAAAAAAAACTGATGAGAATATGGAATGGAAAATGTGAAAGCAGGAAATAGAACATGAGTGAGATAGATAGATAGATAGATAGATAGATAGATAGATAGATAGATAGATAGATAGATAGATATAAACAAAGTAGAGCTGAAAAATTCTAGGCCCTTCCATTTCCAAGAATCTGTGCAAATGTCAGAATTTGGTCAGGTCAAGAGCTTTTCAACACAGATCACAAAGAAATAAACGAACCGACATGCACATACTTAGACAGATAGATAGATAGATAGATAGATAGATAGATAGATAGATAGATAGATAGAGACTGAAATAGAAAGAAAGAAAGAAAGAAAGAAACTGGGAAAAGAAATAAAGAAATGGGATAGATAGATAGATAGATAGATAGATAGATAGATAGATAGATAGATAGAGACTGAAATAAAAAGAAAGAAAGAAAGAAAGAAACGGGATGGGATAGATAGATAGATAGATAGATAGATAGATAGATAGAAATAGACTGGCATATAGATAGATAGATAGATAGATAGATAGATAGATAGATAGATAGATAGATAGAAATGAAGTAGAGCTGAAAAATTCTCGGCCCTTCCATTTCCAAGAATCTGCGTAAATGTCAGAATTTGGTCAGGTCAAGAGCTTTTCAACACAGATCACAAAGAAATAAACGAACCAACATGCATATACTTAGATAGATAGATAGATAGATAGATAGATAGATAGATAGATAGATAGATAGATAGATAGATAAATTTAGACTTTAATACTCCATTCATTACAATTATATTAAATAATATAAATTCAAGTAGTAAGGTAAAGATGGAACAAAAAGCAATAATCATTATTTAGCAATGACCACATTTGAACTGGGCTATTCATTTGCAAGATTTTGGCTTTATGTTTTATTATTTCCCAATTGTTTTATCTTTACTTCACAACATGTATATTGTACAATATTGTAGTCATTTTCTACACTAACAAAAAAAAATATTTCTGGCTATGAGGAAAAAAATTATGATTAAGAATTGAATTTGACAATTTTTAACCAAAAACTTGTTGACATTAAACCATTCAGTCTGTATATTCAGCACTGAAAATAAGGAAGTAATTGTCAATGGTCAAAAATTAGTGTATATATAATTGTAAATATATTGCATGTGATATGATTATAGACAGATATTGAAAATTAATATAAGGTGTATTTTCAGTGGTCAGGAATCTTTGCATATACAAATGTAAATATATTGCTAATGATCTGATTATAGACAGATATTGAAAATTAATATAAGGTGTATTTTCAGTGGTCAGGAATCTTTGCATATACAAATGTAAATATATTGCTAATGATCTGATTATAGACAGATATTGAAAATTAATATAAGGTGTATTTTCAGTGGTCAGGAATCTTTGCATATACAAATGTAAATATATTGCTAATGATCTGATTATAGACAGATATTGAAAATTAATATAAGGTGTATTTTCAGTGGTCAGGAATCTTTGCATATACAAATGTAAATATATTGCTAATGATCTGATTATAGACAGATATTGAAAATTAATATAAGGTGTATTTTCAGTGGTCAGGAATCTTTGCATATACAAATGTAAATATATTGCTAATGATCTGATTATAGACAGATATTGAAAATTAATATAAGGTGTATTTTCAGTGGTCAGGAATCTTTGCATATACAAATGTAAATATATTGCTAATGATCTGATTATAGACAGATATTGAAAATTAATATAAGGTGTATTTTCAGTGGTCAGGAATCTTTGCATATACAAATGTAAATATATTGCTAATGATCTGATTATAGACAGATATTGAAAATTAATATAAGGTGTATTTTCAGTGGTCAGGAATCTTTGCATATACAAATGTAAATATATTGCTAATGATCTGATTATAGACAGATATTGAAAATTAATATAAGGTGTATTTTCAGTGGTCAGGAATCTTTGCATATACAAATGTAAATATATTGCTAATGATCTGATTATAGACAGATATTGAAAATTAATATAAGGTGTATTTTCAGTGGTCAGGAATCTTTGCATATACAAATGTAAATATATTGCTAATGATCTGATTATAGACAGATATTGAAAATTAATATAAGGTGTATTTTCAGTGGTCAGGAATCTTTGCATATACAAATGTAAATATATTGCTAATGATCTGATTATAGACAGATATTGAAAATTAATATAAGGTGTATTTTCAGTGGTCAGGAATCTTTGCATATACAAATGTAAATATATTGCTAATGATCTGATTATAGACAGATATTGAAAATTAATATAAGGTGTATTTTCAGTGGTCAGGAATCTTTGCATATACAAATGTAAATATATTGCTAATGATCTGATTATAGACAGATATTGAAAATTAATATAAGGTGTATTTTCAGTGGTCAGGAATCTTTGCATATTCAAATGTAAATATATTGCTAATGATCTGATTATAGACAGATATTGAAAATTAATATGAGGTGTATTTTCAGTGGTCAGGAATCTTTGCATATACAAATGTAAATATATTGCTAATGATCTGATTATAGACAGATATTGAAAATTAATATAAGGTGTATTTTCAGTGGTCAGGAATCTTTGCATATACAAATGTAAATATATTGCTAATGATCTGATTATAGACAGATATTGAAAATTAATATAAGGTGTATTTTCAGTGGTCAGGAATCTTTGCATATACAAATGTAAATATATTGCTAATGATCTGATTATAGGCAGATATTGAAAATTAATATAAGGTGTATTTTCAGTGGTCAGGAATCTTTGCATATACAAATGTAAATATATTGCTAATGATCTGATTATAGACAGATATTGAAAATTAATATAAGGTGTATTTTCAGTGGTCAGGAATCTTTGCATATACAAATGTAAATATATTGCTAATGATCTGATTATAGACAGATATTGAAAATTAATATAAGGTGTATTTTCAGTGGTCAGGAATCTTTGCATATACAAATGTAAATATATTGCTAATGATCTGATTATAGACAGATATTGAAAATTAATATAAGGTGTATTTTCAGTGGTCAGGAATCTTTGCATATACAAATGTAAATATATTGCTAATGATCTGATTATAGACAGATATTGAAAATTAATATAAGGTGTATTTTCAGTGGTCCAATTAGTTCAAATGTAAATACATTGCTAATGATCTGAGTAGAGAAATGCATTGAATATTAAGATAAAGTTTATTGTTAGTGATCAGAAATTAATGCTAATGTTACTGACAGAATTGTGATATTATAGTATTGGGGTGTCTAGTAGAATCTTTTATAAATACAAGTTTATGAATGCCATAAAAATTGGATTTTGCTATAGAAATATACTTCTATCAATTTGAGAATAGAAATTCGTTGAAAATTATTAAGAAATTGCTATCAGTGTCAGTAATTAATGTAAACATTACTTATAGAATAGGTCTATTTATATAATATAAATGTATTGCTAATCATTTTAATAAACAAATGCATTGTAAATCAAAAAGCATTATTGACAATAGTGCTATTTTATATACATATATATATATATATATATATACACGTGATACACGCTTTGGGCAATCATGTTTCGAAAGAAGATTGTCCCACAGTAGGTTGCTATTGCTTTCTGCAATAGACTGGTTGCCAGCCAAGGGTATAGAACCCAATCTGTCCTATTATTTAACCCATAACTGGAGGAAAGAGATGGATTAATACCTTTCCCAAGGGTATTTGTGTGTAAGTGAATGCAATACATAATCTATTTTTAAAAACTGGGGTGGCCTAATAATTATGGCCAGTAGTGTATATATATATATATATATTTTAAAATCATTTGTTTCTGATGAAAGGCCGAGGCCGGTCTGAAATATCAAATATATATATATATATATAAATATATTTATTTTTTTTTTTAATCATATCACCCGGAGCAAGGCGGTAACACCACTGATGTGCAGGGGGCTACATAAGAGTGAATAGACTGGAAAAGAGAAAGCCGGAAACCACATCCTAAACAGGGAACAAGGGATGAGCCTCTACACCTGTTTAATAGACGTGGGTGGAGTGTGAACCGGGCGATAGTTTAGTAAATGAATACTGTCAAAAAATACATTTTTAACTTACAACTTTTTAGTGGTTTTTCCTATATATATATATACTCATAATTATTGTTAATTAGTTTTTGGTCATAATTAAATTAGACAAGTACACAGTTGTATTAAACATTTATAAAAAATATTATACATATATATTGTAGAGTTTTTTTTTAATATTTTTCACTTGAAAACCAGTTATTTCCACAACCTTGGTTTCAACCTTTCAGTATTTTCAGGCGATTTATAATAACTGACTTTCCAATGTTTTCAAACATACAACAGGGATTTTTATAAATGCATGATTGGAAGTTTTAACTACTGAAATTTCAAAATTAGGGAGGAGATATTTAATGATCTTAAACACTTTTATCCAGGCTTATATGATCCTAAAAAGCCCTGATGTAATCACACCAAAAAATACATCTTAGGATCATGCAAACCTGGATGAAAGTATTTCAGATCCTACTAACTCCTTCCTAATTTTGAAATTTCAGTTGTTTAAAACTTCCAGTTGCATGTATATAAAAATCTCTGTTGTACATTTGAAAACATAAGAAAATCAATTATTATAAATAACCTGAAGGTACCAAGAAGTTGAAACTAAGGTTGCAAAAATAACTCATTTCCAAATGAAACTGAAAGACTGGGCACTCTTGTCACTGTATGAAGTGACATCTCTAAATGGCTGTCACATGACCCATGTGACTTATCTCCTCCAAAGGGAGATAATTGCCTTCTGTATCCCTAAAAGGACTATTGAATAAGGTGTGCCATATGAATGTAAGAGATACTAGGGAGTAAACATTAGGAGAATAAATAAGGATTGATCCTTGACTTGATTCAACAGAGCTGGATTCATCTACTATGTGCCAGGTGAGGATATATCCCACAAAGGGGAAACAGCAAATCTTGGGTTTTCCCAATTGAAAATTCAACTGGAATAAGGTCTGATTGATAACAGTTGATTTGAAGAATTTCTTCTCTTTAGATATTTCAAGAATAGTCAAAAAGAAAAAAATTATGTGTGTTGTGGTGCAGTAGATATCGACACGGAACGAGAGATTGGGGTGTCAAGTTCGAATCCCAGTTGAATTTGTTACATTCACTTACACACAAATACCCTTGGGAAAGGTATTAATCTATCTCTTCCCTCCAGTTATGGGTTAAATAATAGGGCAGATTGGGTTCTATAGCCTTGGCTGGCAACCAGTCTACCGCAGAAAGCAATGGCAACCTACTGCGGGATAATCTTCTGCCCAGTTAGTCATGTCTCTTTCGAGACATGATCCCCCAAAGCATGTATCACATATGGCACTTAACTGACTGACCATTTAAAAATCTAGAACAAATTTTTACCTTCAAACAAATCAAACTAAAATATTATGAACAGATTTACTCAGGTTAGCATCTTCATCCTCATTATTATTGTAATGTTTTTGCCTTTGTATCATTATGCTTTCTTCAAAAATATGTTGTTGCTTGTTAACCTCCTAGAAATTTCTAATAGACCCTTTTATAGATTCTTCTCATTCTGCTATCCAGACCAGAGGATATTTTGTATTCTTTAATTCTTTCCAGTTAATATGTCTTCTTGCTCTTATTTCTTTGCTCTTCCGCTTAAAAAAAGAGTACCTAAACCTTTGCACTAACCAATCCAGGGATTGAACTCTTAAGTACCAGTACACTAGTCTGAGTAAATCAATGTATAATAATAATAATGATTTCTCATCTAAAAGCTTAAGGCAAAAATATATAAAATAACTTTTTATTACAAATAGTATTTCCATGATTGATGATTATCTTATCAAGGCTGACAATGCAGATAACAGCTTTTGTTACTACTTCCTGAACAGGTAAAAATAATTATGACTGAACACTTTGGCCAAGTGCTCAATTCATCCATCCTTTTTTTCAATCAGTTATTGTGGCATGTCAGTGATGAGACACCTTGTCATAATATCTGAAGGTTCAGAGTGTGGGTGGGGGGAGTAATGATTAATGGCATAATAAATAAAATCAATATATTTAAATTTGTTGAGATGGTTTATGTTAAATTCATATTAATGCTCTTGGGAAAGGCATGAATCTACTTCTCTGTACTATTTACTATTGCCAGATAGCCAGAAAAGGATGATAGCACACACACACACACACACACACACACACACACAGATATGAATCGACTGAGATAGAGAGACAGTGATAGATATGAACAGAGATAGATAGAAGGAAAATATCTATGACCATATATATATATATATATATAGAGAGAGAGAGAGAGAAAGAGAGAGAGAGAGAGAGAGTGGATGAGATGGATAAATTATCATTTAAAGTATGCAAAAATGAAAATAATACTAACATTTCATTTTAACAGATATACTTACCAAAATTACACAGAAATATCTTGAAAATGTTAAAGAGTAAATTTATTCAATAAAATCATTATTTCCTTCAAACACGACCTCCAGATGATTTTGGAATCTTCTGCAACTCTTCTGGATAGTCTCCTTGTTTAAGTTGATGAATACTGCCATAATCCTTGCCTTCAGTTCATCTTTGGTATTACAAGGTGTTTTTGTTGATGCCTCACTCTACTGTACCCCACACACAAAAATCAAGAGGGCTTCACTCTGGAGAGTAAGATAGACAGGTGATGTAGTTGCAGAAACTGTCTGACAGTCATGACTGAGTTCTCCTGCTTGTGTGGCATGGTGCAGTATCCTGTTGCTTGACATAGTCTTCTAGAGCCATTCTCTTGATGTAGGCCTCTGTGTTGAGTATGAGGCCCTAATCAACAAATTAAGGAGTTCTTTTTTTTCCTTTGTAATCACCATTAGACTCATTGAACTCTTTCTGAATCCTCTGCACTGTCCCCAGATTGACACCAAAACACACTAAAATGTTTGTATTGGAACTTTTGGCATGAATGCCAAGCAGTACAGCATGCTGTTTTCAAATTTCTGGCAGCGTAAATTGCATCATGGTGCTCTTTTTATCACAGACAGTGTCCAACTGACCCTACTATATTGTGCAGTTGACAAAATTAAAAACAGTCAACCCATATGCACAAAATTAGAAATAAAAAAATTGAAAGAATCCACCCATCATATTCTAGATAGATAGATAGATAGATAGATAGATAGATAGATAGATAGATAGATAAGTGGGAATAGCTATAGCCAAGGATGGATAGATAAAAACTGGGATAAACAGATATGAACAAACTGAAATAAATAACAAACTAAAATAGACTCATCATATAAAATGTTCTCTTTTATTTTCTTTATTAAGAAAGTTTGTGGAAAGTGTCTTAAAACCACACCACAAGTTGCCCCAAGCCTTGTGAGTGAAATTTGGTATACACAACTGTATGGGATCTGTTGAATATTGTGCTAGCACAATGTCATAAGCCATCATGACCAAGAGTTTGAGCATACTGGCCTAGTTCAAATTAATCATAATATCAGGTCATATGCTTTCTCCTAGAAACTATAACCAGTCTGCTCAGTATGGTAACAGTAATGACAATATTAGCCATTTTCTTATAAGGAAACATTCAACATTCATTGAGCAAGTAAAAAGTGCTACTTTTGGTTTAAATTTCTCAAGTTGAGTAACTGTTATTGCTCTTTCCACTATTGATGGGGGTTTCTTTCCTAACCTTTTGTTTGAAGTTGTGTGGAAAGTCAACATCTTGCTTATGTCATTATTTACTCTTTGAGTTACATGTGATATCCATTTTAGCCATTGCTGTTGAAAGTCCTCAAGGGATGTGGTTTCTGTTATTGGTACTATTCTTTGTAATTCTGTAGCGCCAGTTCACAATGTTCGAAGGAGAATGGTCCTCACTTGTCAAGCTTCATTCATTCAGAGTCATTTTTAATCTGAGAAAGTGATTGTATACAGCTGATAGTTTAGATATTTTTTAATGAATTTGGCACAATGCAGGACATCCATATAAAAGTCTTCATCTGGGAAGGCTACTTAAGAACAGCTAAGTTAATGTTTTGGTTTTGTAGCAACTTGTGGTGTTGGGGAAAACTACCTCTATCACAGCCTATGCTATGTTCTTCTATACTTAAATCTAAAATACTAAATTTGTTATAACTAACCCATACACTAAGATATTTGGGGCACTTCAACGTGGTGTAATGATCAGCAAGCTTGTTTGACAAGATCAAATATGACTGAATAGTAACTTTAATCCTCATTGGTTGGCTTATACTTTTGGCTTTGTGATACATCTAAGCTATGCTTAGAAAATCACCATACACTAAAGTATTTTAAGTGTTTGTTATTTACTAATTTGACATCTGAGCATAGTTTCAATATAAACCACAAGTTGGTTGACTGATTCATTTTTTATGGCTTATCAACTTTTTACAGGTTATTTATAGCCAGAAAATATTTTTATATTGCAAGAATTTCTTAGGAGAAAATGATTTATTGATACAAGCCCTACTAATTAATTCATAGCTAGGGATAGATGAGGTTGATTAATACCTTTCCCAAAGATATTTGTGAATAATCATAATGTTATCATATGAGAACCTGTGTTATAATGTGATATGAGTTGGTTCTGTGGGTGTTGAACAAACTCAAATTTGCTTGAGTAGGCATCTGAAAATTTCTTCACCACCTTAACTGACAGGCATGCATTTTGTCAGATGTTTGTAGTTATATTGCTGATTGTCAGAAATGTGTGTGAGTGCTAAGAAATAAAACAATATCATTTGAATAAACTTTGTTGAGTTTTAAAATTGAATTTTATTACATTTGGGAAATCTTCATTTTAGTATGGAAAACTTTTAACAATTTAAGAAAGAGATGCGAGACAAAATTGATTTTTTTTTAAATGAATGTAAAGAATGATTTTTCCTTGTACTGAAATTGTACAATATTGAAGATTAAAAAGGGAAGAAGAAGAAGAAGAAGAAGAAGAAGAAGAAGAAATATTATTATTATTATTATTATTATTATTGAATATGAAAAAGAAAGAAAGAAGCACAGAAAAGGATCAACAAAAAAAGGAAGAAGAAAAAATAAAAATCTGTATGAAGTCTTTTTCTGTCTTAGTAGATGACATGCTAGAAATTACTGCTCTTTCCTGTTAGTAATTATAGACAAAGGTTATTCAGTTCACACTTAACCTCTCTTTTCTGAGACAAGTTATTTCCTTCTCGGGGGGTTTTTTTTTTTTTTGTTTTTCTTTTTGTTTTCTTTCAGGGTGACTAGGTGAAAAAATACATGCTTTCATTAGGATGGGAAGGGGAGCTGCATTTAAAAATTTTATTCTGTCAAGGCTCCCCAGCAACATATCCAGGAGGCCATTTGTGTTCCCCATGTAGGAAGCTAAAAGAACAAAAAATGAAGGAAAAATTAAAAGATGAAAAAGAAGCACTCAAGGTAGAGCGACAAAATGAAGATCACAACTGAAGAGTGAAGAAAACAAAAAAAAAGGATAAAAGAAAAAGTAATAAAATAAATGAAGGGGAACAGAAGAGTATCAAGTGCAATAACACTTTTTATACTAAGTCAGTCAGTCACATAAGTGCCATATATGATATGTGGTTGGACAACTCACTCAACTCACTAGTGTCCCCTATATATAACTTTACTTGAGCCACAAGATTAGCAACTAAGTCCCACCCTTCTCCTGTGAAACCAATAAATTCTGAAGGCAAATTCTACTCCAGCAGCTTTTTTTCTCACACATCCTGCCTGTGGAATTCCCTTCCATTTACTTGTTTCCTCGTCACCTACAATCTCCAATAATTTAAATGTAAAGTCAATAGTCATCTCCTATCTCACTAACCTGCATCCTCTCTCTCATGCTCCTTTCTCTGTCCACTCCACTCTCATCAGTATTCTCATCCTTTTCTTACCCATTTCCTGACACCAGCTATAACCTGTCACTCTTTCTCATAACTTTCCTTCTATGTAACCCCCTGCAAAACAGTGGCAGTAAAATGTCTTGCTTGGGGTGATATGATTATAAAAAAAAAACCATGTCTTGAAAAAGACATGACTGACTGAGTAAAAGATTTTCCTACAATAGGTTGCTATTACTTTCTGCAGTAGACTGGTTTCCAACCAAGGCTATAGAACCCAATCTGTCCTGCTATTTAACCCATAGCTGAAGAGAGAAGAGATTGATTAATGCCTGTCCCCAGGGTATTTATGTGTAAGTGAATGTAATGAATTTAACTGGAATTCGAATTCGGCTCTCCAATTTCTCATTCCAAGCTGATATCCACTGCACCACAAATGCACATCCCTTTATTCTAAAGGTTACCCAATTTAAGGGTTCAAAGTTACTCAACATTTAATGCTAAAATGGTTATGGTGAATGAGGCGTGTGATATGAAAGGTGGTATGAAGTAAAGATTATGAGGATAAGGAGGATAGATAACAATTGACCATTGATTTGAAAAGATTAAGGTTGTAGTGTAGAGTGTTACTCTTAAAAGGCTTATAATGAATGAGGTGTGTGATATGAATGAAAGAAGAGGTGGCATGAAGTAAAGATTATGAGGATAAGGAGGATAGATAACAATTGACCCTAGATTTGAAGAGGTTAAGATTGTAGTGTAGAGGGTTACTGTTAAAATAATTATGATGAATGAGGTGTGTGATATGAATGAAAGAGGTGGAGGTATGAAGTAAAGATTATGAGGATAAGGTGGATAGATAACAATTGACCCTAGATTTGAAGAGGTTAAGATTGTAGTGTAGAGGGTTACTGTTAAAGCATAATTATGATGAATGAGGTGTGTGATAAGGAATGAAAGAAGAAGTGTGGCAAGAAGTAAAGATTATGAGGATAAGGAGGATAGATGCCAACAATTGACCCTAGATTTGAAGGAGGGCTAAGATTGTAGTGTAGAGGGTTACTGCCAGGCCAATTGCTACTAATGAGGTGTGTGACATGAATGAAAGAAGAAGTGGTGGGAAGGAAGGTAAAATAGATTATGAGGATAAGGAGTATGAGATAACAATCACCCAGATTTGAAGAGGTTAAGATTGTAGTGTGAGGTTGAATGTTAAAATAATTATGATGAATGAGGTGATATTCAACAACAAAGGAAGGCAAAGAAGCAAAGATGAGTGACGAGGATAAGGAGGACAGATAACAATTGACCCTAGATTTGAAGAGCAAGCGAAGATTGTAGTGCAGAGGGTTACTGTTAAAATAAATTATGATGAATGAGGCAGGACATGAATTAAAGAAGAAGTGGGTGGTATGAAGCAGATTATGGGAGGACAAGTATATAGACAACAATTGACCCCATTTGAAGAGGTTAAGATTGTGCAGAGGGCTACTGTTAAAATAATTATGATGAAGGAGGGTGTGATATCAATGAAAAGAAGAAGGGGAAAGTGGTATGAAGTAAAGATTATGAGGATAAGGAGGATAGATAACAATTGACCCCAGATTTGAAAGAGGTTAAGATTGTAGTGGCAGAGGGTTACTGTATAACAATTAAGGATGAATGAGGTGTGATATGAATGAAAGAAGAAGTAGAAAGGAAGAAGAGGAAGATTATGAGGATAAGGAGGATAGACAACAATTCTGATTCCTAGATTTGAAGAGGTTAAGATTGTAGTGTAGACACATTGCTAAATAATTATGATGAATGAGGTGTGTGATATGAATGAAAGAAGAAGGTGTATGAAGTAAAGATTATGAGGATAAGAGGAGAGGCATAACAATTGACCCTAGATTTGAAGAGGTTAAGATTGTAGTGTAGAGTGGCTACTGTTAACACTATGATGAATGAGGTGTGTGATATGAATGAAAGAAGAAGCAAAAGAAGTGTATATTTATGAGGACATGAGGATAGATAACAATTGACCCTAGATTTGAAGAGGTTAAGATTGTAGTGTGCAGAGGGTTAATGTTAAAGACACCAGGAAGGAATGAGGTGTGTGATATCAATGAAAGAAGAAGTGGCAAAGGAAGTAAGATTATGAGGTGATAAGGAGGATAGATAACAATTGACCCTAGATTTGAAGAGGTTAAGATTGCAGAGGGTTACTGTTAAATAATTATGATGAATGAGGTGTGATATGAATGAAAGAAGAAGGGTGGCATGCATGGAAGATTATGAGGATAAGGAGGATAGATAACAATTGACCCTAGATTTGGGGGAGGTTAAGATTGTAGTGTAGAGGGTTACTGTTAAAATAATTATGATGAATGAGAAAGAGTAAGAATGAAAGAGGGCATGGTACAAAGATTATGAGGATAAGGAGGATAGATAACAATTGACCCTAGATTTTGAAGAGGTTAAGATTTTCTAGTGTAGAGGGTTACTGTTCAAATAATTATGATGAATGAGGTGTGTGATATGAATGAAAGAAGAGGTGGCATGAAGTAAAGATTATGAGGATAAGGAGGATAGATAACAATTGGACTCAGATTTGAAGAGGTTAAGATTGTAGTGTAGAGGGTTAAATGTTAAAATAATTATGATGAATGAGGTGGTGGAGGCTAGCTGAGAAGAGGTGGCATGAAGTAAAGATTATGAGGATAAGGAGTGATAGATAACAATTGACCTAGGATTTGAAGAGGTTAAGATTGTAGTGTAGAGGGTTACTGTTAAAATAATTATGATGAATGAGGTGTGTGATATGAATGAAAGAAGAGGGTATGAAGTAAAGATTATGAGGATAAGAGGATAGATAACAATTGACCCTAGATTTGAAGAGGTTAAGATTGTAGCAGAGGGTTAATGTTAAAATAATTATGATGAATGAGGTGTGTGATATGAATGAAAGAAGAGGTGGCATGAAGTAAAGATTATGAGGATAAGGAGGATAGATAACAATTGACCCTAGATTTGAAGAGGTTAAGACGAGGTAGAGGGTTACTGTTAAAATAATTATGATGAATGAGGTGTGTGATATGAATGAAAGAGGTGGTGGCATGAAGTAAAGATTATGAGGATAAGGAGGATAGATAACAATTGACCCTAGATTTGAAGAGGTTAAGATTGTAGTATGAGGGTTACTGTTAAAATAATTATGATGAATGAGGTGTGTGATATGAATGAAAGAAGAAGTGGTGGTATGAAGTAAAGATTATGAGGATAAGGAGGATAGATAACAATTGACCCTAGATTTGAAGAGGTTAAGATTGTAGTGTAGAGGGTTACTGTTAAAATAATTATGATGAATGAGGTGTGTGATATGAATGAAAGAAGAGGTGGCATGGAAGAAAGATTATGAGGATAAGGGAGGGATAGATAACAATTGACCCTAGATTTGAAGAGGTTAAGATTGTAGTGTAGAGGGTTAATGTTAAAATAATTATGATGAATGAGGTGTGTGATATGAATGAAAGAAGAGGTGGCATGAAGTAAAGATTATGAGGATAAGAAAGATACAGATAACAATTGACCCTAGATTTGAAGAGGTTAAGATTGTAGTGTAGAGGGTTACTGTTAAAATAATTATGATGAATGAGGTGATATGAATGAAAGAGGTGGTGGTATGAAGTAAAGATTATGAGGATAAGGAGGATAGATAACAATTGACCCCAGATTTGAAGAGGTTAAGATTGTGTGCAGAGGGTTACTGTTAAAATAATTATGATGAATGAGGTGTGATATGAATGAAAGAAGAAGTGGTGGTATGAAGTGAAGATTATGAGGATAAGGAGGCAATAGATAACAATTGACCCTAGATTTGAAGAGGTTAGGATTGTAGTGTAGAGGGTTAACAATAAAATAATTATGATGAATGAGGTGTGATATATGAATGAAAGAAGAAGTGGTGGTATGAAGTAAAGATTATGAGGATAAGGAGGATAGATAAATAACTGACCCTAGATTTGAAGAGGAGGTTAAGATTGTAGTGTAGAGGGTTAATGTTAAAATAATTATGATGAATGAGGTGTGTGATATCAATGAAAGAAGAAGTGGTGGTATGAAGTAAAGATTATGAGGATAAGGAGGATAGATAACAATTGACCCTAGATTTGAAGAGGTTAAGATTGTAGTGTAGAGGGTTACTGTTAAAATAATTATGATGAATGAGGTGTGTGATATGAATGAAAGAAGAAGTGGTGGTATGAAGTGAAGATTATGAGGATAAGGAGGATAGATAACAATTGACCCTAGATTTGAAGAGGTTAAGATTGTAGTGTAGAGGGTTACTGTTAAAATAATTATGATGAATGAGGTGTGTGATATGAATGAAAGAAGAGGTGGCATGAAGTAAAGATTATGAGGATAAGGAGGATAGATAACAATTGACCCTAGATTTGAAGAGGTTAAGATTGTAGTGTAGAGGGTTACTGTTCAAATAATTATGATGAATGAGGTGTGTGATATGAATGAAAGAAGAGGTGGCATGAAGTAAAGATTATGAGGATAAGGAGGATAGATAACAATTGACCCTAGATTTGAAGAGGTTAAGATTGTAGTGTAGAGGGTTACTGTTAAAATAATTATGATGAATGAGGTGTGTGATATGAATGAAAGAAGAGGTGGCATGAAGTAAAGATTATGAGGATAAGGAGGATAGATAACAATTGACCCTAGATTTGAAGAGGTTAAGATTGTAGTGTAGAGGGTTAATGTTAAAATAATTATGATGAATGAGGTGTGTGATATGAATGAAAGAAGAGGTGGCATGAAGTAAAGATTATGAGGATAAGGAGGATAGATAACAATTGACCCTAGATTTGAAGAGGTTAAGATTGTAGTGTAGAGGGTTACTGTTAAAATAATTATTATGAATGAGGTGTGTGATATCAATGAAAGAGGTGGTGGCATGAAGTAAAGATTATGAGGATAAGGAGGATAGATAACAATTGACCCTAGATTTGAAGAGGTTAAGATTGTAGTGTAGAGGGTTACTGTTAAAATAATTATGATGAATGAGGTGTGTGATATGAATGAAAGAAGAAGTGGTGGTATGAAGTAAAGATTATGAGGATAAGGAGGATAGATAACAATTGACCCTAGATTTGAAGAGGTTAAGATTGTAGTGTAGAGGGTTACTGTTCAAATAATTATGATGAATGAGGTGTGTGATATGAATGAAAGAAGAGGTGGCATGAAGTAAAGATTATGAGGATAAGGAGGATAGATAACAATTGACCCTAGATTTGAAGAGGTTAAGATTGTAGTGTAGAGGGTTAATGTTAAAATAATTATGATGAATGAGGTGTGTGATATGAATGAAAGAAGAGGTGGCATGAAGTAAAGATTATGAGGATAAGGAGGATAGATAACAATTGACCCTAGATTTGAAGAGGTTAAGATTGTAGTGTAGAGGGTTAATGTTAAAATAATTATGATGAATGAGGTGTGTGATATGAATGAAAGAGGTGGTGGCATGAAGTAAAGATTATGAGGATAAGGAGGACAGATAACAATTGACCCTAGATTTGAAGAGGTTAAGATTGTAGTGTAGAGGGTTACTGTTAAAATAATTATGATGAATGAGGTGTGTGATATGAATGAAAGAAGAGGTGGCATGAAGTAAAGATTATGAGGATATGGAGGATAGATAACAATTGACCCTAGATTTGAAGAGGTTAAGATTGTAGTGTAGAGGGTTAATGTTAAAATAATTATGATGAATGAGGTGTGTGATATGAATGAAAGAAGAGGTGGCATGAAGTAAAGATTATGAGGATAAGGAGGATAGATAACAATTGACCCTAGATTTGAAGAGGTTAAGATTGTAGTGTAGAGGGTTAATGTTAAAATAATTATGATGAATGAGGTGTGTGATATGAATGAAAGAAGAGGTGGCATGAAGTAAAGATTATGAGGATAAGGAGGATAGATAACAATTGACCCTAGATTTGAAGAGGTTAAGATTGTAGTGTAGAGGGTTAATGTTAAAATAATTATGATGAATGAGGTGTGTGATATGAATGAAAGAGGTGGTGGTATGAAGTGAAGGTTATGATGAGAAATGGGGCAGATAATAAAGATTTTGAGGACGAGGATGATAGATAGCAATTGAAAATTGTTGGAATAAGTAGGATAATGATAAAAGTGGCACAAGTGCGAAAGTAGGGTGCGCCCAGTGAGGATTGAACTCACTAATCAGTTGTAACGATTCTTGCAAGATTAGCTTGCTAACCATTACAACACTATTAGCATAAGGAGGATAAATACCAATTGAAGATTATGAGGATAAGAAGGATAGATAATGATTGAAGATTATGAGGATAAGGAGGATAGATAATGATTGAAGTTTATGAGGATAATGACAATGTTGTGTTATTTTGTTTTAATAATCTACAACAGCAGAAGAAATTTACCAGATGAAAGGATGAATGAAAATGAGGTAATTAATATTTATAATCAACAAGATATGCAAGAAGGAAAAGAGGTGATTTTAGTTGAGTTTGAAGAGCTAAACTTACCTTAAAAGAAAGAGACTGCTTAATTTGATTCAAGATATTAACTTTATGTCTTAAGAGACAGCTTATAGGATACAAATCCTATATAATTTCAGCAAATATCTGAAACACAAAAAGTAGAATTGCAAAGACGTGAAATCAGATCAGAATCGCTGAAAGCAAATTTTGAAGAAAAAAAGCCCAAACCAAATTTTGTGAGCCTCTGTGAAAATATTTAGTAACCAATAAAAAGAGAGCAATTCACAGAAAACAACAAAAAGAACTTTATGACCCTTAACATATTTCTTACCACCTAAAAAATAAGCTTGCAATCAGAATTGATCGCTTGGTTCAAGTTGACTACTTATACATGATCAGCCAAGCAGTCAGAAGGGAGCGAAGCTCAAATAGAACACTGCTACAATGTAACAAGAGAAATTTCCAACACACAGTTCAACTGTTAGAAATTGATTGGGCACAGTTCAGCTGTTGAAAATTGATTGATTGGCGACACACGTATGCACTCCCTCACCTACTAACCATAAACAAAAAGAAGACAACAACAACAAGGCACTTCAACTGATTCTTAAAATTAATGTCAATAAGTATAATTTTCCTTTATTGCTTTTTCTTCCTCTTCACTTACTTGTCTTCGGCAAAAAGAAAGAAGGAATAAAGACTTTACTACTACTTTGTTGATACACACAGCAAAAACATGAACTTTTCTTTTTCTGGACACATATTTTGCAAAAACAAACAAACTCTTAATTCGTTAAACACTTTATTACTATTTCGCTTAGAACATTTTCACAGTTTAGTAATTTCATACATACAGTTTGATGTTTTTTTTGTCTTTAGTGCCATATGTGATACACGCTTGGGTGATCATGTCTCGAAAGAGACATGACTGACTGGGTAGAAGATTATCCCGTAGTAGGTTGCCATTGCTTTCTGCAGTAGACTGGTTGCCAACCAAGGCTATAGAACCCAATCTGTCCTGTTATTTAACCCATAACTGGAAGGAATAGACGGATTAATACCTTTCCCAAGGGTATTTGCACATAAGTGAATGCAATGAATTCGGCTGGAATTCGAACTCGGCTCCCCGATTTCTCGTTCCAAGCTGATATCCAATGCACCACAACGCACCTTTAATAATATATACTATAGTCATCCGCAGACAGATCTGTTTCGCTGTATTACAGCTCATCAATACAGTGTAGACTCCGTTCGCTTCCTAACCCAGGATTGAAACTCGACCGAATCGGAGTCAGTCGGTGATTCTACCCCTAGGCCACGAGTGCCCGGCAGTTTGATGTTAAGCTTTTCAATAAATGAATTTTCATTTATTTATACAAATGAAACAGTTTTATTTTCTCAACCTTCTGATTTGGAGTAAATTATAAGGAGTTTGGTTATGTTTGACACAAAGCCAAATTAATAAATATGATCGAGCCCACTACAAGCTCTTTTATGTCTATATTTCTTCTTTGAATGGCATATATGCAAAAGAGGAAGAGTTTAAGATTGCAGTTTTGGGCACTGAATTCTGGCTTCTCATTGACTGTTAGAATATGTGTGTGTAAAGTAGGGAAAGCTAATAGTTGTCATTATAATTTTTAATAAGAATTGATAACAATTGAAAATCATGAGGGTGAGGAGAATAATGCTTGATAATGATAATGCCAGCATCATAAAAAATAAGAATAAAGAAAATAAAAACAAGCACAAATGAAAAACATTGACAGAATAAAAGTAAAGAACAAAAGGAAACAAAAAAAAGAGAATAAATCCATTCAGTAATCAAACTATCTTCCATGGTATAGCCAATGCAAAATGACAGAAAGGTAAAATTTTCTATTTCTTCTCCATCTACCCTTGAACTTTTACTCTAACTATTACTTCTTCAATTAAATAAATCTTATGTATAAATGTGAATCTCTGAGTACCCACATCACAAGCACTATCATGTTTTATTTACCTATCCACAATTAGTTATTTTTTTCAGCTTCCAAATATCCATTTTAGGTTTTGCATTTTCTTTTGTTTAATCTTTTTTGAAAGTGAAAGTTAATAATACAAAGGGGAGGTAAGCGAGACAAGAAAAAATCATTTTCTAACTGCTGCCATTGCTACTGTCAAAGTGTTGTTAACATTTGTTGAAATTGCTTTTGCTCTTTTTCATTTGTCATATTTTGCAATGTTTTTGTTGTGTACTGATGTTCTTGTATATATAATTGCTCTTTCTCTTTTACATCTTTTGGAAGGTGTTTGAAGTCAACAGAAATAGTAATGGCCTTATATTGGCTTGGAAATGAGAATTGTTTGAGAGAAAGGTTTGTTCAAATACAAAAGATATTGATGTTATGCATGTAGCAGAAGGCAGATAAAAGAGAGTATGTAAGTAGCAGGAACAGATAGAAAGAAACTGAACAGAGGAGAAGATAATTAAGGAATGATAGAAAAAAGTAAGTTCAGTTGATAGACTAGCTTGCTTCATGAGTAATGGGATGTTTTGTTGGAAGAAATGTGTAATGTTTGTGAAGAAAAAACTTTAAAACACTGTATGAATTAAAATCTGACAAACAAACAAATTAGACAATTTCAGATTATAGTGGACACATTATTAAAGCATTGTATAAATTGGTCAGTTTCTGGTAAAATAAAACCTGTTTTTATTAAAAGTTATTAAGAAAATATAATACCCCTACTGAGTGGATGCCAACTTTTTTTAAAATAATTTCACCCCAAGCAAAGTATGATCATCACTGGGGTGCAGGAGTTTGCAGTAAGAGAAAAAAACAAGGTACAGGGAATGTTGAAAAAAGAATAAGAGATTGACAGGCATCAAGGAGATAGAAAATAACAATTGATGTTGCATTTAAACTTTTGGAGATTGTAGTTATCAGGGAAGTAAATAAATAGAAGTGATTTCCACAGATGGGAAGTGCAAGAAAAGAAACTGTTAGAGCAGAAGAGACAGTTACATTTAGCTATTTCAATGGTAAAAGAGTGGGGACCTTGATACCAATCTAGTCAGTCAGTTAGGTACCATATATGATAATACTTGGGCAATTATGTCTCGAATGAGACCTGACTGACTGGACAGAAAAATTTCCTGCAGTAGATTACCATTATTTTCTGCGGTAGACTGGTTGCCAACCAAGGCCATAGAACTCAATCTGTCCTGCTATTTAACCCATAGCTGCAGGAAGAAAAGCCGGATTAATACCTTTCCCAAGGGTATTTGTGTGTAAGTGAATACAACGAATTCAAATTGAATTAGAACTCAGCTCCCCAATTTCTCGTCCTGTGCTGATATCCACTGCACCACAACACACGTAAATTCATTTGGTCAGGGAACCAGGGAGAGATACTCGTTAGAACAGTTGCTATAAAAATTTTTGTAGAAAAGACAGAGAGAAGCCACATCATATTGAGGAGAAAGTGATTGAAGGCAGGCTGTTAAATCATTGCAGATCCTCCTTTAGATTTTGTCAAGAACATCTAGGTCAATAGCAGGAGCCCTTGACCAGATATGTCAACAGTATTCAATGTAGGGACAAATGGTAGATTTATAAATGTGCAAGATGGATTCTGACAAGAAGAACTTTTGGGCCTGACACAGTGACCCAACCTTCCTAGCAGTAGATGCAGCTATGCTTAAAATAAAATTTAATTAACTTTTAATTTACAGAAAAAATAATATTTTCTCATGTAAAATCATATATCAAATTATCAATCTGCAAATTTTCAGCTTTCCAGTATGTGCAGTTATTGAGTTAATAAAAATTTTATATTCTTCAAATCACACTTTAGAAATGACCAGGCATTTTCCTGTTAAATATTTGCAAGTATTTTGTGTCTATCATGATGTTCATGTGTGAGGTATAAATAAAAGGACAACATATCAAGTAATACCAGATTCTAAGCGAGAGCCTATATAATAGTTTGAGTAGCAACTAGTTGTAACAATTTGAGTTGTTATCATTAAGAAATTTTCCTGTGTCTAGTCTATTTTGTGTCATACAAAAACTGTCTTAATAAAAAGAAACTGGACTAAAAAAATAAAAAACAAGTTTGTAAATCATCACAACAATTTCTGAAATATAAAAATTTTTGATTTAGTCTTTGTCTGATGTCACCTTTTCATTTTGTGGATGAGTTGAATTTTTATACTGTGGACCGGATGTTTGCTCTCTCACGACAAAAAGGCAAATGACCAAAAGTCGTCGTTGCACATCCGGGTTTGCACAGATGTTTCTGCTTGAAAAATAAAAATTAATCAAATATTAAATTTCCATTTCGCAAGCCTATGCGAATTTTATTTATCAGCCAATGGGAAGCCCAGAACCAAATACAAGTGTGAAATCCCAAACGAGCTGCTGTGATCCAAAAAGCAGATATAAAAAGCAAATACAGACAGACCCCAGCAGGCAGACCTAGAGGAGAAGAATGTAATCAATATCCCCTTGACCTAAGTCAAGTGGCTACTACGCTTGCCTCTTTCCTTCTCCCCTGTCTCATAACTACTTACTGACCTAAGGAGCGACTATATCAAAGACTCACTTACACGCTCTCCACATTCCTAAGCCATAAATTTCTTTCAGCTTATTATTTGCTATGAACATTTTAACCTCCGTTGGACCTATATTCAAGTTATTACTTTAATTGTAAAAACATTAATTGATATGTGTATATATAAAATGATATTTTCTACTCAAATTGCCTTTCTTGATTTTATAATCATTTTATGACTTATAGTGGGCTATATACCACAAGGCCAAATTCCGTTAACCTGCAACGATATACAACTACCCTTCACTAGAACGGACTCCCATCACAAACAGAAAAAGAATAGATAAGCAACCCACTATAATACAAAGCCAAATTTTCACTCCCTCAAGCTTCTAAAAATGAATTTGAACAGAACTTACATTCATTTCGCCATAATTATCTCAAGATCTGTTCAGACTATTTCATTCATTTTATTGTTGCCACAATGTTTCATACTGTACTCTGCTGCAATTTAGATCTCTTTCTAATTCATTTTATATATCAGCTGGATGTAAGCGCTAAGAAATCAAAATCCAAAATAGAATAAAAAGTTGTCTTCTGTGCAGGGGATCCATGCACCACATCCAGTTCACAAAACAAATTACGAACATTACTGAAAAAAAAAGCTTTGAAATCACCAGATTTATTTCAAAGAGAGTCCCTCACAGAACCTCACACAGAACCTGACCGGCAGGCCAGCTATCAACAATGGTGTGCTTTTGTCACCACAGTGTCCTTCGTAAATTCAACATAATGACAAGAAGATTTCCGATTTCACCCAACTCTTCACACACATAACCCAGCTGACAGACCAGCTGGTCTCAATGTCACCACTGTAATTTCAGTCAACCTACCATGCACACAGAGACATTTCACTTGCACCCTCTGTATTGGCAAAGTGAGATATGTCACTTCACCTGACTCTTCATGCTCACACCCTCTGTACCAGCAAAATCAGATTCATGGCTTCATTATCACACTTCAGGTTTTTCTCATCATCATTACTATGACCTTAGTCAATCGACTCAACAAATCTGTCAACTCCAAGTCTTACCAATAACATTTTACACCTAATCGCTTCCCTTACCAACAGCAACTAAAGAACCATATGTCAACAACTGCTTTCACACCACCTCACATACTGTTTATTGCTACTTTTGTTTGTTCTTCTGTTTGATCAGAATCCGATAGAAGCGTTCCACTTTATCAAGGTTATCTCTTTCGGCATCACTGTTATGATCTCGGTCAATTTACTGTAACAAAAATCAGATTCACAGCTTCCCTATCACGCTCCAGGCCCCTCTCGATGTCACACCATGATTTCAGTCAACTGACCCAACGATCAAATTTCAGTAATCCACTAGAGGCCTCTCTCGACATCGCCACCATGGCTTTGGTCAACTAACCCATCAAACACACCTTACCACGGATCAACCCTGCCAATGACACCCCTCTTATGCTACCACTGATTTGCGGCTTCACTAATCCACTTCAGGCCTTCCTTACCAAAACCACCGTGACCTCGGCCACCAGCTTGCTAAACACACCAATCTAGGCTTTATCAATTTTAAACAAACTGTTAAACATGTAAAACATTACTCATTTACCCAACCCTCATTCTCGGTATCCTTACCCGCCTATCACCCACCCTCTGACATTTCCTATATTTAATCATCCTTTCTCCACTCTATGTAGTCCCCTGCGCAGTAGTGGCAGTGACATGCCTTGCTCGGGGTGAAACGCTTATAAAAAAAAAAAAAAATTTTGAAACTGAAAAATACAAGCAAAAATACATTTGAATAATTTTAAATTGCAGAAACAGAAGAGAAAAATTTTGAACAATTCGAAAATCTAAAATATACAAGAAAAACATATATGAAACGGTAAAAACACTTACAAAAAACGGTAAAAACTCTTTAAAAGAAAAAAACAAGAAAATCATTAAAAAAAACAAAAAAACAAAAACAAAAACAGAAGCTAAAAACATTTTTCCAACATTCAAATCTGTAGAAAAAAAGGCATATCTTATTTATTTTTAAAATAAAATATTATTTTGTCATTTGAAATTGTGAGAACAAATAAGAGCTTTTTTTAAAAATTCATTTGAATCTTCAAAAACCGGAGAAAACAGTTTTAATACTTTCAAAACGGTAAAAAATTAAAAAAAAACGCTTTTAACTATTTAAAACAGAAGAAATTCATTTTGAATCATTTGAAAATTTAAAATCAGAAGAAAAATAATTTGAAACAGAATAAAAAATATATTTGCGAGACGTTAAACTATAAAAAAGAAGTCTTTTGGGACTATTTCAAGCTATTAAAATAATTTTTTAATCTCAAAATTCTAAAAACAGAATAAAAAAGTTGAAGCTTGGTCAGAATGTTTCTGAAACTGCTGCCAACAGCGAGGGACCGGATGTTTGCTCTATAACGACCAGAAATCAAATGAACAAAAGTCGTTTCTGCGCAGGTGTATTCGCGCAGATGTTCCGGTTGAAAAATAAAAATTAATCAAATATCAAATTTCCATTTCGCGAGCCTACGCGAATTTTATTTACCAGCCAATGGGAAGCCCAGAATCAAGTAAAAGTATGAAATCCCAAAACGAGCTGTTTTGATCCAAAAAGCAGATATAAAAAGCAGATACAGACAAGACCTCGACACACAGACAGGCGAGAGTAACCAGTGTCTCCCCTTGACTTAAGTCGAGCGGCTACTATGCTTGCATCTTTCTTTCTCCACTGTCTCAAAAGTACTTACTGACCTAAGGAGCGATTACTTCAAAGACATTCCTCACATACCTCCGCTCCCCACATTCCTAAGCCTTTAATCTCTTTCAGTTCAGTATTTGTCATGAACATTTTAACCTCCGTTGGACCTTTATTTCAAGTATTGCTTTAATTGTAAAACATTAATTGATATGTGTATATATAAATGTTATTTTCAACTCAATTTGCTTTTCTTGATTTTATAATCATTTTAGGACTTATAGTGGGCTATCTACCACAAGGCCAAATTCCATTAACCTGCAACAATATACAATTACCCTTCACTAGAACGGACTCCCACAACTAACGGGAAAAGAATAGATAAGCAACCCACTATACATTAACAGAACATGAGGTGAAGGATCCATTTGTGATCGAACCGTACGGTGCTGGATTCTGAAGTTCTGCACTAGGGATGCGAGTCTTGAAGACCAGGCTAGTACAATACGTCTACTTTCAACTGACATCAGAAAACATTAATCGAACAAAACTCACGTTAAGGTGTCAAATAAATGTCTGAGATAATGGGTGTCAGTATTTCAACAGTATTGGATGATCTCAAGGAAATTGGTAAGGTGAAGAAACTCGATAAATGGGTTCCATATGAACTCAGTGAAAGTTAAAGAGTTCGACGTTTTGAAGCTTGGTTCGATGTTTTATCTGCAAAATTTGAATGATCCATTTCTTCATTAAATAGTGAATTGTGATGAGAAATGGATCTTTTAAGATAATTCCAAACACTCGACTTAATGGCTTCGTCATGACGGAGCACCCAAACGCTTTTCAAAAGCAAAATCGCACCAACAGAAGATATATAGTGACTGTCTTGTGATCTGTCACTGATATTATCCATTACAGCTTTCTAGAATTTAACCAGAGAACCACTTCCGAAGTTTACTGCCAACCCACGTCTATTGAACGGGTGAAGAGGCTTACCCCTTGTTTCCTGTTTAGGATGTGGTTTCCGGCTTTCTCTTTTCCAAACTTTTACTCTTATTTTTTTTTTTTTTTCAATTGGAGTAGATAGACTAAACTATCGCCCGGTTTACACTCCACACACGTCTATTGAACGAGTGAAGAGACTTATCCCTTGTTTCCTGTTTAGGATGTGGTTTCCGGCTTTCTCTTTTCAAATCTTTTCAGTCTTACGTTGCCCCCCTGCACGCCAGTGGCGTTACCGCCTTGCTCGGGGTGATATGATTAAAAAAAAAGAAAAAAAAAAAAGAAAGAACAACTAGGTGAAATGTATATTCAGTTTAGCATAATGCAACCGGCACTGGTTAATCAACAAGCAATTCAGCTTCATGACAAAGCTCGGTCATATTTTGACTGGATGACACTGCAGAATGTCTTGAGATACGAGACTTTGCCGTATCCACCATATCTTCTAATCTTTCGTCCACTGACTGCCACTTTTTCAAATATCTTGACATTTTTTTTAAGTCGGAGGACATTCCGTTGCAACGAAGTTACAGAAATTGCATTCAATGATTACTCGGCGTCCAAAAAAGTTTTAGCGTAAAGGCATAAATAAATTTGTAACTCGATGGTAGAAAATATAGAAGCTCAAGGTTCTTATTTTGACTGAATTAAACACTGTCTAAATGCATGTATTCAGGTATGAAAGTTGATTATAAATTCGGACATTATTTTCTGAACAACTTAATACTTAACGAAAAGAAATGTATTTCTTGTTAAATCCTGAATCCCCAATAGTGAACCAAATTTGGAAGGAAGGCCTACAAAACTTTATAGCAGAAAATTACTAAATAAACTGTTCTCTGAAAGGTTTAACGTCATTACTCTTGTAGGGTGCATCAGCCATGTCTGGTACAAGGCCACTTCCAAAAATAGCCAACAATCCCCGCATTCAAAGATATTATCAGGTTGTTGAAAAAATAAGTGGAATTTTGTTAGATGATATACTATAACATTTGTGAGAAAAAATGTTCATAGAGAATACATATAGTTTCGTAGTTAAAATTGTTCAAAGAGAAATGTAAATATTCAAAATGTCCAGAAAAGTTTACAGTTCATGGTAGCAGAATGTAAAGTCCTAGGGTCCTTTCCCTTTTTCGTTAGCTTGGCGACAGTGAAACAAAATAATAAAGAAAGGTGTAAACAAATAAAAAAATTGTACTTGGAGTGTTCTGTCAGATACCGCTCCTATTCTGACTGAATTTTAAATTTCTTTTGTTACATTGCCACGAGGTTCGTCAGCTTACCGCTCCCATGCTGGACTGAGTTTAACCGGTCAGAGACCGTGGTTTAAATAGTGAAGTTTCTCATGTTGCCGGTTCCAGCAGGCATTTTCTTTTTTAGGTGTGAATAAACGTTTGACTGACGTCATATATGAATTTTCTATTTCTAATCCAATCAGGATCCAGAATTTTGCTTTTCACACTGACTTGTGAATTTTTCTTGGTTGGGTTTTTCCAAAATATTTTTAGTCGTTTGAATCCACTTTTGGGGGTATGCAATTTTACTTTGTTTGTTATAGTTAGGTTTTTTCCAAAATGCTTTTAGTCATTTCGATCCGATTTTGCGGATGTGCAATTTTACTTTGTGTGTTTTAGTTAGCTGATGGATGATATAGGATTTGTATCTTATACTCTGTAGTTCAGGAACTTCAACAACTGATATATGCACATTAGGATATATATAATGGCCGACTATTCTCGTTTTCCGAGGACGGCTGTCTGCTGGGGTGGCTAGCCAATCCTTGTTGCAGACACCTGTTCAAGCACATCTGTATTTGTGCAATACCCATAGAGCCTATTTGTGATTTATGCTACAACTATACTACGCAGACCTTAGTTACAGTTTCTGAGAGTGAGCGAATAATGTGTCATGACCAGCAGGTTTAACTGGGTCAGTATGTTCCAACTTTCGGTCACAACCATTGACGGCAGAAGTTCCTCAATTTCATTAAGAAACATTTCCCCAGTAATAAACCTGTAAGTAAAATTTGTAATTAAAATGCTCTTATATTAGATTATAGTTGTACAAATAATCTAGAAAAAATTATGTAAAATGTCGTATCTTGTCGGCACTTCGACATTTTTTAAAAACAACTGAAAGAAAAAGCTTGACTTAAAGCGTTGTTGTAAGATTGATTCAGGATATAAACATGCTTATCATCTCTCAGTAGCGTCTTTGTCAACAAACAGAGACACAGTTGAAGAAAATACGTACTGCGAGGTGCCCAGTTCCGAGGAAAAGCTGCACGAGGCTGTACCTGCCATTGCACTAGAGAGAGGGAATCGGTAGTCACTACTGAAACCAGCACAACTGACGATTGCGAGGACTGGGGAATTTTTGGACCTGGCCCGAGTTTGTGTGCTCGGGTCCCCAACAATAAACCTGACCTTGTATCACATCCCATCTTAGTGGTGAGACAAGGGTAAATACCCAAGCGTTCCGCGTCCCTGATGTCTAGGATCCAAATGTAGTATCTATTTGAGCAGCCGACAACCAGCCCACAGCTCTAGCCATTTGCAGCGCAGGTTCCAGCTAGTCAGACATTATCATCTCAAGCTTGCCGTCGCTCCAGTCTCTCCTGTGGGCCATCAGCTCCTGTTGCTCCAACAGGCTTCCTGCTCCAACCATCTTTGCCAATGATGTACAATGAACTGTCCTTTTCAGGAGAACGCTCACCAGTGACTACGAAACTGTTCTTTTATGAGATGTCCGGTCAGACGACCTGTAGCTCTCTGAAGAGAAAAGGCAAAATCACACAAGCATTTTGACTACCAAGAGTAGGATAAACTTTGAATTTATTTTTCTGTTTCCTGGTTGGTCACTAAATAAGATGATGTATTAATTTGGTCCTCGACTACGTCCGCATATGGAAAAAAATACGTAAATCAATTATCTAATATAAAGGGATTTTTATTGATTAATTCATAAATATAAGTGTTCTTTACATCGGATTCTGAAAGGATATAGGTGTGTGTAGAATCGGATTTATTAAGCAATCGAATATTGAGAAATCTGACAAAGTATTCTTCTTCTTCTATGTGCCCTGTCCCTTCAGGAGGTAGGCGATCATGGTTCTCCACGTCTCCCTATCCCTTGTGGCTCTTAGTATGTTTGCTCCTGTTACACCTCGCAACCCCCGTTCCGTCATCCACCTGATCAGGCCCTGCAAATATGTTATCCGCTGCCTTCCTCTGTCTCTTTTTCCTTCTATCTGGCCTGTCAGTATCAGGTTCTCCAAGCTCTCCTTCCTTATTACATGTCCCAGGAACTTCAGTTGTGTCTTCCTGATGCTCAGTATTAATTTCCTTTTTGTTGCCATTCTTTCCAACACCTCATCGTTGCTTGCATGCTCAGTCCACGATATCTGCAGCATCCTTCTGTAGAACCACATTTCCACTGCTTCAAGTTTTGTCCTCATTTTCGATGATATTGTCCAGTATTCACTGCCGTATTGAAAACTGACATCACATAGCAATCCAGCACTCTTTTCTTTGTTTCTAGTGAAATTTTCCTGTGTATTAGTACTTTACTCAGCTTCTTGAACGCGTCCTTTGCCATGCCAATTCGCCTTCGGATCTCTATGTCGCACTTTCCATCTTCTGTTAGAACACTTCCTATTCAGTAAGCTTAAAAGTTAAGAAAATTATTCTCTGCAATCTATCATTTATCAATATTAATAAATTTTGACTTTAAATGTATTACATTTTATAGGATACAAATCCTATATTTTTACAGCAAAGAGCTGAAGCATAAAAACGTAGAAAATGCACACACAAAAAATTGGATCAGAATCACTAAAAACAAATTTCGGTACAAATTACTAAAAAATAAGATCCAAAATAAATTTAGTGATTCTGGTTGCCGATTGAACAAAAACAAATTTTGTATCCTGGAAAATCCTCACACTGTTAACAACATCACTAAGGCTAAGGCCAGCCAATACAACGTTATTTTTGGATGTGCGTTGTGGTGCATTGGGTAGCGGCTCGGAACGAGAAATCGGGTAGCCGAGTTCGAATTCCAGCTGAATTCATTTTCACTTACGCGCAAATACCCTTAGGAAAGGTATTAATCCGTCTCTTCCTTCCAGTTATGGGTTAAATAACAGGACAGATTGGGTTCTATAGCTTTGGTCGGCAACCAGTCTACCACAGAAAGCAACGGCAACCTACTACGGGATAATCTTCTGCCCAGTCAGTCATGTCTCTTTCAAGACATGATCGCCCAAGCGTGTATCACGTATGGCACTTAACTGGCTAGAACTGTAACTTCATAATTAAAGACTTGTAAATAACTATTCATTTTATCAGTTCGCTAAATCTCTTACCTCGAATTAATTTCCATATCTCGTCTAGTAGTTTTCTTATACAATAACCTACTATTTCTAATCAGAAAAAAAGTGACGAAATAAGCTTGATGTGGAAAGTAGTTTTGCAAAAGGTCAATAAAGTCGAATGAAATCTAAGGATAATAACTATTGCTGTAATGTCAATGTATGACCTATTTTCAAACAAGTCTGATTAAAGGATGTGGCTATACACTTGGGAAGAAGAATTGCCAGTAAAGTGAAAAAGTCCAAAGAAAGTTGCAATAGATTATTACACTGACAAGAGAAAATTGGATTAGATTTCTGCTTCAAATTTTCGACCTACGCTCATCTCATTCTTAGGAGATTGTGTGCTGTTCATATCATCATGTGTCTGCACTGCGAGAGAGAACACTGATCGAATTTCTCTCGGATGCTTGAACTTCACAACGAAAACAATAATATGAAGCTGAGTCGAATGACGGAAAAAAAGTGTTTCTGATTCTGTTAAGCCCATATTTTGGTTAAACTAAACTATTTTAGATAGAGTATCCTTTTTTTTATTTTTTAGCAAAGATTGAAAATTCAAGTTAAAATAAAGTCCAAATTGATTATATATATATATATATATATATATATATATATATATATATATAGTCATCCGCAGACAGATTTGTTTCGCTGTATCACAGCTCATCAGTGCGGTTAGACAGCCGATTGCTTTTTAGCGAGGATTGAAACCCGGCCGAATTGGCGTCGGTCTGCGATTCTACCTCTATGGGCGCTCGGTAGAAGGAAGCAGACTTTTTAGCGTGTATATTATCATTATATATATATATATATGTGTGTGTGTGTGTGTGTGTGTGTGTGTGTGTGTGTGTGTGTGTGTGTGTGTGTGTGTTGAATATATGTATCGGAATCCGACAAGATGAATAGAATAAATAAAAAACAAACAGGAAAAAGTATCTTTCCAACATACCTTACTTTAACAAGTAGAACAAGCTACTTCAAAGATTTTTTAAAAACCAATGATTTAAAAATCTTTTAAAAAATCCAAGAGACTTTTTTCTGCTTGTTCTTTACTTATTCTATATATATATCAGACACGTGCCGTCGTAATAACTCAGGGTAGGCAGCTTGTGACCTTTATGACCTTTATGTAGTAAATCTACAAAAAAATAAAAATAAAAATAAAAGAAATATTCTGCATCTTATGCGTAACTAGTAGTAAGTACCCGGGTGTTATACGAGATGGGAAGAGTTAAAATTCCCATGGGCAATTTAAGCGTTAATACTCAGGAGAAATTTTTTAGCTTTAAAACTTCTCTCTTGTGATCTTTCACTCGTTAACCGCATTAAACAGCCGGACTACATCTGCAGACATTAAATACAGATGATAACTCTAGTATTTTTTGAAAATTCTAATTAATATAAAATAATGAGATAAAAATAGAGTGCTAAATGGATATTATCCAGAGCAAATATATTGAGAGGAAACCTCAATGCATAATTAAACGGTTATAAACAGTACTTTAAGCGTTAGATCCGTTATAAGTGGTATAGTGGATATTCATATATACGCTCCGTAAATTTTTAACCGGTATTTTATTTCGTCTATCAGTCTGAACATTCGATAAACCTTATTAAAGAAGAATGCGATAGATTCGAACCTGCATCCCTCTTCGCAGGAGAAACTATTGTTTAATCCAACGTACTTTGAACTCTCATTTACGAAGAGCTTCATAATCAAGTGTGGTTCTATTTACTTTTAAAGCAAGCTTTACTTGTTCAGATTTCTTCGAAAGTCATAACTGTTCAACTTCGTATCCGCAAAAAATAAAGCAATTTTTAAAGAATTGTTTCTTTCTACCATACGTATGACTGTTTTCTCTATTATTATCCTCATCATTGTCACCAATTGATAGTAGATCCAAAGTAATCACTGGCATAAGTCCCTCAGTATTTTAATTGCAAAGTTTCGTATCATATCATCATAATAACTGGCATAAATCAAACAAGTTGGTTGTTGTTTACGCTTATACCAGCTCAACAGTTATAGGGGTGGTGGATTAACAAAATTTGGATTAACAAAAAAAGGTACATCCGTTTGAGTACATGTTAATGAAGAAACATTTACATTTGAATTGTCAATAAAGAACATAATTACATTTAGAGTGCTTTTTAATAATTTACCTGATCTTACACACGCAGGCACACACACACATGAGTTAAAATGTAGTATATTAATCAGTTGTCAATATCGGGGATAAAGAGTATGACTTCCTCGGTCTCAATCGAGATCATAGACTCTATCGACCACAATCGAAATCATAGACTTCTATCGCCACAATTGGGATCATAGGCGTCCTCGACCACAATCAAGATCGTAAAGCCCACATTCCCGCGATACAAACAATATTTCTTTCTTAGCTGTATAGTGTGCAACTCGGCAGACCTGCATACGGTTTTGAATATAAATTGTTTTTCTCCTAATTTTGTTGCCAACCACGGCTAAAGACCCTAGTCTGTCCTGCTATTTAACCTGTCAGAAGAAATGGATTTATACCTTCCTCAATGGCATTTGCTCTAAAGTGAATGCAACGAACTTCGTCGGAATTCGAATACGGTTTGTTAATTTCTCTTTCCGATGTGCTGTTACACTACCCATCATATCCACAGTAAATATGCTACCTTGCTTGGGGTGAGACGATTAAAAAAAGTACATTGGTAAACAATAGAATTTGTCAGACACCTATTTTCCAGTGGGCAATTGTTAGAATTTCGACAATTACATAATTTATTATTATTATTATTTTCATTATTGGAATAATTATTGTTACTTTGGTTTACGTGCTGATTTAAAAAATGTTGAAGTGCCGACAAGATACGACAAGTACTCTAAATCAACCAAAAGACACCCCAAAGCGTAAACCAAAAGGTCATGGAAGACCTTTTCAATCCAATTAGTTAGGTAATTACAAAGACTCCGCATCTTGTTTTATCTAAGAGTTGCTAAAATTAAAGCTCTCTCAGCTGAGTTCTTGGTCCAAGGAGATGTCTTTACAAAGACAGAGTTTTTAATTGGAGAAAGACGAAAACGCTAAATCTCAGACGTTCACCAAGAAACCATGGAACCTTATGAAAATATTACAACTGCGAAAACAATCTAAGTTGTAAACATGACCTCGTCTGAGGCCACCATGAAACAAAGTCAAATACGCGAGATGTTACAGATTCTTATTAATATTAGATACCTAGCTCGACAGTTACAGACACTTCGAGGCAGTTGGAGTGACAAATCATGAAACAAAGTCAAATACGCGAGATGTTACAGATTCTTATTAATATTAGATACCTAGCTCGACAGTTACAGACACTTCGAGGCAGTTGGAGTGACAAATCATGAAACAAAGTCAAATACGCGAGATGTTACAGATTCTTATTAATATTAGATACCTAGCTCGACAGTTACAGACACTTCGAGGCAGTTGGAGTGACAAATCATGAAACAAAGTTGATTCTAACTTTAACCAGCTGCTTTTCCTAAGATGCAAAGATGACGAAATGCTAAGGAATTGGAGTCAAAGAATTGAGAAATATACCAGTCCTGACGTTCAAAATGAGATGATTAAAGTACTGCACTTGGAATTCTTCATAATATCTCTAGACAAATACAGTCTGCCAAACATTTTTACGATTATGGTCGATGAAATCGTAGATATATCAAATTAAGAGCAGGTAGTGATATGCATGAGATGGATTGACGAGGATACCTTGATGGCTTGAGAAGAATTTGTTGCCATGAAACTCGTGAAGCGTTGTTCAAGTCATAAAGGACACAGTTAATCAAATGAATCTAAAATTAGAAAATGCAAGAGGACAATGTTATGATGGGGCTACACTACAGTAATGACAGGCGAGAAATCTGTTGTGACCGCTCAAATCAAATCTTTTAACTGAAAGTGTTTTTTTTTTTTATCGGCATGCACTCGAACATCCATCAGAGATGCCTTTACTTTAAGTTTAATGCTTGAAAGATACTTTTGATACTGCAAAGGGGTTTTGTATGCGGGAATAAAGAAAAGAGCGTCTACATCTTTTGCCCAACAAGATGAACAGTGCGTGGGACCCCCCCCCCTCTCTCTCTCTCTCTTTCATCATTTTCTTTCTTTAATCGTGTCAACCCGAGCAAGGCGGTAACGCCACTGATGTGCAGGGGGCTTCATAAGAGTAAAAAAATTAGGGGGCTACGTAAGAGTAAAAAGATTAGATAGGAGAGAGTGAAGAAAAAGACGAACCAGTTAGAAAGGAGCAAGAGAAGGATCGGAATAGTGTGATAACAGTTGCAAAGGTGGAGAGAAAGGAAAGGATATACAGGGCGGTGTAGAAAGAACTAGAGTCAAGTGGTTAAGAGATGAGTATTGACATTGCATTTAAATTCCTGGAGGTTGTAGCCATCAGGAAAGTAAGAATATGGAAGCGAGTTCCATAGGCGGGAAGTGCGAGAAAAGAATAATGAGTTTCTTCAACTCATTATGTGAGTAATCTATTTTGCTCACAAAAAATCACCGAGATGAAAGGCAGAAACATTGGCGCGCAGACGAATAGAAGAAAGGTTTGATTTATTTTCGGTTGTTTACTTGGCGAGAAAATATTAATGTAGACAGAAAATCTTAGTCGGCCGGTTCAATCTACTCAGTCTGAAGTCGTGATACAAAGTTGGCAGCAAGAAACGAATGATACATCGTTCAATTTGCTCTGGGAATACGTTTCTAAAAACAGAAAACTTAACATCAACGATGCGAAACTTTTAAGAAAACGGAAACCTCCAAAATCTCTAATTGATTTCTTTGGTTATGTGCAAGCAAACGATCAGAATTTTCCCTCCGGAAAAAAAGAAATGTACAGAACAAAGTTCTTCAAAGCATACGATTTTGTCGCAACGTTTATTACTGACGAGTTTGACCAATCTGACTGTAGTATGGAACAATGTGAAATGATCTTTTGAAAGCTTTGCGTGGTGAAGATCTAAACAACAGGCTACAAAAGAAATTAATTAAAAACAGTTCTCTTGTATTAGGGGCATATTGACATGTCCCTGCTGAATATCGAGCTCAAACTTTTACCCAATTTATTAAAGATTGATAGAACAAATACAAACCTTCGAACAATATTTGAAAAGTTGAAATCCCTAAGCGTTGCGCAAAGAAGTATTATTAATGAAGTCTTAAATCTCATCAAATTCATTCTCTTAGTGAAAATGTTGAAGATGAAATATTTTTTAACGCTTAAAAGAGTTAAAACATATTTACATTCAGCTGTAGCGGATAAGAAATTAATTCAAATCAAATCGTCTTCTTCACTTTTACAAAAATTCACAATGACGTGTGAAATCCTGGTTTCCCAAATAGAAAAAGGATTGACCATGTGCTTATCGATAAAGCCGAAACCAGATTTCGCAAGTAGGTTAAAATGATTTAAAATGAAGGGAGCGACTTGCAAAATCAAAAAGAACTTCGCGAGTAAGCGCGAAAAATCTCGATTACAATAAAAAGACTTCATCAACGTCAGTCAGTCAGAGTGTCAGAGGGGAGCCGCGAGACGAAACATCTAAAATGTAACGTCAACTTTAAGCTATTCGAACATTGTCCTCTTTCTCCTTCTCCTTATCTCTTTCAACAATTAATACTACGAACATTTTGTACGAACTCTACCCTTAACTTCTTAATAATGTTTATAATTGGACATTAATTTCTACAACTTGTGTTATTCTTTCCTTATCATAAATTTCTATTTTAACATGAAAAATGTATGTTTTATTCTTACACTATTCCACACATTCTATCCTGCCGACAATCAGCCTTCTCATGAAAACCTTCTGATGATAATTCTGCATAAAACTTGTTAGCTGTAGGGAGTTCGGTTAAGTCTGACACAAGGCCGAATCAAAGAAACACTAACCAGCTTCCTACGCTACACAGTTATGGGTTGTTATAAACAAGCGTGTGGTTACAAGAAGAATTATGACAGAAGCAGATATAAATTTATCTCGTTTATTGGATAAATACAAGCGAGTGGTTTACGAATTTGGTTGTCCTTAATTCTTAGCCTGTTGACGTCAGATGTTGGTATGAATTTGTTTTAGGATGGCAGTCTGTAATTGTATGTAATGTTCACGAGGATATGTGTGGTTTTCCAAAGCTGTTGTACTTAGAGAGAAGGTAACGGAAGGTTGAGAGAAGAGGAAATGGAACAAATATATTTCGCACGGAGAGTAAGTTAGGTAGTCAAGAGCGATGTTCTCTCTTTCCTTCCGTAGTACTAATCGTGACATTGATGGGTTTTTCTTTCATTCTTCCTTGCCGACAATGTGTGAAGAAGAGGGGTAAAGACTTGACGTAACAGTAGGTGAGAAGGTAAGGCAAGGGTTTTGTTGATTGAACAGCCGCGTAGCAACCTGAAAGCCCTTCTGACGAATTCAACTTTCTCGGCGATTTATATAACGAAACCAAATTCGCGTAGGCTTATTAGATTTCTTAGAATTGTATCCGGGTATGTTTTCCAAGGTTCTCATTTACTGATTAATATTTTTATATATATGTGTGAGGAAAGAAGAAATTTGTCGTGTTAGCGATCCGGCTATGCGGACGTAGGCAAGAACATAATACGTTCATTTGCGGACCAGTCAAACAACAGTATTTAGCAAGTGGAACTAGGAGCCTGTTTTAATGGGTTTCTGAGACAGAATGTAGAAATCCAATTCGAATCCAGAATTGTATGTGTGCTAGGTAGATTTGAGTGTTTTCAGTAAGTGACTGTAAATCATAGGAGATATGACATTCAGTTTTATAACAGGTCAAAAGCGATTTGGCGGTTTGATGTATTCAAAGACGTGACTTTTTCAATCGACGTAATAGAAGCTGCAAATACGTTTTCTGAAAGGAAATCACATAGAAGACTCCTATTTGGAAAAATTTAAAGACACGATCTTTCAAAAAACACACAGTATTGGAATAAAAACGGGGCAATAACTTAAAATGCTCTTGTTATAGTTGTTTGTGTTTTGTTTTTTTTCATACCTAAATAAAAAAGGATTTATTGAAAAACAAAACAACTTTTCCTACATTCAGTCAGTCAGTTAAGTGCCATACGTGATACACGCTTGGGCGATCATGTCTCGAAAGAGACATAACTGACTGGGCAGAAGATTATCTCGCAGTAGGTTGCCATTGCTTTCTGCGGTAGACTGGTTGCCGACCAAGGCTATAGAACCCAATCTGTCCTGTTATTTAACCCGTAACTGGAAGGAAGAGACGGATTAATACCTTTCCTAAGGGTATTTGCGCGTAAGTGAATACAATGGATTCAACTGGAATTCGAACTCGGCTCCCCGGCTTCTCGTTCCGAGCCGATATCCACTGTACCACAACGCACATCCTTTCATACATTAATAAATCTATATTTTTTCAGTAGACATTTAAAAAAAGATTAAAAGTTTTTCATTTGTAAGAGAATGCGATCGGTAAATTTGTCATTTTATATTTCAATTTCACGCATGCACGTTATTTGATTTTATTTTGTCGACTGCACAGTATAGTCGGGTCAGTTGGGCACCGTCTGCAAGAAAAAGAGCACCTCGACACACGTCACTTCGTCAGAAATTTGGAAATGGCTTGCTGTACTGCTTAGTATTCGCGTCGGAGGCTCCAGTACGAATGCTTCAGAATGTTTGGTTGTGAATGTCCCACGTAGAAAAAAGATAAGTAGAGTCATAAAAAGTCGTCCGCGGAGGCGTACAGTAAGAGAGGGAGGGTAAGTTGTGAATTACTCTGGCTACATCCTTTAGCGGGTGTCATTGGAGATGGGAGGTTGCTGTCGGCGAACGTTGTGAATCGTGGCTGGTGTGCTGGCCGACTGGCGAAGACGTCCATTTAATGTGGTTTTATATCATATCGGCTTCAATTTCTCTTTGTATAACACGAATCAGAAGATCTGATTTTAGGAAGATTATAACTCAAGGAAAGACTTGAAACATTAGAAACTATTTTTGTTTGAAATACACCAGAGTATTTTGCTTACCGGAAATAATAGATTTAATCATTTAGCTTTCAATAGAAACTAAAATTAAAATATGAAGAAAAGCTTTTTATTTTCAAAAATTCAATTTAAAAGTTAGGTATCGGAAATGAATGGAGGTACCTATTAGAATTTATTATTATACAAAATAGACAATATCTTGAAGTGCATATTATATATATAATATGCGCATATATATATAATTCGTGATCTTTTTATGCATATTTGTTCTCAACAACTGTTACACTACACATGACACCACGCTAGACTATTTCAGACTTCCACTCTTAACAGAATACCAAGATATAGACAAAGTATTGAAGTGAACTACGGACTGTTATAAAGGAAATCCATGAGTGTATGTTGTAAACATTGGGGTACAAGCGTTTTTTGTATTCAAATGTGAAGAAGTAGTGTGCCAACATTGAACGTCGAAATTTCGAGATACCAGCTGCAGTATTGTCTGGGCGTCTTCGCCAGTGTCAACTGAAATTGTTTATCATGTTTCTGATCGTAATTGTAGCTGATCGATGCATATCGCCCAAAAGAATTGTTGATACACTTGAGATATTTAAATAATGGGTTGGGTTTATAATTCATAAGCAGTTGAATATGCGAAATCTGTCAGCCAAGTGGGTGTCAAAATGCTTGAATGCCGTCCAAAAACGATATCTAGTTGATTTTACTGCATTTTCAGTGATCTTATGATAATTCTTTTAAATGCCTTGTCACTTTTGATAAAGCACGATTACATCGATATGATCCGGAGAATAAACAACTTTCCATGCAGTGGCGATACTTGGCTTTCCCACAACCAAAGAAATGAAAAGTCCAAATGCCAATAGAAAAGTTTATGGTTAGCTTTATTTATTTATGCTTAAGTAGGGAAGGGTATTTTGATGACTGGCTGTATTCAGTAGGGCCAAACATCTAAAATAAAAAGTACGATGGACTAGATTTGTTTTGATTGGGGGTGGTATTTAAAAGCATTTATTAAAGGAAGAAAATACACTCTTGTGCAAACTAATTGAAACAAAACAAATGATGTCTTTCTATGATCCTTCACACTTTCTCTGATATGTCGTCTCATGGGTTAAGTTGTCTACTCGGTCTTAACCGAACTCAAGGGGTTGGCCGTAGATCCCTGAACACCCGTAAGTTAGTCGACCGGTCCGTTGGTTTAAATCTGCTTCCTTCCCACGTTGTGATTATTTGATCAAGAAAGCAGGTGTTGTTCGTTCACGGTCGACTGAAGATGTAGACACGGCTGGGGAGCCTGTGTTAAGCAATTTAAAATGCAGCAAAAAGAAATAAAGGAAGACAACAATAACCACAGAAAGCTGGACAATAACTGTTCAATGGTTAATGTCTTTTATATATAAGAAAAGAATAGAAAAAGAAAAAGGTTACAGAAAGTAAAAGTTTTTGACATAACAACTCACACACTGGATTCTAAAGAGAGAGAGAGAGAGAGAGAGAGAGAGAGAGAATGTGTGTGTGTGTGTGTGTGTGCGTGTGTGTGTGTGTGTGTGTGTGTGTGTGTGTGTGTGTGTGTGTGTGTGTGTGTGTGGTTAACTTGTTAAATCGTCTCAGAAGACATATAACTCTTTTCAAAAATGTTCTCTAAACTCTTTTGACGGTGACAATTCCTCTCATATAAAACGCTGGGAACACGATGCCTTTCAAAGGTGCTGGACAGATGATGCAATCCCGACTGTTGTCGGGCTGGTGACGAACGTTAAGTTTCATACACCAAGGCATTTTTCAATGCGACTACTACGACGACGATACTTTTCATAGTCCTTTGGCGACTATCAAATTTCAAGATCCGCAACAAGCCTCCGTCTGAAACAAGAGGACCAAATGCAAGTAAAATATAAAATATATTTTACTCCCCTTTTTCATACAAAGACGACTTCAGTTAGGAGATTGTTTGGTCTGAATTGTCAGCACCCTTACTCCAGCAGCTGGAGAGACTCAATCTCACACAATCGTACGCTAACACAGTTGTCGTCTCTCACTCACTCCTTTCTTAAGCATTACTACGCGCTTTTATAGGAAACTCGGAGGGTTATAAGCCAGGCTATCACGCGGATATCACGAGTGTCTGGTTTACTCAACTCTATTTCAAATCTCCAGTTGATAAAAATTATTTTGTTCATTTCCATTGTCTTCTGATGACCTAAATTCAATCGATACCTTTTATGTCTAGATCAGATTTTACCACAAGTAAACAAACGTGTTGGTTTAATTTTCACTTTACTCCAATTGTAATATAAAAATAAAACTAATATAATATTGCCACATTTACTGGAACTAGAAAAGGTGTTTAAAAAAGTTCTTAATAAAAGTTAAAAAGAAAGAAACGAATGACATGTCGTTTTGGCCGTTGTACATTCCGGCCTTTTTCAGGTGCCAGGAATTTTGATCCCTTTTAAACGTGTGTATGCGGTTGACTCTCTCTTTCTCTCTCTCTCTCTCTCTCTCTCTCTCTCTCTCTCTCTCTTTCTCTCTCTCTGTCACAGATGACATGACTGACAGTTGAAAGGATGACACCAACAATATCTGCGATCTCTCTGTAAGGTTTGCCAGTGTGTTCGTGCAGCGTTACAATGTTTATTGACTTCCTTGGAGTAACGTCCATCGCAGACAATGGCCGTAGGACAACTAATCGACAGTTGAGACAATAGTATCTGGACGTGATAAAAATGTGATGCAATCACAGATGACGCAATATTTTTCAAGGCCAAACAAATTTCATTATACACTACAAAAATAGATTCATATTACTGCACACCAGTGCAAATGACCTAATCTGAGGAAAAAACAGAAATCGATTACACCCTGCACTTTAACCTGACCTTTTATAAAAGATACATGCATTACATTTCGTTATCAAAACTTGTAAAAAACGAAACTCAAGTTTGATGGTCTCAAAACCCACCTAAAGAAAGTTTGCAAACAGGCGTAGTTAAAAGATAAATTTTATGACTTTTTAATCAATGGGGAAAGTAATTTACGATCCCGTAATATAAAATCTTTGATTCAATTCGAAGCACATTTGTGGCTATTTAAGAAATCTGGTTTGTCGGAAGGCAGAAAGTTTTGACATTTACAAGGTAGACGTCAGCTGGTTCTGGAAGCTAAACTTAAATGAAGAAGAAAAGAAAAAAGTAGAAAGCATAAGTATTTCGGCGTTCACAAGCAAGACGTCAGTGGGTTATGAACAAAAGAAAAACTAAAAGCCGCCACCACCAACGACGACAGCGAAAAGAAAGAAGCTGAAGAATAAAGAAAAAGAAGTCACAGATAAAATAAATAAATAAATAAAAGTAGAGAAAAAGAATTCTACAAATTTTGAGAGACATTTGTTTAGTTAGAGAAACATTTGTTTGTGAAAGTTCGCCACTATATTAGAGGTAGTAAACCTGATTTTGAACTTTTTATGAAAAAACAAGATATCGTCTAAACAAACCTGAAACACAGCTATGCCAGTGAATCATCAACCATCTTAACTTCGACAGGACACCATCACAACTGCTACACATTATTAAAAACCTTTTGAGTTAGCACACAGTGTCTAAGTTTATTCCACGTCGCCTTTGGATCAACAAACTACCAGCAACTATGATGCAATTCCTAACGACCATAGTAGACAACACGTCCTTGGATAAAGTAGCCGACAGCGGATAAGATATTTGTCACTTACGATCAGAGAGTTGGCGCACTGCATACAACTAACGAATTCGAAAACACCCCAAAAAATAAATAAATGAGGTTGCGGTGATACCGAGCAAAAGCGAGGGACCGGATGTTTGCTCTATAACGACAAGAAAGCAAATGACCAAAAGTCGTTGCGCATCCGAGTTCGCGCAGATGTTCCGGTTGAAAAATAAAAATTAATCAAATATCAAATTTCCATTTCGCGAGCCTACGCGAATTTTATTTACCAGCCAATAGGAAGCCCAGAATCAAATACAAGTGTGAAATCCCAAAACGAGCTGCTTTTGATCCAAAAAGCAGATATAAAAAGCCGAGACAAAAAGCACCCAGCAGACAGACCAGACAGAGACCAAAGAGAAGAGTGTAATTAATATCCCCTTGACTTAAGTCGAGCGGCTACTACGCTTGCCTCTTTCCTTCTCCCCTGTCTCAAAAGTACTTACTGACCTAAGGAGCGACTACTTCATAGACATTCCTCACATACCTCCGCTCCCCACATTCCTAAGCCTTAAATCTCTTTCAGCTTATTATTTTTTATGAACATTTTAACCTCCGTTGGACTTATATTCAAGTATTACTTTAATTGTAAAAACATTACTTGATATGTGTATATATAAATGATATTTTCTATTCAAATTGCTTTTCTTGATTTTATAATCATTTTATGACTTATAGTGGGCTATCTACCACAAGGCCAAATTCCGTTAATCTGCAACGATATACAATTACCCTTCACTACAACGGGAAAACAATAAGCAACCCACTATAAGTTATTGTCGAACCTGCAAAAACAGTTCCAGCAGATTCAACTACTAACATAGTGACATCGAAGCAGATTACGCAATCGAGACAATAACTGAGGAATGCGCAGTCGCAGTTATAGTTTCAGCAGCGACAGTCAACTAAACTCCTGTATTTGCTGGTATCATCAGACATTCTAAGACTATATAGAAATTCTAAATAAGTATATAGCGGGTATCTTATTTTATTTATTCTTTTTCTACTTGTAGTAGGATTCCGCTATAGCGAAGTGTAATTATATACCGTAGCAGGTTAACGGAATTTGGCCTTGCGGTAAGATAGCCCACTATAATTCATAAAATGATTATAAAATCAAGAAAGGCAATTTGAGTACAAAATAACATTTATATATACACATTTCAATTAATGTTTTTACAATTAAAATACTTGAATATAAGTCCAACGGATGTTAGAATGTTCATGGATAATATAATGCTGAAAAGATAAAAGGCTAAGAAGTGTGGAAGCGTCTTGTAGGTAAGGGGGTGTTCGTTTTGAAGTTGCCGCTTCTAAGGTCAGAAAGTCAGTAAGTACTTTTGAGGAATGTCTTTGAAGAGGTCAGTAAGTATTTATGAAACATGGGAAGGAAAGAGGTCAGCATAGTAGCCGCTCGACTTAAGTCAGGGGAGAAACTAATCAGCACGTCCGTCTTCTCCGGTCTGTCTAACGATGCTTTGTCTCCGCTTTTTATATCTGCCTTTTGGATCAAACAGCTTGTTTTGGTTTTTCATACTTGAATTTGCTTCTGGGCTTCCCATTAGCTGGTAAATAAAATTCGCGTAGACTTGCGAAATGCAAATTTGATATTTGGTTAATTCTTATTTTTCAACCGGAACATCTGCGCAAACTCGGATGCGCGACGAAGAGTTTTGTTCATTCGCTTTCTGGTCGGCATAGAGCCAACATCCGGTCTCGCTTTTGCTCGGTCGGTATCACCACAAAGTACAATCCTTCTAAATACGGACTCGACTAAACACAGTACACAGTATTACATAAGAACGACCAAACAATCAGTAAATACTCACCCCGAAGATTGCACCCGCACAAAAACGGCTTCACCAATAAATACTTTAATCAAATCCTATACGAAATAATCATTCGTCCCTAACCTTGTCTATATGTCTCACTACTTCACTTAACTCTACAAATCGGACAGCAAGAACTTTAGAATATGCGTCAACTACAAGAAAGTAAATTCTTCGACTATTTCCAACCAAAATCGAATCACTCATATTCACGACTTTGCGTCAGGACTGAGGTATGCACACATATTCTGTAAAATCGACCTCACCGCAACATACTACCAGATCCCCTTAGCCATCTACGACATCCTCAAAACAGCAGTGATCACACCATTTGGGCTTCATGAATGCTTGAGGATGCCATTTGGTTTTGGAACTCTGCCTAGACATTTCAATTCCTTATCAATGAAGTCCTATGTGGATTATCGTCCATATTTTTTTTATTTTTTTTTTTATAAGCGTTTCACCCCGAGCAAGGCATGTCACTGCCACTACTGTGCAGGGGGCTACGTAGAGTGGAGAAAGGCTGGTTAGATATAGGAAATAACAGAGGGTGGGTGATAGGCGGGTGAGGATACCGAGAATGAGGGTTGGGTAGATGAGAGTGTTGTGAGAATAGTTGGGAGTTAGTGTGATAGGTGTCTATTGACCCTACATTTAAACACCTGGAGATTGTAACTGTCGGGAAAGCAGACTTGTGGAAGGGAGTTCCACAGGCGGGAAGCGCGAGAAAAGAAGCTGTTGGAGTAGAATTTACGGTTACATCTTATTTGTTTAACTGTAAAAGGGTGGGACCTAGTTGCTAATCTAGTATCTCGTGTAAATTCGTGCTTAGGCGGCACCAGTGATCTAAGCTCATCGGAGCAGAAGCCATGAAAGTACTTGTAGAAGAGGCACAGGGAAGCTACATCACGCCGGTGTGAGAGCGGCTGCAGCCGGTCTGCCAAGTCAGTATCAACCACGTTACAGATCCTCCTTTGTATTTTGTCAAGAAGCCCAAGGAGAGCAGCAGGGGCACCCGACCAGATATGGCAGCAATATTCAATACACGGGCGGATGGTAGATTTGTATATGTGCAGAATAGTTTCAGGTGGGAAAAATTTCCGGGCCCTGCACAGAGAGCCGACTTTCATAGCAGCAGATTTGGCAATGGATTCAATATAGTCATTCCATTTGAGGTCCGCCGAGAGTGTAAGGCCAAGGAGGCGTAGTATTTTACTCTCTGGGAGGCTAGCCTGTCCCATGCTAATGGGAGGTAGATGCGATTGTCTATGGTGGTTAGTTGATAACAGCTTTGTTTTGGAGGCATTGAAATTTACCAACCATTTCCTACCCCAGGTCACTACGGATTGGAGGTCCCTTTCAAGTGCGGCAGCGAGGTTCACTTTGTCGTCCAGACCTGGTTTCTGATCGATGCGGGAGTAGATCGTTGTGTCGTCGGCATACATGCCAACTTGGGATCTAATGGTGTCGGGGAGATCATTAATGTAGATCAGAAAGAGCGTGGGGCCTAGGATAGAACCTTGAGGGACGCCCGCGTTCGTCTGGTAGTTTTGGGAGGCATGCCCATTTAATACCACCTTTAATGTGCGGTTAGAGAGGAAGGACTGGATGAGGTCAAACAGATGTCCAGTTATCCCATAGCTCCGTAGTTTGCACAAGAGGCCAGCATGCCAGACCCTGTCGAATGCTTTGGAGATATCCAAGGCAACGGTTCGGGCTTCACCATTCTTGACGAGTGCCTGGTATATGTACTCGGTAATGGTCGTTAGCATATCAGCAGTAGACCTGGTGAAGTGAAACCCATACTGTTTGTCAGAGAGAAGCCCGTTGGTCATAAGGTGCTGAATCACCTCGGCGTTGATAATGGCTTCGAAAACTTTGCCAAAGATTGGAAGGAGACTAATAGGACGGTAATTGGCGGGGTCCGAGGGTTCGCCAGAATTCTTAAATATAGGTACTACGCAGGAGGACTTCCAACAGGCAGGAAAGCAGGAAGCAGATAGGCAGAGGTTATAGAGTTTAGAGAGGACAGAGGAGAGTTCTGGGGCACATTTCTTCAGTACTATGACTGGGATTCCGTCACCGCCGCTCGCTTTGTGTGGGTCAAGTTGCGCAATTATCTTGGCGACCAACGAGGGTGAAATGTGGACGTTATTTAGTTGAGCCTTAGTTCTGGGTGGGAAGTCTGGTGTAGGTATTCCTAACGAGTCCAGTGTCGAATTGGTTGAGAATTTACGGGCAAAGCATTCAGCCTTGTCGGCTGGGGAGGTGAGAACTTCAAATTCATTGATTAGTGGGGGTATTGAAGTCTTGTTCCTGCTGAGCACGCTTTTGCAGAGACGCCAGTAATCTTTGGAGCCAAACTTAGAGGATGCTATGCGTTGCCTAATTCTGGTAGCAAACGCCCTATTGGCTTCGTTCAGTACTTTTTTACACTTGTTCCGTGCTGAGGTGAAAAGGCGCCTGTTTTGGTTCGACGAGCAGCTTCGATAGAGCCGGAAGAAATGGTTCCGGTGGGCAATAACGGCCGAGCAAGCGGGTGAGAACCAGGGGGACGAATTAGGTTTTAGTTGGAATTTTCTGGCAGGGATAAAAGCATCGATGCCAGCCTTAACCCAAGAGGAGACTTCGGAGGCACAGTCTTCGACAGGAAGATCAAAGACGTTGTTCCAGGGGACGTCGCAGAGGAAGTCCCTGAACGAGTCCCAGTCGGCTCTTTGGTAGCAGTATGATATTCTGCTGGTCTGGTTTTCTTGGGTAGAGTTAGTGCGGATTGATACGTTTACGGAGACTACGGCGTGGTCAGAGTTTCCAAGGGGGCAGAGTTGCCTGGTAGTGCAGGAGTCTGGGATGGAGGTAAAACAAAGGTCGAGTAAAGAGTCCCTTCCGTTAGGGTTTTTAGAGAAACGCGTGGGGAAGTCCACCACTTGCGTTAGAGCTTGGGCTATTGAAAAGTGCATGGTGCGGATCCCAGCAAGGTACCGTCTTGATGCATTGAACAGATGGGCACTTGCCGGGGGCGACACGAGCATAAGGGCCCTATGCGAGTCTGTGTATTTTAAGTGATTGTGTTACAGAAGCCCTTCTTGAGGAAATACTAAAAATAGAAATTACTACGACAAGTATGTCATAATAGAAAGATCCATTTCATTTGTGTTGGTTCACGAACAAAAAAGAAAATAGAAGAATGTCCCCTTTTGATCTAGAAGACACCGGTAATGGCAAAGACTTTTTTCAAAAAGACACCAAAATGGAAGGGCTGGTTTGTCTAGCAAGTTCAATTCACCTGCAGACAATTTCACTATCACGGAAAAGATCAAAGAACTGACCTTTCCTTCCGACGATCAGTCATCACACAGTTCAAGCACAGACACACCGGTAAAACTCTCATTTCTATCTTTTAATATTTGTGATCAAGGCTAATGTTGGCTTTCTTTGGAGACACTATTATCTTTCACTTTTCTCTGATTTGATTTATTCCTTGATTTTTTTCTAAACTGAATCAATATTGTTTTGAATGTTTAATTGTGATATTTTTTCCTTTTTGTGAATAAATTATTTTTGTTATAAAACTCTAACATTGATATCATTTATTTATTCTCTATTTTTTTTTTTTGTTTCACCTGCTCTTTTTTCTTTTTGTGCAACCGTAACAAAAGAGGGATTCGTCGTAAGCTTTTATGTTCATTTCAAAACAAAAAACCAATTCAGTTGTCTTAACTATTAGGACTTTGAATAAGTTCTTGTTGATTTTTCATAAAAAAAGTCATGTTTTATTTCCAAAAATTAGTAAAAAATATTTCACATTTCACTGAAAGTATTGTCCATCACTAACCACAACTTTTCTCCATCTTTCTGACAGCATTTGAATTCCACGTCGGAAAAATGACACGTCTTTTGAGGTTTACCATGAATCGAGCCATTTTTTTTTCATGAGAATGAAAATGCTGCTTAACCAGGCCTTTTACCCTCGATTAAAATAGATGATAATCGGACGGGGAAATATCTGGTAAATACAGTAGGTGGAGTAGAACTTTCCATTTAGGTGTTTCCAAGAAGGTTTTCACCCCTTTTGCAACATGTCGTCCAGCGTTGTCATGTTACAAAATCACTTTATCGTGTCTCTACTCGTACAGCGGCCGTTTTTTTTAATATTCGGTTCAAACTCATCAACTGTAGATGATAGCGATTTCCTATGATGGTTTTGGTCAGTTTGAGCATCTGATCCCATCAAATGCAGAGTAGAAACTTCGAGCCATGAATATTCTGCTTTGCCGCCAATGTTGATGCATGGCCGGGTTACCCCACGATCACTTAGGATTATTGTAGTGTATCTACTTTTCATTACTGGTCATAATACGATGCAAAAAAACTTCTTTTCTGCCATTGAAGCAGCTGTTCCTACGTAACAAGACGCCGTTTGACCTCTCTCAGCTTCAACTCATGTCCTTGCTTTTGTATCATTTTTAGTGCTTTCAAATGTTTTGAAACTGTTGTGAAATCAACTCCTAATGATTCTGCAAGTTCAGATTGTGCTTTGAAATGAGTCTTCATGAAGTAATGCTTCCAATACTTCGTCTTCAAACTTTTTCGGTATGCCAGAGCGTTCTTTATCTTCAACATCAAAATCATTATTTTTCAAGTGTCTAAGCCAGTCTCTGGATATTGTTTCTGACAGAGCATGGTTGACATAAGTCTTAACAAGAATTCTGTGTGCTTCAGCTGCAGATTTCTTTTAAATAAAGTAGTGCAGTAAAATTCCTTGCAAATACACACTCTTTGGCCTGAAATCCAATATGTTTGATGTTATGAAGAACAAAGCTGTTTATACTTCAGCAAAAAGACATGTATACTGAATTTCAATCATGCTTACAGTACTTTCTTATAGATGCATTAACATCTGAAACTACACACATGCAGTTCTGAGAATGCCTTTGGTTGAAAAACAGCAAGAACTTATTCAAGGTTCTAATAAAACAAATAATTTTCTCATTTGATGTTTATTTCACAACAACAAAGTAAGTAATTCATATTTCTCTTCAGATATTTGTTTTGTTTTGATAAAACAGACTTTGTATTTGGGTTTATTTAAAAATGTTGTTTCCTGTTGAATAATTTCTTTCTTCATACTATTTAGAGGAAGAATTTCACTTCTTTAAAAAATCAGTTATTGCAACTAGCTACATATTTTGATTTAAACTTTAATGCAAATATCAAAAAGGCAAAAATACAGATGGATATATTTATACATTGTATATAAACCCAGATTTAGGGCTATGCATAGATTATTATATTGAACACTTGTACAGTAAGAATGTAGTGGTTATTTAAGATTATGGATTTATGATGCAGTACTGTAATCATTTCACTCCAAGCAAGGTAGTGTTACTGCCACTGGTGTACAGGGGGTTACTTAGGAGGAAAGTGATGAGAAAGGAACAGGTTATAGTGGGTGTCAGAGAATGGGTAAGAGAAGTATGAGAACATTGGTGTGAAGAGATTTGATGAGAGTAGAGTGGACAGGGAAAAAAACATGAAAGAAAGGATGTGAGTCAGAGAGGCAGGAGATGGAAATTGACCTTACATTTAAATTCTTGGAGAAGCAAGTATATGGAAAGGAAGCAAGTATATGGAAGGGAATTCCACAAGGAGGAAGTGTGGGAAAAGAAGCTGTTTGAGTAGAAGTTGTGGTTATATTTAATTGGTTTCACTGTAAAAGAGTGGGACCTGGTTGCTAGTCTAGTAGCTCAGGTAAATTCATGCAGAGAAAGCACCAGGAGCTAAGCTCATTGGAACAGAAGCCGTGAAAGTATTTGTAGAAGAGACAGAGAGAGGCTACATTAGGCTCAGTGAGAAAGTGACTGTAGCTGAACTACCAAGTCGGGATTGATCACATTGCAGATTTTTCTTTGGATTTTGTCACAAACCCTGAGGTGAATAGCAGGGGCATCAGATGTGACAGCAGTATTCAATACACAGGCGGATGGTAGATTTATATATGTGCAGGATGGACTCAGACGGGAAAAACTTACTGGCCCTATAAAGTGAACTGACCTTCCTAGCAGCAGATTTAGCTATGGATTCAATGTAGTCATTCCACTTGAGGTCAGTTGAGAGAGTTAGGCTGAGGAGGTGCAGTGTTTTGCTTTCAGGGAGACTAGCCTGATCCATGCTAATGGGGGCTAAGAGTGATTGTCTGTGGTGGTTAAGACAGTAGCTCTGTTTGGAAGCATTAAAATTTATGAGCCATTTCTTATCTCAGTTCACCACAAATTGGAGGTCCTTTTCAAGCTCAGCAGCGAGGCTTGCTTTTCAGCCTCAGCGGATGTCTGATCAAGGTGAGAGTAAATGGTGGTGTTGTCCGTGTAGATGCCTACCTGATTACTTCCATGAGATTGTTGATGAAGATCAGAAAAGGCGTAGGACCTAGAATAGAGCCTTGAGGGACACCTGTGTTCATATAATAGTATTGGGAGGCATGTCCATTCAATACTACCTTTATTACATGATTTGAGTGGAATGACTGGATTAGATCAAACAACTGTTCAGTTATACCATAGCCTTGTAGCTTGTATAGAAGGCAAGCATGCCAGATTCTGTCAAATGCTTTGGAGATATCCAGGGCATCAGCTCGAACTTTTCTCTTCTTATCAAAAGCCTGGTATATATACTCAGTGATGGTCAGATATTTATCGTTTTTATGAGTATATGAATGGATAAGCTTTTTAATTTTGCAAGTTGATTAAAGTGTTGAAGTAGTTTTGTAGACCTATACTTAGATGAGGTTAAATCAGTGCCACAATGCCACTAAACTAGGTCTTGTCTGGCAGTTTTGTGAATTAGCACATAGTAAAGAGTTTGTAGTAAGAATAAATACTGATTGTACAATTAAAGGAAGGACATGGTTATTGTGGAAGAAGAATTTTTAAATATTTAGGTCTTGTTTCAAGCACACTTATATAATATAAACTTACATCTCGGTGTGGGATCAAATACTGAATATTTAATAAATGTATTTCCAGGTGAATAATCCTTTTAGCAGAAATGAAACATAATGTCTTGAGAGGAGCACAGAAAAAGGAAATATTTGCAGAAAGGAGAAAATAGGAAAACTTCAAAATTAACATGGCTCAATATAGATGCAACAATAGTCATACATGCAACTCTTTCAGATATATCATCTATATCAGCATCCACTCCTGAAATGTCAGCCAATAGTATTGTTTCTTCAGATATAGTATCCACATCCACTTCCATTCCTGTTGCAAATCATCCAGCTTCAGCAGATATACCATCATTGCCTGCTGCTTTTACAAAAGGAAATACCCAAATCTGTAACAGTAATGGAGTTTGCAATCCAGGAGAAAGATCCAGGGCTATGGAACATTAATGATACAAACAATAGATTACTGGATTTCTAGAGAGCCCTCATTATGTTAGAATAATGACAGCAAATTTTCAAACTCACAGTGATTTTATAAAAGAAGCTGGAGTAGAGAATATGAAAGCAGGGTATTTATCAAACAATGTGTTCAAATGCGAACTGCAAAATGGCAAGTGCATAAATTGTGAATGGCTATTCTCTTCACCATCTGAAGGTTGTTTGTATTGATCTGTAAGTCACCAAGAAATAATCCCTATTTGCTATATCAGGATTCAATGACTGAAAGCACAGAATTGTTATTGTAGAGCAAAGTGAATACAAGGCAAGAGGCAGAAGGATGGAGCAAAAAAAAAAAAAGAAAAACCTGGAAAGAATCTTTCTTACAATTCTTTGGAATGACATGCTAGAAAAAATGAACAAAGCAAGCAAGATCCTGCAAAGTATGTGAACATTCTTGTTGTCATGAATCTTCTTAAATCTATGAAAACTTATCTTCAGGAAACTAGAGACAAATTTAATGAATATGAATTCAAAACTCAGATAAATATACATCCAGAAAAATTAGAAAACTGATAACTCTAGCCTAAGATTCCTTCTGTTTGACGAAGCTTTTGTGGCTCTGCTTTTTATATCTGCTTTTTGGATCAAAACGCAGGTCATTTCGAATTTCATCCTTGTATTTGATTCTGGGCTTCCCATTGACTGGTAAATAAAATTCGCAAAGGCTCGCAAAATGGTAATTTGATATTTGATTAATTTTTATTTTTCAACCAGAACATCTGCGTGAACTCGGATGCGCACAACGATTTTTATTCATTTGCTTTTTAGTTGTTGTAGAGCCAACATCCAGTCTCGCTTTTGCTCAGTCGGTATCACCACACTCTCAAGAGTTGTTGTCAGCACACTCACCAACAAGATATTCAACCATGACTTTATATCAGAAGTATAGAAGTTAAACTCAACATTACAAGATGTATTAAAGAACACTTCACTCAAGCTCCAAGAATTATCAATCTTCTTCAGTAACAAGAAGCTTTATTGAGACTACATGACTGCCCTGACCATCAACAGTGACATCATATTACTTGCAGCCTCTAAACCAAATGAAGAAAGAAGGTAAGAAGTTAATTTTTATATGCAGCAACTAATGTATAGTATCTTATTGTAATAAAATTTAACATGTTTGCATCAATAGTGTGCTTTTAGAGCTGATTACATAAAACTTCCCCACCCAATTGATAATCATGACATACAAATAGCAACAACTTGGTGAACTTAGCAAGTTGGTAAACATAATGTATCTTACATTTTTTTGCAAAAAGAATGCATATCATTAGAATAAAAATATATATGCTTCCTGAGATTGAACTTAGATCTAAATGAAGAAAAAGAAATCAGAAAACAAAAAGATTTTGGTTTTCACTGATAAATGACTGCAGGCAACTTCAGGAATCTAAACAAAGAAAAACTAAAAGCTGTTGATGCTTACAACCACAAAGAAAAGAAAGCAGAAAGAAAAGAAAGCAGAAAGAAGAAAATTCTACAAATTTAGAGAGAATATATGATTATCTTTGTTGAGTTGTTTGTGATTTTATACTTTTTATAAAAATATGAGACTTGTCAAATTTTTGAACCTCAGTTTATAAAACTGAACTACTGTCTAAAAGAAAGCCATCCACATTTGTGAATTGTCAACCCTTTCAACTCTTTTAAACGGCTGAATGAATCCATGTAAGTGAACATTTTGTTAATAATAATTATAATTGTTGCAATTGCAATTAGAACTTGCTATCTTGCTTAATTGTGTGGTACATAAAGGAAAACTTTCCGCAAGTTTGTTTTGTAAATTGTTGTATTCTGTGCTATTATTATTTTTCATGTCATTTAATAAATGTAAATTTCTTTCAAATTTTATAGCAGAATAAGAGTCTTGTGTTTTTTCATTTATGTCATCCATAATATTCAGGATAAGAGATTTGACATTCTCTCATCTCATTCTCTCACCTAAAAAAATCCTTTTACAATACATTTTATGCAGCAAGAAATATATTATTCTACTTTGACATATCCTTCTTAATTACTGTTAAAAACTTTCAATCTATAATTATGAGGGCAATGCTCTCTTTCAAAGAAAATGAAAATTTAGATATTTTATCAGAAATTATTAAAATAATATAATCAATTTAATTATCGTAAAATTTTAAAATAAGTTTTTAATTTATTCCAGTTTCTCCTAAGAGACTAAGCATTATCATTTTTTTTATAAGTTTTCTTTTAATCTTTTTGTTGCTTTTTAATTTTTAATCACAATGGAATGCCGAGATTGTTATCTCCTATGACTGTTAAGTAAGCATGCTTAACCATAAGCTACTTTTTTATTTCGAATTCTTAATGTTTAACAGTCATAGACATGAACATTGTAATGAAGAAAGCAAAAATGAGATCGCAAAAAATGACCAAAATATAATTTAATAACGAGTTGAATAGTTTGTCAAAAATTTAAAGGGAGATAATTCCAACACATTAAATTACTAAATATTATTAATTTATATTATAATATCATTACTTTATAATTCAAGATTAGTTATAAAACTTGAAATTAAATCCAGTATGCCTAGGATCTTCAAAACACATTTTGTCTAAGTTTGTAACTCTAGTATAAATTTGTATATATTTGAATTTTACATTCGATATACATCTTTAGAGGATGAAATTAATTCAAATTAAGAGTTACCTCCCTTAAAATTAAACTCAAAAATATAATTATTTAGTTTGAAAAATTAGTGGAAAAAATTTATTGGTTTAATTTTTCATTGACGGGAATAAAATTTCTGTTCACTTAGAGTTTAAAGCAATGACTAAAAATGACACTAACCTGACAACTTGCTGAGCCAAGTTATTCATAGTAATAAACAGGTAAAAGAAACAAAATGTACATTTGAACCATTGAAAAAAATCTTGAAATAAAGATATTAAGGAGTGTGTGGCAATCTTCATATAAATGTAAGGAAAATTGCTTGTATTGATTGGGAACAATATTCAGTATTATTATAATTTATATATTGATTCATGAAAATGAAGATAAAAAAACTGGGCCCTTATGAATATCACCCATACTGAACTACAATGCTTTTACAGGCTCAAAGCTCCCAATGAAACCAGGAATAAACATCACTGACAAATCTTCCCAATGCAACAAAAAGATTCCCTATCATTTTCTAATGCCATTAGAAGAAGATAGAAAATTTTTTTGTTGACTTTTCTCCTCATTTCTATCTTTCAGCAATGATTTCTTCATTCGTCTTTAGGATATAACTGATCATTATTGAAAATTCTTCAGAGTACTGCTATAGATTATCAGGTGATGATTGAATCTTTGTTAAAGATAAAAGTTTTTCTTAACTACAAATTTTTTCTGTGGGAAAGCTATTTAAAAGTCTTTTCCAAACTAAAGATTTTTCTGTGTACCAACTACCCAAAGACTAATCAATTAAAAACTATTTTTACTCTTTTTTTGACTCTTTTGAATTTATGTACATATGTTTATAAATACAAATTATTTATTTTACATGCATACCCATGTTTTCTTTATTTTTATTTTATCATTGCTTGGAATTCTGACATTCAGATTTTTAACATAACAAACCTAGATGACTGAAATTCCAACAGTATCTATGGTATGTATATCCATTGATGTGCGTTGTGGTGCAGTGGATATCGGCTCGGAATGAGAAATCGTGGAGCCGAGTTTGAATTCCAGTTGAATTCATTGCATTCACTTATGCACAAATACCCTTGGGAAAGGTATTAATCCGTCTCTTCCTTCCAGTTATGGGTTAAATAACAGGACAGATTGGGTTCTATAGCCTTGGCTGGCAACCAGTCTACCGCAGAAAGCAATGGCAACCTACTGCAGGATAATCTTCTGCCCAGTCAGTCATGCCTCTTTCGAGACATGATCACCCAAGCATGTATTACATATAGCACTTAACTGACTGATAAACTCATTATACATTCTATAAATTGATGGAAATTTGGGAGTGAGAGACACTTTTGAAAAGTTGTAAGTATGTAAAGGCTTTATCAAGTGGTCATTTCATTTTTTAAATGTACTGTTTGCTTTTATGAGTGGTTGGTATCTGGACAAACTTAACTTTTTAACTTTGTACTTATTTTGAATGCTATGCCATTTTTACAGTAAACTTGAAGCTAATTACTAAAACTGACATTGTACCACATTATTCACAGTCTTTCAATTATTTATGTCAGCTGCACAAGGAAACCTTCAAAGAAAGACAGCAATGAATTCTGCTTGAGTATTCTCACCTCCAAATATTTATACTAAGTAAATTTAAATATGTAACTTGTTACAAAGTACTATTTAAATAGTACATATTTTAAACCATTAATAATATTTGGCTAGTATTTATTTTGTCTTAATTTCAGTTGATACTAATGAAAATAAAGTGATTCAAAATGATATTGTTATTTGAAGTTTTGAATCATTTTTTAAATTGTCATAGTTGGTGACTACTTGGGCAGTGTCACTGCCATTGTCACTGAAAAGTCTTTATGAAGAACTTGGCAGAGCTGTCTTAATGCATAAGCTTGATGGATGCTTACCTGGTGGCCCAACAAGCATAAGAGGCCCTATGCTAATCTGTGTATGTTGTTAAGTGACATATTACAGAGGTCACTTTTTAGGAAATACTAAAAATAGAAATTACTATGACAAGCAACACATATTGCAATTGGGAAAAATATATTGAGAACCAACTCAAATGAACTCGATCTTTCATCCATTTCATTTGAGTTGGTTCTTGAATAAAAGATAAATGTGAGAGAATGTCCCCTTTTGATCTAGAAGACACTGGAAATGGTAAAGACTTTCTTCAGAGAAGTGGCCTACCTATATAAATAAAATGGCTGGTTTGTCTCACCAGTTGAGTTCACTTGCAGACAATTTTGCTATCATGAAAAAGATCAAAGAACTGACCCTGTCTCCTGATAATCAGTCTTTGCACAGTTCTAGCACAGATTCACCAGTAAAACTCTCATTTCTATCTAAATCTAAAATTATTTATAAATGGAACTTTGTGTGTGTGTGTGTGTGTGTGTGTGTGTGTGTGTGTGTGTGTGTGTGTGTCTCTGTGTGTGTGTATCCGTTATCTATAGACTCCAAAATGGCTGAACCAATTTTCTTGAAAATTTATACAGTTGTACTATAAGCATATGCGAGTGTTCTTAGCTAGGTTTTGTGTCAAGGTTCCCCCGATAAATATTGATAATCGATAATTGAAAAAATCGGGCTATAGAATGAGTGGTCTGATTTTAATCAAATTTGATACACTCATAGACAAAGACATAAGAAATGATATTCAGAAGTTTATGGGTTGAACTTCTTACAATAGTGCAGAAAATCGATAATATATATATATATATATATATATATAAGGCAAGATGTTTAGGATGTGGTTTCCGGTTTTCTCTTATCCATTCTTATCACACCTTTTTTTTTTTTTAATTGGAGTAGATAGACTAAACTATCGCCCGGTTCACACTCTACCCAAGCCTATTGAAGAGGTGAAGAGGCTCATCTTTTGTTCCCTGTTTAGGATGTGGTTTCCGGTTTTCTCTTTTCCAATCTTTTACATAGCTCCCTACACATCAATGGCATTACTGCCTTGCTCGGGGTGACATGATTAAAAAATATATATATATAAAAGGCAAGATGTTTGTGTGTGTGTCTGTTTATCTGCCTGTATGTCTGTATTTTTTTCAGCTCTTTTATTTTAGTTTTTGCTTCAGGTTTGGCTCTAAGTAGGTATAATTGTAGTTCTTCATCTCAGCCATGATACCATTTACTCAGAGAACTTATTTAGCCTTCAAAACTTCATTTACAACAAAAAAAACTAATTCGATATTGATACCAGGAAATCAAAATTTGACTTACATCCATTCATTTTTCTTTCAGTCTACGGTTTCACTTTAACTGGAAACAACTATTGCTTTTTAGTCTTTCGTGCCAATGTCCAAAGAGTCTGAGCTCCAGGACCATGGATTAGTTTTAAAGCTTTCATTACACCCGAGCAATGCTGGGTTATACTGCTAGTCTTTAATATTTGTGGCTAAGACTACTGTTGACTTTCTGTTGAAGACAATATTATCTTTTATTTTTCTCTGGTTTGATTTAATTCTTAAATTTCCCCTGAAGTGAATCAATATTGTTTTAATGTTTAATTGTAATATATATTTATATCTTTACTTTTGTAACTAAATTATTTTTGTTGTTATAAAATTCTAGCATTGATAGTATTTATTTATTCTCTTTTTCTTTCCCCTGCTCTTTCTAATTTTTCTTTCTGTCATTGTGTTGAGTATAAAATAAAAATAACTTTCTTTTCTTTACTGTTTGAAAATTTGCAAGCCAGTATGAAATCTATTTTTTGACCAATAGAAAATAAGATTGCCTCTGTGTTGAGAAAAAGATCAAGGAAAATTTCCCAAGCAAGTATGAAATATTTATTAACCAATAAAAAGAGAGCGATTCACAGAAAACAAATTGAACTTTCAAAGACCCATGTTAATTGTCTTCTTACCCAAAGTAAGTTTATGTTTCGAGCTATGTTGGCTACATATTTAACATTTTTTGGTTGGTCAGTTAGAGAGAGAAGGAAATTGAGAGAACTCAACACAGCAAAATGTAACAGAAATTGTTCACTGCCAATCAGACACAACTGTCTTAGTGACCCATATTTGCATTCCCTCGCCTTCTCACATGCTGTTTTTTCTCTCTCATTCTTCCTCTTCACCTGATCGCTGTGTACACAAAAAGAAAGAGCAGAACAAGACATTTCTACTACTTTGTAACACACTGCAAAAACATGGACTTATCTTTTCTGTACAAATTACATTTTGTCAAAACAAATGAACTCTTAATTCTGCAAACTCTTTACTACATTTTGTCTTATAACATTTTCACATTATAACATTATAACATTATAACATTTGTCTTATAACATTTTCACATTATAACATTATAACATTATAACATTTGTCTTATAACATTTTCACATTATAACATTATAACATTATAACATTTGTCTTATAACATTTTCACATTATAACATTATAACATTATAACATTATAACATTTGTCTTATAACATTTTCACATTATAACATTATAACATTATAACATTTGTCTTATAACATTTTCACATTATAACATTATAACATTATAACATTTGTCTTATAACATTTTCACATTATAACATTATAACATTATAACATTTGTCTTATAACATTTTCACATTATAACATTATAACATTATAACATTTGTCTTATAACATTTTCACATTATAACATTATAACATTATAACATTTGTCTTATAACATTTTCACATTATAACATTATAACATTATAACATTATAACATTTTCACATTATAACATTTTCATTTTGTCTTATAACATTTTCACAGTTAATAATTTAATAGTTTGATGTTATGCTGTTTGATAAATAAATTTTCATTTATTTATATATACAAAGCAGTTTTATTCTCTCAATCTTCCGGTAAACTTTAAATTGTGAGTTATGTTTGGCACAAGGTCAATTTAATAAACATGATCAACTATCACTACTTTATCACAACCCAAAAAACAAAAAAGCAATTCAGCTATCTTAACTAAAACAATAACTTTCTCATTTGATGTTCATTTCACAACAACACCGTAATCCATATTCCTCTTCAGATATTTTTTGGACAAAACTAACTTTGTGCTTGTATAAAAATGTTGTTTTCTGTTGAAGATTTTCTTTCTCCATCTAATTTGAATAAAGAATTTCACTTATTAAAAAAGTCAGAGTTATTGCAGTTAGCTAATCTTTGAATGATTTAATCTTTGAACTGATCATGCAGAGGCTTATTCACAGATTGGGAATTTGTTTTCTTTCTTTGCTTCTGTTGCACGAAAGAAAAAGTGTGAATATCTAGCTAACATGTATCACAAAAAGTTTAATTATGATGACCTTTTAAATGAATGTGAGCATTTCAAACACTACATGGCTCTTGATAAAAATTGGAAGTCTCTCCCTGCATTGTACAAAAAATAATTTTGGATAATTTTAAATCTGTATTCCCAAATATTCAAATTGCATTCACAGTGCTTGAGTGCATGATGGTGACTGACTACAGGAGACCATTCTTTTTCTAGACTGAAACATATAAAAAAATCTGCTATGTAGCACAATGAGGCAGCATTGATTGAAATGGCTTTCACTCATCTGCATGGAAAATGGCATCCTATTCTTGAAGATCATTAACTTCATGCCAATAATAAAGCAATTCTCTAAAAAGAAATGCTGCAAATGCTTGTGATAAGTTCTTAATAATTTCTTGCTGTGCCATCTAATCTGTGTGGCTTATTGAATATTATTGTGTTTTTCAATCCCTGTGTATTGTTCAGATGTTTATCATGTTGCTTAGTTGTTGCTATACAGCATGTTTTTAACGTTGTAACATCAATTTTGTTGAAGCGCCAGTAAAATAAATATAGTGTGTTGCTATTTATACTTTTAATTTTGAACATGTGCATTGATTGTGTTAACTGCACAATAGTAGGGTCAGTTGGGGATAAAAGTACTATGATGCAATTCGTTCCACCAGAAATTTGGAAACAGCATGCTGAACTTTTTGGCATTCATGCCAGAACCTCCAATACAAACATTTCAGAGTGTTTGGTTGTCAATCTAAGGACAATGCAGAGGATTTAAAAACAGTTAGATGATACTAGCAGTATAGTCCAGCGTTGCTTGGGTGTAATGAAAGCTTTAAAACTAATCCATGGTTCTGGAGCTCAGACTCTTTGGACGTTGGCACAAAAGACTAAAATGTTTCCAGTTAAAGTGAAACTGTAGACTGAAAGAAAAATGAATGGATGTAAGTCAAATTTTGATTTCCTGGTATCGATTTATACATATATATATTATCGATTTTCTGCACTATTGTAAGAACTGCAATCTTGAAACTTCTGAATATCGTTTCTTATGTCTTTGTCTATGAGTGTATCAAATTTGATCAAAATCGGACCACTCCTTCTATAAACCGATTTTTTCGATTATCGATATTTATCGGGGGTACCTTGACACAAAACCTAGCTAAGAACACTTGCAGATGCTTATAGTACAACTGTGTAAATTTTCAAGAAAATTGGTTCAGCTGTTTCGGAGTCTATAGGTGACGGATACACACACACACACACACACACACACACACACACAAATTTCCATTTATAAATAAGTTTATTATATATCCAGTCAACATCATGGTGTTTGGAGTGATCACTAGTAGTGGTAACATTATACCTCCATTCATCTTCCCACAAGGTCTCAGACTCAACATGGAGGCCTACACAAAGTGCCTTGAGGAGGTGGTGCTGCCCTGGATCAAGAGAGTGGCTACTGGAAGAACCTGTCTGACAAAAGGATTCTGCACCATCCCACACAGGTGGGAGAACCCAGTCATAGCTCTCAGAAAATTTCTGCAATCATATCACCCCTTATATCAGGCCATCTATCTTCCTAGACTGCAACCCCCTTGATTATTATGTGTGGGGTTAACACCAAAGATGAACTGAAAGCAAGGATTATAGCAACATTCACCAAATTAAACAAGGAAGCCATTCAGAAGAGTATCAGGAGATTCTGAAAGCCATAGTTGTAGTCAGTGGTGATTTTATTGAATAAATCTGCTCTTTTGTAGTTCAAGATATTTTTATGTAATTTTGGTAAATATATCTGTTAAAATGAGATGTCAGTGTTATTTGATTTTACACAATTTAGATGACAATTCATCTATTGCAGGCTTACGGCCTATCACGTTGAATACACCGATTCTCACTTGATCACCAAAGTTAAGCAATGTTGAGCCTGGTCAGTACTTAGATGGGTGACTGCTTGGGAATACCAGGTGCTGTAAGCGTATAGTGACAGATGTGCATTGTGGTGCAGTGGCTATCGGCTCGGAAAGAGAAATCGGTGAGCTGAGTTCGAATTCCAGTTGAATACCCTGCATTCACTTAAGCACTGGTACCCTTGGGAAAGTATTAATCCATCTTTTCCCTTCACTTATGGGTTAAATAACAAGGGTAGGACTTGGGGACCCTGCCCTTAAAAACAAATCCCAATGAATCTTGATATTCGAAAAGAAAAAATGTATTACTAGACACAAAAATTTATATAAACAACAATAAATTGTTGAAAGAAAAAGGTATTACCAGCAATAAATAAATAAATAAAGTTTAGTTGGCAATAAATGACCCGCTGAGGTTGATTTGCCATAAAAACAAAGCAACCAACCAACCAACCAACCAATCATCTATTGCAACCTGTATATGTTTAATAGTATCAACCATTTACTTTTTATTCCAGGGAGTGGTTGTCATAGAGGTCTCAGCACACTGGTTTGCCCAGGATTCCATGATACTGTTAAGACATCCCTGTACTTGGGTCACATGACCGTAACTTTTTGTCATGACCAATGACTATTAAATAACACAATCTAAAGTACAATACATGAGAAACATTTAAATCAAAAAAGATATTAAAGAAGTGAAGTTATCTTTTACATGTTATTTTTTTTCCCCAAAAAATCATCCACAGTAGTTTTTGGATTTTCTGTTTAAACATAATTATTATAAATATATAAATTATAAGTATCAAATTTTTTTTAAACAAAATGATTGTTTGAATTTATAACATTGACAAACATGAACATATAGTAGACTTGTGAAAGATTATCTTACAACAATGTCTGTTCCCACCATTTATCACTATAGTTGGATTGCGTGTATGTTGGTCTTAGGGTTAGGGTTAAAAAGGAAAGGTACAGAGTGTTGATAAATACAAAATATATCTTCATATAATGCAATATATCTTCATATAATGCAATATAATAATACAGAAGGATAAGGTGAAATTAGAAGTTTCAAGAGTTCAAGTGTAAAAGTTCTGGCACATACAAGAGAGAGTGAGAGAGAAAGATTCCAAGAAAAAGTAAATATATATGTATATGAATATATGTAGGCATTCAAATATTGTAGTTGTTTGTTTGAAAATGTGATGAAAGAAAGGATGTATGCTTTAATTTCAGTGCAGGGTTGTGTAGATGCCTTAGGCCACCAGCTGTTTGTGCAAGTGTTGCATTTTGTTTCTGATTATGTTATGATGACCACATCATTAGCAAATTGACAAAATTTATTTATCAATTCTGATTTAGTTTGCTTTTCAATCTTGTTATATCCATATCTAGAGATCTACCTTGAAAGTGCTACTCTGCTTCTCATTGTTGCATGGCTTTATATCCTAGTTGTTTTCTGATTGGTTGGTCAAAATATGGCTTTATGGCCTAGTGATTCTTAATATACATCTATTTTTAGAGATGGTGAAATTTTGGTTTCTTTTTTTTTTTCTTATATCTTGGTGATGAAAACTTTCAGATTGTTTGGTCAAAATATGGCTTTGGGGCTTGGCAATTCTGAATATACTTTTATATATATTTTTTAAAAAGGTGAAATTGTGATTGCATTCTTTTTATTTATTCAGTTTTCTATCACTGAAAGCAGTTTTAAATTATTTCTTCACTGGTTTTATAGAATAAAATAATAGTAACATTTTTACAGGCGATATAAAAGAAGTTGTTAAGGTCATTCTGTTCTCAATCTGAATGGGACTCCATCTGTTGCAAAACCACATATTTGAAAAAAATTCAGTCAAATTTCTTTCTTATGAAATGTTGCGATTTTTTTATTTTTATCAAATATAGTTATCTGACAATAAATAAAGCCTGTTTAAAGAAAATGATATTTGAGAAAATCTGAAGTAGATAAAATCTTGGAACAAATATTATTCTATAAAAATCATTTGTGTTTTCTGCTCATGAACTTTGATATATGACCACAAAAGTTTAATATCTCCTATCAGAACAAAAGCATAATAGTTCAGTATTTGCACAGCAGATGGCATGATTATTGGATACAAATACAAAGTGCCTTTCTTTTTAAAGTAAAATCAACTCTTCTTGTTATGATTCATGGCATAACTGAATTGATTATTTGTAGTTGCTAATTCACTATTACAGCTCTCAATAGATCTGTTCAGTGTTGTACGCCTCCCAGGTGAATTGTGACTAGAGATTTACTTACAGAATAGCTTGTGAGTGTTATATGCAAGACGGTTTTATATTTTATTCATAATTTGTATATTACTTGTTTTATTTTCAAACAAAACATTTGAATAGTTTCTTATTCATTTAACAATTTAAGTTGCATTTATAGAACTTCTCCCCAGTTTTTTTAATAGAAATAGAGATTTAATCTTTGTTTCCAGTTTAGGATTGGCTTTTCGGTTCCTTCAAAACATTTTTCATTCTCTTTAACTCTCATTAGCTCCTTTTCTTTTAGTGATATTATTGCCTTGCTTGGTGTGAATTGATATAAAAAAAATATATTTTAATTTGTATTGATAAGCAAGGAAAATGAATGTACAGTAAATTGTAAAAAGATATGAGCTATTTAAGATTTTATCATTTGTGACAGCTTTGTTTAAAAAACATTTTTCTTTATACCAAAAAGAGAAAACAAGTGTTTAAACACTAATCAATTCTCTTTTATTAAATTCCTGTGGAACCTTTTTCATTAAATTTTGAATTTTTTCTAAGGCTTTTTTTCCCAATGTACAAGAGTTGACTACACAAGCAGTAAAGATTAAAGATACTCCTAAGGTTTACCTAACATTATGCAAAAGATGGTTGTGAGATATTTTGTTTTTATCACATAAAAATATCTCATATCTGCATTTATCATATACAATTATTTGAAATTCAATTAGACTTAATGTCTTTCTAAAAAGAACATCTTTTCAAAGTATTTGATGACACTCAATGCAATTACTCTTTATCTATTATATCTGATAATAAACAAATAATAAAAACAGTAAATAAAAAAAGTTATAAATAAATAATAAACATTCTCGGTTATAAATTCTTTGATGTAGAATTGATTAACTGATGTTGTTTTTTTGTGTCTTTCTCTGTGTAGAGATTTAATTAATTTTGTGATTGTTAATATCTTTGATTGCAAAAAACTGTATCAGAGAATTCATCAATTGAAAATAGTTCAAGTATCTCTAAAGGTAGCATGACATCATGATTCCTTTCTCCATCTCTCTTTCTTTTTGTCTGCTAGTCCATCTCTCTCTCTCTCTCTCTCTCTCTCTCTCTCTCTTTCTCTCTATTTTATCTTACAATTTTACTTTTGAAATCAGAAGACAGAAAACTGATTACAAGGTATAAAAAAATTCAGCCAATCACTGTTGATTTGGGTAAATTCAAAAATCTGTGAGTTTGTCTCTCTCGACAATGGATAAATACAAGACTTTGTAACTGGTCATTGTCTGTCAACTCAAAAAATGTCAGTTCATCTAGAAAAATTCATGTCAACAGAATCTATTTTTCGAAAGTGATAAGTGTATAGGAAACAGAAAGTGCTTCTCATCTTTTGGTAGATATAAGTCATGTGAGTCAGCTGCTTAGTGATGTTACTTCATACAGTGACTAAGGTGGTGGTAAATTTTCAGTCTGTTTACAACAGTTACTGCATGAGATTGCTTTCTATTAGCTTGAACTAAATCTGCCTTCCCATAGCTTACAAGTCTATGGCTTTGTTTACCTTTGGTAATGTATCTTACCTAAATATTGGAATAAATTCCAGCTTGCAGTCTTCAATTTGGGAAAACCCAAGACTCTGTTTCCCATTTATGGAATATGTCCTTACCTGGGACATAGATGAATCCAGCCCATTTGAATCTGGAATCTTAAACATGGCTTCTTCAGACCAGCAGTATCTCTATATTATATGTAAGACCCTTCAGTTTATCAAACACTGATCTTATCTTATGCACGAACATAATCTCTGCCAGAGACATGGCTGAAGGTGGGTTTTTATTTGATGTCAGTCTATACACCTGCAGAAATTGTTGTAATGCTGCATCTGTGGAGCCCCCATTTTTGAAAGCTCTTTTGAAAGTATCTGTAAAATGCTCTACCTGGCTGATGCTTCTAGTATGGTAGAGGCAATCATAATGTGATTTAATAAAAACATCTTGCAAAATTCCTTGAATTCTCCCGAGGTAAATTGTGTACCATTATCAGAAATAATTGAATCTGGAACTTCAAATCTCATGAACAGTTTGTGCAAAAACTGTATTACTACTTGTGGGGTTGGTCTGTTATAAAAACTGTCTATAACAATAAGATAGTGTGATCCATTCATTGGAACAGCAAAATCAATATAAAGACATGTCCAAGGACAGCCAGTTTCTGGCCATGGATTAAACTTAATTGGTGGTGCCTTAGCCACCAAAGCACAGCTTTTGCACAACTTTACCAAAGATTCAATGTCCCCATCCATGCTATGCCAGTAAACGAAGCGTCTTATTACACCCTTCATACTGGATATACCAGGGTGTTCTGCATGAAATTCTTTCAGGATCCTTTTTTGTTGTGCTAGAGGAACCACTACTCTTTTGCTGTACATGAGAATGTTGTCACATATTGAATAAACTTCAGAGTCTTTTATTCTTGTCTCTTAATTATTTTTATTTTTCATTTCAATAATGAATTTGTGGTTCAATACTTTCTTTTTTATATCCTCCAACATTACTAGTAGTTTTATATCCTCCAACATTACTAGTAGTTTTATATCCTCCAACATTACTAGTAGTTTTATATCCTCCAACATTACTAGTAGTTCCTGCACAGTATTGCATGAACTATTTGTAATCTCTACCTGCAATTGTAGAGCAGCAATGACTGTGTCTTTAAAGGGTTCATTATTCCTTGGAACCAGTGTGGACAGTCCGTCCACATGACTTAGCTTACTTGATGGCAAGAACTCCATTCTAAAGTCATAATTTAGAAGAATGTTTCCCCATCATTGCAATCTATTAGTTTTATGATGCAGTAGTCCTTTTTTGTCCCATAAATTGCTAATAACAGTTTATGATCTATCTGCAATGTAAATTTTCTCCCATTAATAAATCTATGGAACTTTTTAAGGGGAAAAATAATCCCTAAATTTTCCTTCTTTATTTCTCAGTAATTTTCTTTTTTGCTGGAAGAAGCATCCTGGATGCTTGCGCAATCAGTTCAACATAGCAATCATCAAATTTATGCATAATAAATGCTCCAATACTATAAGCGCTTACATTACTTGCCACAGTCAATTCTTTTTTAAGGATCATAGTGTTTTAAAATAAATCTGAAGTTAGAATACATTTTATTTTTTGAAATGCTTCCTAGCACTTTGATATCCGGGCCTATTTTGAGTCTTTCTTCAAAAGTTTATTTCGTGACACTCTCAAACAATGCATGTTTTTCTCAAAAACATTGTAATAGCTAGCTAATCCCAGGAAACTTTATAGGGAGCTAATATTTTCAAGAGCAGGCATGTCCTTAATAGCACTAGCTCAAGCTGGATCTGATCTTCTGCCATTCTTGACAATAATATGTCCCAAGTACTAGATCTTGTCCATAAAGAATTCACACTTTTCATCCCTTAGCTTGAATCCATAGTCCTTAATTCTCTTAAACACTTCATAAACATTTTTCTCATGTTCTTCCATGTCTTCACTTCTCAGCAAAATATCATCAAGGTATTCAACTATGAAGTCAAGACACTCCATGACTTGTTAGAACATAGCTCCAATGTTAAACAGCAAATGATTAAATTTATATAATCCTCTGTGTGTATTTATAATAAAAAATTTTGCACATTTGTCATCAACTTGAATTTGAAGATATGCATTGCTAAGGTCTATTTCTGAAAAAATCTTACCTCTGCTAAGCTGTGCAAAAATCTCATCTGGCCTCAGATGTGGGTAGTGATAATCTTTGAGGACATTGTTTAAGCCTATGGAAAAATCTGCACTGACGCATATCTTTGACTTTTTTTTAAATATATACTGTCAGTGAAGCCCAGTCACTATGCTTGACATTGGACAGCACAACAATTTTTTCAAGTCTATCAAACTCGTCATTTATTTGATTAACACAAAGGTTATTATTCTTTTCTTTTTAAAAACTGGTTGTATGCTTTCTTTTAGCTCAAATTTTGCTTTTAACTTCTTACATCTGCTAAGCACACCAGAAAATATCTCTGGAAATTTATTCTGTAATTCTCCTTTTAGAGCTTCTGTTTTGTTGGAAAAACTAACTTTTTGGCAAAATGAATTGATTGGGCAGTCTCATAATTTGAATTTTTCCATCTAATCTGTGTAATATAACAATCTGGCCCCACCCGAGGAAGGCTGATGCAAACGGGGGTGTTTCCGGTCGTTGAAAGGAACGGATGTTTGTTTGACCTTATTTCCGGCAGTAGCGGAAATGGTTACAGAGGCAAACAGAACAGGTGTCTCTGAGAATTACGTGGGCGTGCGTGGGCGAGGCAAAACCAGAAGAAAAAGTCCCGGTTCTGGAGATTATAAAAAGACCTCGGCGCACGGATTCGCCAGAGACCAGAGTAGCAGTAGACCAGAGTAGCAGTAGAGAGAGAGACACACAACAGATACGACGACACTCCCGTCAACCCATTAGAGGCGCGCTCTCTCAATTCTCTGTCCCCTATGCTACACGGTTCATCGTCATTAATAAAAATATAACTTATATTTTTATATATATGCGTGTTTGTTGTTTGTCGATATACAACATCTGTACCAAAAAGATTATTCATGTTTTTCATTAAGAATATTTTTAATTTTAATGTTTTTTTTATTTAATGTTACATTCATAACAAATTGACCTATGCATTTAATTTTCTCTCCTGTGACAGTTATTTTTTAAACCATTTATGTTGGTTTTCCTATTTTCCTCCAAGTATAAACATTTATTATGCATAAATCAAGACCATTGTCTAGTTGTAATTTGACATTTTTGTTCAGGATTTTTACCTGTACATATTTTCTTGTATTCTGACTTGAATATTCATTCATGTCAGTAACTCTGACAAAATTTTAACTCACTTTTTAATTTTTGTCTTACAGTGAGATTTTTTGTGTGTCCTTTTTTCCTGCAACAAAAGCATTTCTTGTTTTTAAATGGATAGCCATTATAGAAATGTAGTCCTCCATAAGCATAGCAGGGATTAGCAATAATGTCTTTTTTCTTCATGGTTTTATTTTTATGGCACATGTTTTTGGTGTGCAACACACCACTTATTTCAATATTTTTAGCATCCTACCGAATGTTTATACATCTCTGACAATTTGTTATTAGGTTTTGCAGAGTTAAGTTGAGTTTATTTTGGGGTTTATTTAGAACCCTCCCGCCGATTTCCATGTCTTTAGCTGACACTAACCCTTGCGTAAATATTAAACATTTGAAATTGTCATGACTTACTCCTGCTGATTTGAATTCCTCACACTGATTATTCCCAATAATAGCACATGTAGTGAAGTCTTCCTCGTCATTCCTTTTGGAATAATGATGTTTTCGGGCTGAACAGCTCTGAAAGTGACATAACCATTTCATTAAATGTTAAGTCACTTATCTTTTTAGGCAGAATATAATTCATGAACTTCAAATGTTCAATATTGCCTAACCGTTTTCTGGTCCGACCAATTTACACACTTGTAAATGTCTTTATATCTGTGGAATTATGATGCAAGAGTTACATTTTTTTCTCTAGCTAAAATCTTTTACAATAGCTTTCTGAGAAAAAATATTCAAATCATCATTAATGTTACTTGTAAACATTTTCCGCTCTTTCAAAAACAATTCCTTAAATTTTTCGAGCCTTTATTCAAGGAGTTTTTATTTTTCCAGTTGTTGCTTTACAATTTCCAACAACTCTTTTTTTAATGCCTCCATTTTTTGCTTTTAAGAAGTATATATATTTTTACATATATTTTTTGTTTTCACAACTGTCAATCAAAAAAACACTTTCCTGCAAATTACTTCCATGTAACACATTTATCCCGAGAAATACTCTCGATGTTACATGTTTTTTGAAAATTGAATTTTCAATTCCACACGTTTTGTTACATTTTAGTCAGAATAATATCATGTTTTTTTTCTTTCTTATGACTGTTGTGTTTCACGCAACTGGTTGATATCACATAATCCTTAAAAATCCTTGTAACCAGAAAAAGAAATGCTTTATATTTTTTGTATGTTTTTGATTTTCCTTTCCTAATGTTCTTTGGTAAAATTTACATGAAAACCATTGTTCACAAGTGTTGACTAGGTAACTTTTTTCAATGCATTTTTGCCGATATTATATCTATGGAATGTTCTATCCACAAATATTTAGTAGAGTACAGCGCAAAATCTTTGTCACAAAAATGTTATGTTGGGGATCATTTTTGTTAAGGTTGGCCAAAATTTTCACCACCAAAATCTTGTCACTAAAATGTTGTATTGGTGAACACCACAATCTTTGTTACCAAAATATTGTATTTGACCAAAGCTGTAATCTTTGACACCAAAATGTTGTATTTTGCCAACAGCACAATTTTCAACGCAAAAATATATTTTGGTCCATGGCATAATCTTCATTGCCAATGAAGTAACCCTGAAATGTTACTGCATGAGTAATCACCAAAACAGAGACTAGGAATAATAGTATATCAACAAGTACAAGACTCATACACTGCGTGAAGTAGGTGCACTGCAAGTGAACTGGTAGGGAATTGCTAGTCAGTATTATTATTTTATATTTATCTGCCTCCCCACATAGGTGGAATGCAGCACAAAACCATTTTAAAGTGGGGTCTCAAGGAACATTCGCTAGGACAAAAATATCCCACAGACCCTGCACAAGGCCAGGTCAGGGTTACTGTTGATTTCCCCCAGATGAGGCTCGACCCTTCGACGGAGCCCCATCCCGCTCGTAGGCAGTGAGGAGGACAGAGAACAATGACTGATAGTATAATCACTCTGTATTTGTTTGCCCCCTCAGATAGACGGAATGTGGTACAAGGCCATTTTTAAAATGAGGTCTCTGAGCCCTTCCACTTAGCCAAAAATATCTTGTTGACTGTACACAAAGCCAAGTCAGAGCTACTGTTGATATAACCCAGACAAGGCTCCACTGAAGGGTAGAGCCTCATCTGGGTTTCTCCTGCTTGTAGGCAGTGAGAAAGACAGCAATGACTGCTAGTCAGTATAATCATGTTACTCTACTCCACTTATTTAAGAGAATAGGAACAACTCATTCCTGTATATAGTTAGATATACAACAAATATTTACTAAAATGTACAAACTTTCTTTATATCAGTTACATGCGCATTTTTTGCACACATCTAATCTAATCTAAACTTATTTATAAATGGAACTTTGTCTGTGTGTGTGTATGTGTGTGGTTTTTTTTTTTTGGTTTTTTTTTTTTTAATCATCTCACCCCAAGCAAGGCATTCCACTGCCACTATTGCGCATGGGGCTACATAGGGGAAGGTAAAGAGAAGGAGTGGTTAGACATAGGGAATGTCAGGAGGAAGGTGACAGATGAGTAAGGATAGCGAGGATGAGGGTTGGGCAGATGGGAAGAGTGTTTGATAGAATGGGAGCAGGTTAGTGTGTTAGGTGGTGTCTATTGACCTTACATTTAAACTCCTGGAGATTGTAGCCGTCGGGGAAGCAATCGTTTGGAAGAGAATTCCACAGTCGGGAAGTGCGAGGAAAGAAACTGTTGGAGTAGAAGTTATGGCTGCATTTTATCGGTTTCACTGTAAAAGGATGGGATCTAGTTGCTAATCTAGTATCTCATTCAAATACGTATTTAGGGGGCACTAGTGATCTAAGTTCATCGGAGCAGAAGCCGTGAAAGTATTTATAGTGTGTGTGTGTGTGTGTGTGTGTGTGTATCCGTTACCTATAGACTCAAAAATGGCTGAACTGATTTTCTTGAAAATTTACACAGTTGTACTATAAGCGTCTACAAGTGTTCTTAGCTAGGTTTTGTGTCGAGGTACCCCTGATAAATATCGAAAATCGATAATCGAAAAAATCAGGTTATAGAAGGAGTGGTCTGATTTTAATCAAATTTGATACACTTATAGACAAAGGCATAAGAAACAATATTCAGAAGTTTCAAGGTTGCAGTTCTTACAATAGTGCAGAAAATCAATAATATACATATATAAAAGGCAAGATGTTTGTATGTGTGTGTCTGTTTATCTGTCTGTATGTCTTTTATACAAATCCACAATATTTATCTGATTATCCGATTCTCACCAAACTTCACACAAATATTCTTTAGGCTGAGTCTGAGCTCCAAAACTCTAGTTTTAAAGCTTTCATTACACCCGAGCAACATTGGGCTATACTGCTAGTTTCAAATAAAAAGGTTGTTTACTATAAGAAGATACATCCACAAAAAATCAAAAACTTTGTTAAAAAACTGTAAATAAGTTGCAGTTTTAAATTTTTTATCACAATTATTGGAAGCCTGTTTACTATATAAACTGTGATTATGACTTACCAACATTTCTATAAAACTTGTAATGTCAATTTCTTATTTTTGTTCTCTTTTCAGATATCTTAAAGAGAGTCAAGATGCTGTTAACTTGGATGTCATGTTCTTTGTTTTTTCTTTCTTGCTTTGCATTAAAAAGTAAGATTGTTTGATATTTTTTATTATCTTTGATGTTATATCCAATATTGGCATTTGAATATGAATAACATATATAGAAATTAGGGTATTGATTAGTGAGATAATTAAATTGACCATCACATAATAGTGAGTTTAATCCTCACTGAATGCATCATAGGTGTGGTCTTGTACCAAACTAATTTAAGTTTAATAAATAACATTATATATAAGAATTTAAAAAGCAATGTAAAATCAGATGAAACTGTAAAATTTCTGTTATAAAATTTTTTATCAGTATTCTGGTAAAATGTTGAAAAAATCACAAAACTAGTATATAATGTTCCAATTCTCTTTGGCTATGTTTCTAATGTTCAATCTCATTAAATGTATGATTACTTTGCCTTTTAATTTATTTCCCAGTAGCAATCCTGTTTATAAATCTATTTGTTCATGCATTGAATACTGTTGCCATATCTGGTTGGGATCTGGAATATAAATGATCCTGAATTGGCAAACTGCCTTCAGTCTCTTTCTCACTAACATGTTGTGGCTTTCCTCTGTCTTTTCTACAAGCATTTTCATAAAAACTACTCTCCCGAACATTTTCCCTGGTTCCCCAACCACGTGTATTTATATGTGCTACAAAATTGACATCAAGGTCCCACCCTTTTACCATTGAAACAGTTAAATGTCACAGCCTCTTCTATTCTAACTGTTTCTTTTATCACACTTACCATTTCTGGAACTCCCTTCCATTTTCTTACTTCCCTGATAGCTACAATCTCCAAAAGTTTAACGTCAATTACCATCTTTTATCAACTCGATTCCCATCCATCTCTTATCCTATCTTCAACATCCCCTGTACCATATTTTTTTCCTTACTGTAATCCCCTGCACACTGGTGGTGGTCCTCCTTGCTTAATGGTGTAATGATTAGAAAAAACTTTTAAAAATGTATATAAAAAAAGCTTTGAAGAAAAGGTTTGTGTAAAACAAAATACTTTTGATAAACTTAAATGACTTTATTTGGACTCTGCTTGCTTTTTCTCAAAATTAACAGTCAATGAAATAACTTTAAAAGAAAGTTAAATGATTTGTGTAAAAATATATGTCATATGATCATGTCTATTTGTATGTAGAAATAAAACTATTTTGGAAAAAATTTTGTTGAAATTTACAAATTCTTTCTATTAAAACCATTTCTTCAGAATAATCTGTTTCTCAAGTCCAGTAGCTGTTATTGTTCTTTCTAGTATTGAAAGTATATCTTAATATTTTATTTGAAGTAGTGTTGAGCATTAGCATCTTGATTATGTTATTTTCTCTTCAACTTACATGTGATATCCATTTTATCTGTTGCTCCTCAGATGTGGTTTCTGTTATTTAATGCAATTCTACATTTGTAATTCTATCTACATGGTTTGAAGAAATGCGGTCTTTGCCAAGACTCTCAATTTCATTCAATGAAAGCCATTTTTAGCTATTGATCTGTTTATTCAGTTATATACAGCTGAGAGTTTAGTGTGGGAAAAAGATAATGAGCTCAGCTGAGAGGACTCTCACTGAACAATCCCTTGAATATTTCACATGAATGGAATCGGTTTTTCAGAATTTTCTAGGAAATCTCAGTCTGGAAGTTTTCTGATAATCCCTTTTAAAGTTTTTGTTTCTTTATATAATGTATAAACTCTTGGATTACCTATCCCTGATGATAATCACTGGTGGTATGATATCTGAAAATCTTTTCCTCTTTTCCCTTTGACTTTTGGAGTGGCAATCCACATTTTGTTTTGCTCTGATAGACATGAGGAATTCTTCTGTAACATGTCTTGTTAATACATTTATTAATTGTTGTTTATTACATGAATCTTCCAAATATTGTTTACAAAACAAATGACCAGGGGCATAAAATGATAATACTTTTTAGTCCGGCAATCAATATTTAGCTAACTCATGTAATGTACACAAAATATAGAATTCAAATAGACAACAATTAATAGATGTATTAACAAAACATGTTACAGAAAAATAAAGGAAGAAATGAAGTTGAAATTATGAACAGTTCAATACAATCTTCAGTTTATGTTTCTGAAGTACTTAACATTCCTCATATCTCTTAGAGTAAAAGAAAATGTGTATTGCCACTCCAAAAGTCAAAGGGAAGCGAAGAACATTTCAAATATTACACTGCCTGTGATAATTGTCATAGGGCAGTAATCAAACAGAATTAAGCAAATGTTTATACAATGATGAAAGAAAGAATTAAACAAGATTGTATAGAGGTAAATTCTTTCTTAATGATATAAAATATCTATCTTATATCTAACAGGTGGACATGTGATCAAAAAAAGAAGTATTTTACAGTTTGGCTCAATGATTGAAGCAATCACAGATAAAAAGGCTATGCAGTTTAATGATTATGGCAATTATTGTGGCATTGGAGGTTCTGGCAAGCCTATTGATGAAATTGATAAGTAAGTAAATGAATTTTCATTGTTTTTCTTAATTTTAAAATTTAAATGTTTAATGAACTCATTGCAAAATCAAATACTCAATTGTTGCAAGGGCTGAATAAATGCAGTGAGCCTGGGTCCAGACAGAGATGATTGGCTGTAGATTAAATACATAGTAGCAGTAGTCAAACATTTATTATTTTATTTTGATTTTATGGAATGAATATGTCTAAAATTTCAACTTGTCTTGTATTTTGTTTTTGTCATGTAGAGGCTGCACATAAAAGAAAATTGGTCTTTTAGCACTGAGTAAGAATGAGAATGCAAACAATTATATTTAACAACAAATTTTACTGAAAAAATAAAATGAGTTGATTGATTTGTTTTCTATGGTTTATCAAAACTTTGCAAGTTATTTAAAGCCAGAAAATATTTTAGAATAGTATCATATGCAAATTAGTAGAGAAGTATAGATAAAGAATAACTGGAGAAGTAGGGGAAGAAATCCCTGTTGCCACAAAGGACATGGAGAGCTGTGCTACAACTACTACTACGCACAAGGAAATGCAAAACATAACAAAAGAATCCTTAAATTTACTGAATGACCCAGAACACATAGAAACATGGATAAGAACTCATGCTGCATTTACAAGTATAAAAATTAAGAAACCGAATGAGGAGAAAACAAGATAACCAATTTATTTCTTGCTACAGTTGGGTGCAGAGTTGTGAGGAAAATTTGACTATGTGTTACCCAAGTGAATTAGAAGAAATGACAATGAAATTGTTAAAATTATAAAAAAAGAATATAAGACCAAAAAAAATTGATAATCACTAAAAGAACCAAGATTTTGGAAACAAGACAAGTGTCAAATGAACCCATTATTCAATACATACACAGAGTGAAAGAACAAGCCAAGTATTGTGAATTTTAAAAATTGGGAGCACAAGAAATGACTATAGAAGATTAATTAATTCTTCTTAGATTAATTGAAGGTTTGCAAAATTAAAACCACAAGCAAAAAATACTATAATGTCTATAAAGTAACAGAATGAGTTTAGAAGCTAGTCTGAAGTTTTTGCAACAATCAGAGTTGATTAAAGAATTTAATTAACCAAAAGAACTCAAGACATACAGAATGAGCATGACCAAATCCATATTTGAATGTAGATATCATGAAAAAAATTACAAGCGAGACAAATACAAATATCCAGCTCTAGGAAAACTATGCTCAAATTGCAAAAAAAGAGATTATTTTCAGAATGTATACAAATAAAAAAGCAAATTGAAAAAGTAAAAGCCCCTTCTGAAGAAGAAGTGGCAAAAATATTTACAATGAATACACAAAAAGTTACTGAGAAAAATAAGGATAAATGGTCAATTGTTGAACATGCAAGTTGATACAGACAGTTAAGTTACATTGATACCTAAAAATTTCTGGATAAAATTTGGATGCCCGAAATAAGATAAAGCAGCATACTATTAAAGCAATTTGATGGAATGACCATAAAAACAATGGGCACTTTTCAAGGCAATTTTGAAACTGACAAGCGTTTTGAAATAATTCCCATTGCAGTTGTAGCATACAAAAAAGATCATGGATTATTAGGGACTGATGTATTAAAGCTAAACACAGTGAGACTAATCAATTCCATGGAAGCAAAAGGAAATGCAGTAGGATTGTTGAAAGGCTATAAAGCAAACATTCGACAAAAGAGAACTATCAACTAAAATATATAGAGTCAAGAAAAGTTACAGTTCATATCCTACTTTTGGTAGTAGCAAAATTAAACAAAATAATACAAAGCGTACTAGAAAGAGTAACTCAAGGTGCTAGTAATTGGGTGCCACTGATCATAGCGATAAAGAAAGCTGATGGAATTTTAAGGATATGTTGTAATTATAAGATAGGATGAATCACCAGATATGTTTAGATTCATTTCTGTTGCTAAATATGAAAACTGTAAGCCACAAGTTAGCAAAAATGAAGTGCTTTGTAAAATATGATCTCAAGTCAGCATACAATGAAATAAAAATTGATGAGAAATTCAAGGAAATAAACACCCTTATAGGCTTATTAAGATGAACAAGTCTTCCATTTGTTATAAAAACTTCCAACCATATTTTTCAAAAAGCAATTGAAAGAGTCTTATTGGGAAAAATAAAAAATATGATAATATACCAGGACAATACAGGTGTGGGGGTGAGAACTAAAGAAGAGTTAAAATATAAAACGGAGTAAAATTTGATGAGATTAAAAAAGGCAGGCTTGACCATAAACAAAGAGAAATGAAATTTGGATTGTAAGAAGATATCATATTTAGGATATCAAATATCAAAAGAAGGCATATCACTTGATGATAGACTAACAAAGAAAATAACAAAAATAGTTGCTCTAACAAATGAGAAAAAATTAGAATTATTTTGGGGGCTGATAAATTTTTATAGTAAGTACATACCAAGATAAAGCAACATAATAGAGCCATTTGCAAAATTAAAAAAAAAAACAATGAATTTGAGTGGAGAAGGAAACCAATAATAAAATAATAAAAGCTTTTGATCCACACAAAGAAGTAACATTAACTACAGACACGAGTGAAAAGGCAATTGCTGCTATTCTGTCACAAGAAGAACACCCAATCATGTATATATCAAAAAGATCAATGTCAGCAGAAACTAACTACTCAAAGGAATCACTAGTAATAGCAAATGAAGCATTGAGAGAACATGAAAGTTTTTGATAAAAAAAAATCTTATTAAAATCAGACCACAAACCATTAGAATTCATATTTAACCTGAGAAAAGAATTGCCAAAAGCCACATCATCAAGGATTTTAAGATGGGTAATAAAAATCATGGCATTCAATTTTGACATAGAATACTATCCCTCATGTGGTTGCTGTATCAAGATTACATTTCAAGAATGAAACAGAAGAAAAACAAGAAAATAGTGAAGATAAAATAATACACTGGGTGGAAACAGATGTTCTTCCTTTAAATAGACTCAAAATAGAAACAAAGCAAAGCCAGTGTTAAGCAGCATAGTAGAGAGAAGGAAAAATAATATATGGAAGTAATTGTTCATTGGCAGAGTGACCCTTTAAGGAAACAAAGCACAAACTAACCAGAGAAAATAGTATAATATACAATGGAGATATAATAGTAGCTCCACAAATTCTGAGAAGGGATATATTAAAAGGAGTATATGATGACATACATTGCAGAACAGCAATGCAAAGAAGACTAAAGTTACAAGCTTGGTGGCCTAGATGTTCAAAAGACATAAAGAAATAGGCTAAGAGATATCCAAAATGTGCAAAACAAAAAACTTCAAGCAAGCAAAAATTCACTCATGGCCCAAGAAAGCAGAGCCATGGGTTAGGGTCCACATGGAACAGCTACTTTGGAGAACAGACTTTTGCATGGATGCTTCCTCAAACACTACAGTCTTCATAATCTTCACTTTTTTAAAAAATAATTTCACCCCAAGCAAGACAAGACTATCATTGGTGCCTGGGGGTTGCAGTAAAAGAAAAAAACAAGTTACAAGAAGTGTAAAAGAAAGAGTAAGAGATGAACAGGATTCAAGAAGATAGAAGAGAGCAATTGACATTGCATTTCAACTTTTGGAGCTTGTAGCAATCAGGGAAACAAGTAACACATCACTCAATAAATCCCAAGCCTTACATATAGATGGTGCCACCAATAAAAAATACATATGATTTTTATGAAGTACTAATCTTCAAATGATATGTGACAAAATTTGGGCTCAATCAGATTATTAGTTTGCAAATTACAGTTAATTAAGCGAAGCTACTGTTGCAAATTTTCAAAACAATGGAAAAATCTGAATTTCATGCATTGATAAATCATTGCTTTCTGATGAAAAAAAAATACTGTTTAAGCAAAATGATGGCTTGATAAGTGTTATTCAGACTCTACCCCATTGGAAACAATGGTTAAAAGGTGGTATGGTGACTTTAAATGCAGTCATATAGACAGAAATGATGCTGAATGGTTGGAATTGGAAGTTGTCATTTGGCCAATCATAAATTGAAGTTGCGTAAAATAGCAGAGAAGTTGAACATATCAGAAGGCAATGTATTCACCATTTTGCATGAACATTTGTCAATGAGAAAGCTGTGTTCAAAGTGGGTGCCACATTTGCTCACAGTAAATCAAAAACAGCAACTCGTTGATGATTCAGAGCAGTGTTTGCAAGTTTTTGCATAAATATATGACAATGGATGAAACATCAATCCACCACTTCACTTCAGAGTCAAATTGGCAGTCAGCTGAGTGAACAGCACCAGGTGAAAGTCATCCAAAGTAACCAAAAATGCAAACATCAGCAGGAAAGGTTTCAGTCTCCGTATTTTATGACGCACAAGGTTTTTTGTTCATCAATTACCTTGAGAAAGAAAGAACCATCAATAGTGAATATTATATGGCATTATTGGTGTATTTGAAGAAAGAAATTGCCAAAAGTGGCCACAAATGAAGAAGAAAAAAGTGTTCTTTTACCAAGACAATGCACCATATCACAAGTCGATTATAATGATAGCAAAACTACATGAATTGCACTTCAATTTGCTTCTGCATCTGCCCTATTCTCCAGATCTGGCCCCCAGCAACTACTAGTTGTTTGCACACCTCAAAAGAATGCTCCAGAGATTTGGCTCCAATGAAGAAGTGATATCGGAAACTGAGGTGTATTTTGAGGTCAAAGACAAATTGTTCTACAAAAAAGGCATCAAATTGTTAGAGAAGCGTTGAAATCAGTGTATCGCCCGAGAAGGAGACTGTGTTGATGAATAAAGTCAAATTTTACCTAAAAGTTGTTGCCTTATTAATTAGGTCTGGGATTTATTGAGTGATGTGTTAAGATTTTAGGTCTCATGATTTACGCCCCTTTGATTTTTTTTCCTCCGCATCTTATTATTTTTAATATTTTTTATTTTTTATTTTAAATTTTAAATTTAAATTTTTAACTACATGTAACCTTAAAATTTTTTTAATTTTTAATCTTGTTATTAAAAAAGCAGTAACTTAATTTTATAAGATTTAATTCCCATGAACATCAAGTGAACTTAAATTCAAATCTATTAAATTGTTAGTTTGAAGCATGCACCTGATGATTGCATAATGCATGAAACTCTGAGTCATGCTATAGATGTAGGATAATATGTATATTTATTAATATTTATGTAATACAGCTCTGTTCATACACTGAGCACTGCTTTATTAACACCTGAATAATACTATATATATATATATATATATATATATATATATATATATGTGTGTACCCTCCTCATATGTATATTTATTAATTTATGTCACTATATATATACATATATATATATATATATATATATATATATATATATATTAATATAAAAATATAGTTTTAAGGTATATTTACAGGATACATGCTTAATATCAAGAATAGAGCATATGTAAATGGCTTGAAGATCAAGCAAATTAATAAGTTTTCTGAAGTCCTTGTAAATGGGGATCCTTTAAAATATATAAAATAAATCCGTCGTATACAAAATTTTGAGGCCAAAGAGAAATCATTCTACAAAAAAGGCATTGCAGTGTTCGAGAAGCATTAGAATCAATGTATCACCCTAGAAGGAGACTATGTTGATGAATAAAATCAAATTTTGCCTAAAAGTTGTTGTTTTATTAGTTAGGCTTGGGATTTATTGAGTGATTGGAAGAAAGTTCAACAACAGGAAGTGTGAAAAAAGAAACTGTTAGAGTAAAAGAGGCTATTACATTTAATAATTTCAATGATAAAAAGGGTGGGACCTTGATGCCTATGTAGTAGCATATGTAAATTCTGGTGGTCAGGGCACTATGGAAAAATGCTTGTCACAGCAGTTGCCATGAAAATATTTGTAAAATAGACAGATCAACTCATATCACACCTCATTCCTCATATTAACAGTAACCCTCTACTTTGAATTTCTCTGGAGCCTTGAAATAGGGTAATTTTAATATATAAAAAATGTATTAAATATTCACAAATTTTTGTGAGTAAATTTTAAAAATTTGTTTTTTTTTTGTTTTATTTTTTTGTGCAGTTGCTGTAAGAAACATGATATTTGTTACAAGAAGGTTTGTTATTTTTGTTCACATTTAATCCAAATAAAGACTTACTTTGCAAGTTACAAGTGGTCTTTTAAGAAAAAAAAGATTGTATGTGGTGAGTTAATTTATATATGTTTAACTGTGTTTTTAATCATTTCCTCCCAAACAAGGTAATTATTTACCTTGCTTGGGGTGAAATATGAGACAATGGGGTTACTGAGAGTGAAAGAAAATGAGAAGACATTAGTGAGGAGAAAGGACAATAAAAGAACAGGACTCAGAAAAACAACAGATAGTAATTGATGTTGCAATTAAATTTTTAAAAATTATACTTGAAAGCAAGAAACTGGAAGAAAGTTCCACAGTTGCAAAGTGCAAGAGAAGAAACTATTAGAATAGAACTTACAGTTACATCTGACTATTTTAACAGTAAAATGACGAGAATCAATTACCAATCTAGTACTGTGCTTATATTTGTAAAATCCAGGTAATGAAGAAGAAAGCTCACCAGAAAAATTGCCATGAAAATATTTACAGAATAGTCACAGGGAAGCTACATAATGGTGGTGGGAAAGTGAATGAAGCCAAGGTGTTAGATTAAGACCAATAATATTGCAGATTCTTTTTTTAATGTTAACAAGAATATTGATACACATATATATAGCAAGAGCACCAGACTAAATGTATCAGCAATATTTAATACATGGAAGAATGATAATTGCAAGAAGGATTCTGATAAGAAAAATTGTCTTGCATGACAATGTCAGTCAGTTAAGTGCCATACGTGATACATGCTCGGGCGATCATGTCTCGAAATAGGCATGACTGACTGGGCAGAAGATTATCCCGCAGTAGGTTGCCATTGCTTTCTGTGGTAGACTGGTTGCCGACCAAGGCTATAGAACCCAATCTGTCCTGTTATTTAGCCCATAACTGGAAGGAATAGACAGATTAATACCTTTCCCAAGGGTATTTGCACGTAAGTGAATGCAAGGAATTCAACTGGAATTCGAACTCGGCTCTCCGATTTCTCATTCTGAGCTGATATCCGCTGCACCACAACGCACATCCTTACGGTATATTTTTAGGTCAGTCAGTTAAGTGCCATATGTGATACACGCTGGGGTGATCAGGTCTCACAAGAGACATGACTGACTGGGTAGAACATTATCCCGCAGTAGGTTGCCATTGCTTTCTGCGGTAGACTGGTTGCCGACCAAGGCTATAGAACCCAATCTGTCCTGCTATTTAACCCATAAGTGGAAGGAAGAAATGGATTAATACCTTTCCCAAGGGTATTTGTGTGTAAGTGAATGCAAGGAATTCAACTGGAATTCAAACTCGGCTCTCCGATTTCTCGTTCCGAGCCGATATCTACTGTGCCACAACGCATGACACTGAACCGACTTAAATTAAATCAATGTCTTTGTCCAGTCATGAATTAAATTTCAGATTAAACTGGGATCTCTAGTAATGATAGGTAACCAATCAAAGAGAAAGAAAACTCTGAATACAACAGGAAATCACTTCATTATCTTTTTTAATCATTTCACTCCAAGCATAGCAATAATGTGCGTTGTGCATTGTGGTGCATTGGATATCGGTTCGGAACAAGAAATCAGGGAGCCGAGTTCGAATTCTAGCTGAATTCATTGCATTCACTTACGTGCAAATACCCTTGAGAAAGGTATTAATCCATCTCTTCCTTCCAGTTATCGGTTAAATAATAGGACAGATTGGGTTCTGTAGCCTTGGTCGGCAACCAGTCTACCACAGAAAGCAATGGCAACCTACTGCGGGATAACCTTCTGCCCAGTCAGTCATGTCTCTTTCGAGACATGATCACCCAAGCGTGTATCACGTATGGCACTTAACTGACTGGCTATAGCAATAATGCCACTATAACTCAATTGGTTTCTGGGAGTGAAAGAGAATGAGAAGACATTAGGAGAAAGGACAATAAAAGCACAGGATCTTGGAAGACAAAAAAATGATTGATGTTGCATTTAAATTTTTGAAGGTTATATGTGTCTGGGGAGCAGGGAACTGGAAGAATGTTCCATGGGCGAGTTGAGTAGTTCAAGTGAAGAAATTACTAGAATAAAATCTATGAAAAGAAAAAGATACTGTTAAGAGACATGGCTGCATATATCATGAAGGAACATAGCATTTTAAAAAAATTAAAATATCAGAAAAAAATATTAGGACCTTGAATAAGTTCTTGCTGTTTTCCAATAGATGGCATTTTCAGAACTGTGTGCATAGTTTCAGATGGTAATGCATTTATAAGGAAATACTATAAGCAAGCTTGAAATTCAGTGTACGTCATTTCACCAAAGTGTAAATAACTTTGTTTTTCATAGTGTTAAACATGTTGGATTTTGTTTCAAAAAAAGTGAATTTGCAGGGAATTTTACTGCATTACTTTATTCAAAAGAAATCCACAGCTGAAACACACAAAATTCTTGTTAAGACTTACGGTGAGCATATTCTATTGGAAATAACATGCAGAGACTGGTTTAGTTGCTTCAAAAATAATGATTTTGATGTTGAAGGTAAAGAATGCTCTGGTGCGCCAAAAAAGTTTGAAGACAAAGAATTAGAGGTATTACTTCATGAAGACTCATGTCAGGCACAAGCTCAACTTGCAGAATTATTAGGAGTCGATCCCACAATAGTTTTGAAAAATTTGAAAGCATTAAAAATGATTCAAAGGGTGCCATACAAGTTGAAGCTGAGATGGAAAAAAAAGGTTTTTGCATCGTATCATGACTGGTGATGAAAAGTGGATACACTGTGATAAACCCAAGCATAGAAAATCATGAGGTAAGCAACATTGGTGGTAAAGCTGAATATCATGGTTCAAAGATTCTGCTCTGCATTTGGTTGGATCAACTGGATGTAGTTTATTATGAGTTGCTCAAATTAACTGAAACCATCATGAGAGATCATTATTGACTACAAATGATGCACTTGCACTGAGCATTGAAGAAGAACTGGCTGTTATACAAGCAGATACATGACAAAGTGACTTTGCAATATAACAACATTAGGCTACATGTTGCAAAATTGGGTGAAAATCTACTTGGAAACACTCTAATAGGAAGTTCTACCCCACCTGCTGTATTGCTCTGTCTGATTATTACTTGTTTCAGTTGATGGCACATGGCCTGGCTGAGCAACACCTTCATTCTTATGAAGATGCCAAAAATGGGTTGACTCATTCAAGATCCTAACAACTTTGAAATCACCTAAAACATCATAACATGATGGTTGAGAAATATAGAAAATGACATTTATTTATTAGCATAATCTTTTACTAAACTTAGTTTTGATATAAGGCCACAATTATGGGTACCTGAGGATCAAAATTTCTATTAATGGTCTGCATGTCTAGCTTGCTAACTAACCACTTTAGTAAGCTGTGGGTAGGCTCAGCTCTTTAGCTTTGTTTGAAAATCAATCTAAGAGAAAAAAAATGACAACCAGTCTAAGAGGATGACAGCTCCGAATTCAAAACTGTGACTGTTCTGCCCTGGAGAAGCTGAACTAATTACACCCTTGTGCAAATTATTTAACAACTGCTTTAGTTTCCTTTCTCTCACTATATGGTCAGTTTTAGACCTATTGGAGTTACAGAGTGCAATCAATATATATTTTTTCCTCAGATTAGGTTGTTTGCAGTGGTGTGCAGCAAAATGAATCTATTTTCAGAGTGTATAATGAAATTTGTTTGGTCTTGAAAAATATTACGTCATCCATGATTACATCAGATTTTTATCACACCCAAACACTATTGTCTCGACTGTCGATTAGTTGTCCTACGACCATAGTCTGCGAGGGACGTTACTCCAAGGAAGCATACAAAAATTGTAATGCTGCATGAACACACTGGCAAGCCTTACAGGTAGATCGCAGATATTGTTGATGTCAGCCTTTCAGTTGTGTCATCAAAATGAAGAAATAAACTGGATCTATCAGTTAAAAACAAAGAAAAATGTAGACGGAAGAGAAAAACAATGCCAAGAGTCAATGTATACATGATCAAGGAAAGTGTGAAAGATCCTAGGAAGGCATTATTTGTTTTGTTTTAATTAATTTGCACAAGGATCTATCTAATGAAGACAAAACATGTCAATAAAAAGCTTTTACTTTGTCTTATTTTTTCATGTTCAGAACTGTATAGAAGACAACAGAAAAACACGCTGTTATACTTAATATTTAACGAGACCTTATAGTTTGCCTGGGTCATACTCCTTCCCTGTCTTTTGCACAGGAGTTTATCCATTGTTTCCAGTTTAGGATTGGGTTTCTTGTTCCTTCTCCTGAAGTCTTTGCATTCACTTTTACTCTCAATAGCCCCTCTTGAATCAGTGGCATTTTTGCATTGCTTGGAATGAAATGAGTTAAAAAAGATTTTATGGGAAGTCACAGCAATGCATAGTTTACAAATATTAAAAAAAAGAAACTATGGAGAGCTTAATCACCTACATTCAAGATACATGGCAGTTTAAAAAAAGCATATATACTTATTTTTGGACAGTACCTGCCTTTGCTGTTTTATCTCAATACTAGCATGTTACCCATAAAAAATGATGAGATTATTTACATCTGCTTCATTTGAATATCTGTATACTCTGCAATGGGTGAGAATATCATTCCTGAGTCTTCTGTTTACTATCAGTGTAGTAACTCTGTACTCTAGCAAACTTTATTTTTAACATTCTGTTCAGATAGTGGGACACTGGCATGTGTATAATTTTCCTTCTTACCTCAAAGTTAAATATTCCATTCAAAGTAGGATTGTCAGTTTTATATATTTGTTTCTTTTATCAGAATGGTAGTATAGACAAAGAAAAAAAAAGAAATATGCAGAAAAGGTTCAATATCATATATGACTAGTAGTACCCATGAAAATTTCATGGTTTTTTTATGTTTTGAATTTTTTGATGAATCATAATTCTTAATTTAATTATTGTATAAGTTCCTTGCAATTTCCACAATGATAAATTACCCATGGAAATTTCAATGTTGATATTTGAGCTTAACAACTTTTGCAAAATATTGCAATAACAATCATAAGTATGGGTGCTGTTCGTTTAAAGAAGTAAGAGGGTACAAATGAAAATATTAAAAATTGATAAGATTTTCCAATCTACTGATAGTGCAATGGTTTCTTTTATCTTCTTTCTTCCTTTTCTTTTTTTTTCCTTATTATGTTTGATTTTTTTTCTCATTGAAATGAGACAGTGTCTCTGATATATCTTTTTTTTTCATCTTTTCTCACAATCAAAACAAAATAGTCCATTATTTATCTAAGGTAAAAAAAATAAAAGGAATAGGATGCTTTTAATCAAATGAGGAAACCCTTAAGTAAGAAAGTGGGAAGGGTTAAAATTGCTGTACACAATAAATTGTATATAAACCAAATCATTGTTACATTTTTAACCCAAGTGAATTCTTCTTTTTTCCAAAGAATTCTTTTTCTGTGTAGCGCCTTGTTGCCAACCTGTCCATTTTATTTTACTTCATCAGCAATTTTCTCTCCGTTTGAGATCAATTTTCTCTCCCTTTGAGATCAATTTTCTCTCCCTTTGAGATCAAAAATACAATGTGAGAAACTGTGAAAGAGACAAATGCCAGTTAAATTGAGTGAAACTGTTTTCATCAACATGATATCAACAATGCATTGAGTGAGGAGTCAACTAGATGGTAACCACAATGGTCTGAAGGAACTTGAAGACCAACACATGAGGGGTTTACATTATTGTTGCCATGGATCAGAATCAACTTAAGACTACAGAACTCTATGTAATATCAATCCTCTTATACAGCAGTTTCTTTAATTTCTTTACAGATGAAAAAGAGATTTGCAGCAACATAAATGTGGTTCTACAGAAGGATTCTGAGAATAGCATGAATGGAGCATGTGATCAACAAGAAAGTTTTAAGGAAATTGGAAACAAAAGGACACTTGCACTTAATCAGAAAGAGACCGTTGATATTTCTAGTTGATATAATGAGGAAAGAGGGCTGAGAAAATTTGATACTCACAGGAAATACTGAAAGGGTAGAGGGAAACCAGGGGTAACCTATCTAACAAGATGACAGAATATGGTCTGGACAGGATAGCACAAACATTGCTTAGAGTGACATATCATGGCTCTCCACAACTATCCTTATAGAAAGTTGTGTGTTTATTTGATTTTGTTTAGATAAATATTTTTTGATTTTACAATACAGTTATCATACACTGAAAGAATATTTAATATTCAATTTAATTGAATATTAAATATTCAATAAAAATTAAATATTCAATATTTAATTGAATATTTAATATTCAATTTAATATTCAACTACAGATAAAATGTATTGTTGGTCATTTTGCTATATTGTGTTTTTTTAAATAAATATTTTTTGATTTTACAATACAGTTATCATACACTGAAAGAATATTTGTCTTTAATTTTTACAAAGTATTGTTTCTATTTCAGAAGATAAAAAACGTTTCAAACAAAATCTATGCATTTGTGACAGAGAAGCTGCACTTTGCTTCGCAGAAAACATTGCAAGCTACAAACCAAAAAACTTGGATATCTTGGGAAATCTTCTTAAAAAGATTTTAAACATTAAAAAAAATTAATTGAGATAAACATGATGTTTTAAATGTTTGTTATTATTGCCAGTAAATGAAGTGAAAAATTATTTATTGAATATTTATTCGGCATAGCTCATAACTGATTCCAAGCTTTAATTTGAAAGACTGTTTTGAACGCTAAAAACTGATATAAATTTGAAGATATGCAATATCTGAATAATAACTTTAAATGCAATCAGCACAAAATAGTCTTAAACTGTTTTGAAAATAAACAAATCAGCATGGTTTACATTTCTTTGTGTTTTAATTTTATTATAACTTATATTGAATATCCAAACCGTTATATTTGAATAAAATATCTGGCTTCATATAAACCTTTGAGAATCTGAACATTACATTCAAAGAGAATGCAGTACACTTTGTGAATATGGTCAATCTTAGCAGTAAATATCTAAACTAGTGGAGCTAAATAATAGAGCTTATCTGAAGATTTTACATAGAAATATCAACAGAATAGCAATAGGCTTGTGATAAGCCTGTGGAAAAGAGGTTGCCATACAGGAAATAACTCTTCTATAACAAGACAATATAAATGAATCCTGCACTCTGTCAAGATTGAAAAGTGAGGATTAGGCAGCTTCACTCGACTTATGGCAGTAATACTCCATTTTTGTTCTAATCTGACTCATGTAAAGAAGGAATAAGGTACTTCCCAGAGTGATCGAATGACCTGACCATTTACCCAGCATCTTTAGCAATGTTTCATATACATATTTAGTCAGTTAAGTGCCATACGTGATACACACTTGGGTGATCATGTCTCGAAACAGACATGGCTGACTGGGCAGAAGATTATCCCGCAGTAGGTTGCCATTGCTTTCTGCGGTAGACTGGTTGCTGACCAAGGCTATAGAACCCAATCTGTCCTGTTATTTAACCCATAACTGGAAGGAAGAGACGGATTAATACCTTTCCCAAGAGTATTTACGCGTAAGTGAATGCAATGAATTCAGCTGGAATTCAAACTAGGCTCCCCAATTTCTCATTCTGAGCCAATATCCAATGCACCACAACACACATCCTCTCATATACATAAGTTTCTCTTAAAATCTGAGATGAACTTGACACCCAACTGACCTTCAAGCTTCACTGAGAATTTAGCTGTTCATCATGACTGGAGGAAACTTAAGATTTGATTGGTGATGATGAACTGTTACTAACTTCACTTTTGAGGTACTGAAAATTACAAGCCATATTTTACCACCATTAAGTTGTTAGAGATAGGTTAGAAGCAATGTTTTGATCATCTTGATTTTGTAAGCCAAGTGTTTTGTGAGCCAGAAAGGCTGAGAGGTGATGTGTTATATATTCATGGGACCAACAGAATATAATTGAAAAGAATTTATTCCTGCCAAAGGCAAAAAAGAACATGCAATGATTTCACTCAAAGCAGGAATGCAGAAGCAAAATAAAGTGTGGGAACAACGCTGGTTTTCAAGGTCATCAAGGATACACAACAGAAATAGTTTAATTAAATTATTCAGTTAGAAGTGAATATAACTTGCATTAAACTATTACGGGTTGTAAAACAATGAATTATATTTTAAAGCCGATGAGAAATATGTTTTGGTTGTTAGAAGCAATTAGATAAAAACGCATTTGCATCAGTATGACAAAGTGGGGGAAAATTAAAAACAATGAAGTAAACAATAACGTTTTACAACTGGCCAAAGACAATAATTAGTGATTAGGCCTGCCTGGGAATGACATAATTGAGTGAAGCTTGACAGAACCATAAAGCCATGTTTTCCAGGGTCCAGATAGACAGAGGTAGAGAGAGAACAGACAAGCTCTGACGCGAAGAGAACTCAAGGAAAGACAACTGCAGCCATCACTCCCTCGTATATGCATGTCCCTCTGACCACTCGACACACAACCGTCACATTGAATGCGGAGAATAAAACAGTGAATATATTTTTGTATGTTATATTTCAACATTAGTTTGCCGGTATAAGCATACATCACACTGGGATATGACGAACAGTATTCAAATGGACTTTTCAGTTAGTGTTACATTGAAGTTTCAGAGAAGGAAGTGCATCAGTAGAGAGACCTAGAAGATGACCTCCTATCTACTAGCTGCAGGTCTGTACTTGATTTGATGTAAGTGGCTGCCACCAACAAGTAAACATGGATATTTGGACAACCCATCTATGCCTAAGTTCTCAAGGACCTAGTTATGGATAAAAGTGTTAGTTGGATCCAGTGAGTTGTGAGTTCAATACCTGGCTGAGGTGAACAAAATACTTAGAAAGTTGAGTTAAATCGAGATAACTAAGACATGTGAAACTAGCATGACTTATAGAACAAGAACAATCTACTCCAGTGACTGAAATAAAGGGTTCAGTTTAAAATTCCAATCACCTGAAATCTCAAACTTAGGATTTGTTTATGTTGATTCTGTTCACTCAAAAACATCGCTATCTTCACAGAAAGATTCTAAAAACAATGAGAGTACCATTTGGTTATTAATAGATCTTCTAAGATTAAGATGGTCAGGGTAGCGAAATTAGATATATCAATGTCAATTTTTTGTGAGGAGTCATCTATATAAATGAGATCTCACCAGGCCTGAGACAAGCCCGGAGAAAGTCAGTTCAGATTTGCCCAGTATTGTATCATAAAAATGCCATTGCTAAATAACATACTCCCAATTCCTTTGGATAGAGTAAACACATAGAGACATGCATGACAGACAGTTACTTCCACTATTTTATATAAATCACAGCTAGATTTTTCATATAGTCACCTGGCAAGTAGAGAGTTTAATTCTTTAGTAAGTAATAGAGACATTTTATTCACCAGTTTTTATCTTTATATTCAATAAACCTGATGTTAGAGTTATAAACAGTGGTGTACGTTTTATTGAAGGAGTTCTTAATTCCAGCCCTGATTCCCAAAGTTGTCACTGGATGCAAAGAGACAAAAGTTACCATGGTCATAGACAACAATTACACAATCTTATTTATGGTACACAACATACATAGATGGGTCCACACTAGTCTTTGTCCTCAACCTCATTATTGTGAGATTTTTGGAAACCTGAATCATCCCTATTGACGCAACACATTAGCTCTAACCACAGAGAGAAAAGAAAGCTGAATGACAGATAAGGTCAGTATTATTTAACAAAACTAGCAAAGCTAATTACTGAGGAAGAAGAGAAAAAGAAGAGCAGTGGTAGAGAAGAAAGGATGTGGGCATTTTTCTCTTTTTGAAATATGTTATTCTTCATACAAAAATATACATGCAAAATTTCTCCTTGTATTGAAATTCATTAGTTTTGAAATTGTCTACTTCATTTATTGTGAAAATTTTCGTCCTCAACAGCAACAAGTAACAGCTACTCTCACTACAAACTGATGGCCAATACCAACCTTCCTTAGTTGACTCAGGGTGCTTTTGCTCAGTTGTGAGCAAGAGAATATTTCAGTCAGGAATGAACAAAGCTTCTTCACCACAGCAAGGTGATGATACAGAAAGAAGCACAAAAGCTGATCCTGCACATTTGAGACAGTGTTGTATCTTATCTTGAAAGTCAATACTGGAAGACAGATGGCTACCAAGATAAGGAAAGTGATCTATATTCTTCAAGACTGTTTCACCAATTTGGAACTGTTTCAGCTGGCGATGGTTGACAGATGATTTGTGTTTTATTTGCATTGATTTTTGGTCCAAGTTTGGCGTATACATTATAGAAGGCATTCAATATTTGTTGCAAGTGTGATTCAAAAAGTCCTGCAACACTGTTATCATCTGCATTTTGAAACTTGATCACTGAACACACTGGTGTTTTAGCTTTGGAGTAAAGATGGGCATGGTTGAATATTCTAATGTTTATCTCAAAGAAAATCTTGATCCTTGGAGGCAGATCATCTTTTTTTATGTCAATTGTTGTTGCAATGAAGATGGTGAACAAAGTTGGAGCAATGACACATCCTTGGAATAGTTCACATTGGTTATTGTTGGTAAGGACTATAGAGTGCATGTCATCATGAAGTCATTTTGGTAAACAACAATATATGAAGAAAGTGTGGTGATTAGTAGTGAAATATATTGAAATATACCCTCTCCTCTTTATGAATAGAATGACAGTGAAACTATCTCCTGTTTTCTCTCTACACATTTTTCCTTTCCTTTTTTTCCTATAACTCAGATATAGCTTATTTGGTCAACCAATGAAAGCCAGCTAATCACTAAAGATATTGCCAAAACCAAAGCAGAAACACATAGGCATTAAGAAAATATAAAAGAATGACAAACAACATGCATAATTCTTTTCTCTTTTTAACTTGTTCTTAAGTGGTAAACAGCCTGCGTACATGTGTGTGTGTGTGTGTGTGTGTGTGTGTGTGTGTGTGTGTGTGTGTGTGTAGCCTTGCAACATTGCCATCGGAGATTCAACCCATGCCAACCAGCCAACGGAAGATGTGTTGAAATAATATTCACACAAGATATACAGAAAACCAAGAATTAATTCAAGAGACAATCCACACCCTCAAATACCAGAACAAATTATAGCATAACACAAGCCAATAACCTGCTACTATATTACACTATGAACACACATAAAACCAAATAATATATATTCATGTGAAACTCTTCATAACCTGAACACCAAAATACATATAAAAACATTGAACAATCGACATATAAAAAAATAAAATGATGATCAAGGTAACCAGCATTTGAAGTATACAATACTAGTGAACCCCAACATTTCAAAGAACACTCTTCAAAAAGAAGCTACATGGATACAAATTTCCAACATATAATGAATCCCGATGAGCAAACACAAACCTTCAACAAATGATGAGTCCTGATGCTCGAAAAACAATTACAGCAACACAAAATATGAAAAATATTGGATAAATTTCAATGCACAAAAAAATGCTGATGCACTAATAACCAATCTACTGATCCATCAGCAAGTATCCTACGTGAAAAAAGAAAATTTGAACCACATTTCTGAGCATCACTAGATTGTTAAAAAGAAGAAAAAAAAATGAGATGACTGCCCAAATGACAAATGCATAAATCTGGGTAAGTCTTTTCATCTTCTCTATCTTGTATATTTCATTATGGCTGTAAAACAATTAATAGAATGGAAGCAACAGCACTTTAGTATAAAACTCCCACAGTTTATGGAGACTATGTCACCAGTTGGTTCACTATAATTGAATTTCAATTTCATTTGAGACAAGTAACTACCGAAGATACAAAATTTTACACTATAATCAATGCCTTGCCTCTCAGTGTCATTACAAGCATTCTCTATCTTCTTGTATATTTCATTATGGCTGTAAAGCAATTAATAGAATGGAAGCACAGCACTTTAGTATAAAACCTCTACAGTTTATGGAGACTAGTGTCACCAGTTGGTTCACTATAATTGAATTTCAATTTCATTTGAGACAAGTAACTACCGAAGATACAAAATTTTACACTATAATCAATGCCTTGCCTCTCAGTGTCATTACAAGCATTCTCTTATCTTCTTGTATATTTCATTATGACAAAGCAATTAATAGAATGGACTCCTAGTATAAAACCTCTACAGTTTATGGAGACTAGTGTCACCAGTTGGTTCACTATAATTGAATCTCAATTTACATTTGAGACAAGTAATTCACCGAAGATACAAAATTTTACACTATAATCAATGCCTTGCTTCAATGTCATTACAAGCATTCTCATCTTCTTGTATATTTCATTATGGCTGTAAAGCAATTAATAGAATGGAAGCACAGCACTTTAGTATAAAACCCTCTAAGGTTTATGGAGACTAGTGTCACCAGTTGGTTCACTATAATTGAATCTCAATTTCATTTGAGACAAGTAACTACCGAAGATACAAAATTTTACACTATAATCAATGCCTTGCCTCTCAATGGCTACAAGCATTCCTCATCTTCTTGTATATTTCATTATGGCTGTAAAGCAATTAATAGAATGGAAGCACAGCACTTTAGTATAAAACCCTACAGTTTATGGAGACTAGTGTCACCAGTTGGTTCACTATAATTGAATCTCAATTTCATTTGAGACAAGTAACTACCGAAGATACAAAATTTTACACTATAATCAATGCCTTGCCTCTCAATGTCATTACAAGTACTTATCTTCTTGTATATATTTCATTATGGCTGTAAAGCAATTAATAGAATGGAAGCACAGCACTTTAGTATAAACCCCTACAGTTTATGGAGACTAGTGTCACCAGTTGGTTCACTATAATTGAATCTCAATTTCATTTGAGACAAGTAACTACCGAAGATACAAAATTTTACACTATAATCAATGCCTTGCCTCTCAATGTCATTACAAGCATTCTCTATCTTCTTGTATATTTCATTATGGCTGTAAAGCAATTAATAGAATGGAAGCACAGCACTTTAGTATAAACCTCAAGGGTTTATGGAGACTAGTGTCACCAGTTGGTTCACTATAATTGAATTTCAATTTCATTTGAGACAAGTAACTACCGAAGATACAAAATTTTACACTATAATCAATGCCTTGCCTCTCAATGTCATTACAAGCATTCTCTATCTTCTTGTATATTTCATTATGGCTGTAAAGCAATTAATAGAATGGAAGCACAGCACTTTAGTATAAAACCTCTACAGTTTATGGAGACTAGTGTCACCAGTTGGTTCACTATAATTGAATCTCAATTTCATTTGAGACAAGTAACTACCGAAGATACAAAATTTTACACTATAATCAATGCCTTGCCTCTCAGTGTCATTACAAGCATTCTAGCTCCCATTTTAGAATCACAAAATTATGCAAAACTTAAAAAATCAGTTGTATATCTTTTTAATTTTCTGAACTTTTAAAACTTTATTTTTTTTACTTTTTTACAAAATCTTTTTTAGGCAGGATGTTTTTGGAAGCATGTGTACAAACATTGAAAATAATTATTTATCTTAAATGAAGAATAAATAACATATTTTTATTAATTTATGCAAAGTTTTCTTATTTAATTAAAAATGTATATATTCATTTGTTTTTTATTTAAAAGAAACCCATCTAAAAAAAAAAGCAGTTTTTGTATGCCAAATAGTAAAATCCTGATAACTCTGTAAAAATCAGGGATCAATTTTACACTGTATTTGTATTATTAATAGGAACCCACATTTAAAAAGATAAAAAAAACATAATTTTAAAAATTTTGACTAATGTTGTGCATTGCAAAAAGTCTAATCTGCATATAATCTGCAAAAATTATTTGCAAAGGATTTTTCCCTATTTTTTATGAGTGAAATAGTGTACTTAAGTATATCAAATTGTGATGGAGAAGATTAATACATATACAAGCCTGTTTCACTGTATCACAGCTCATCAGTGTGGCTAGACACATCTACTTGCTTCTGGCCGGGATCGGAAACTCGACTGATTTGGTGTCAGTCGGAGTCACTACTCCCTAAGCCATCGGCACATGGAATCAGAATATATATATATATATATATATATATATATAAGATTAATATATATATATATATATATATATATATATATATATATATATATATATATCAGCATTGTTTTAAATACAAACAAAACAGGATCCAGTGCTCAAATTTACTGATAACTTTCACTTTTACTTTCAATTTCACATCTTAAAAAGAAAAATCATAAAAATATACAAAATAAAATCAAAGTCATCATTTATCAGTGACCAGCAAACAAGATAGATTAGCCAACGACTAGTAACATTAGAATAATAAAAAAATAATGACTTTACTATACCAAGAGAGCCAAGAAGTCTGGTGTACAGTTACTGTAAGATCATTAATATGAAAGCAATACAGTAACCTATATTATGAGGTCAATAGATTAATATCACTTGACTTTTAGAAGTTTTACCTTCAATAAAAAGCAAATGGCTGTATGTTTACTGTAGTGTGATGGTAAACATGTTCAACTCACTGTAGAAATTTTGTTTGTATAATAATCTTCACTGGGTACATAGTCATGTAAACTAAGATACCTACTATTGATAAACTTGCTACTGCTCTTTAAATAATGGATATATATTGATAGACAAGATATCCTTTGTTATATAATTGATAAACAAGATATCACTCTTTATATAATGGATATGTATTGATAAACATGATATTGCCAGTTATATAAATAAAATGGATGGTTCATCCTTCCCAGAGACAATCAAAATAATTAATCATTTTAAATCTTTTAACAACATGAATAACAAGTGAAAAATTAAATTTTGTGATTGCAATACAAAAGATGAACTTGAATGAGTTTGGGGAAAAGAAATGAAAGAAGTGATACATTTATTTATTAAATTCTTTTTTAAACTCTCCCAAGGTTATTTTACTTCAAATAACACAACACTCAATAAATCCCAGGCCTAACTAATAAAGCAATAACTTTTAGGTAAAATTCGACTTTATTCATCAACATAGTCTCCTTCTAGGGTGATACACTGATTTCAATGCCTCTCTAACAATTTGATGCCTTTTTCGTAGAACAATTTGTCTTTGGCTTCAAAATACACCTCAATTTTCGATATTACTTCTTCAGTGGAGCCAAACCTCTTTCCCTGAAGCATTCTTTTGAAGTCTGCAAACAGTTGCTGGGAGCCAGATATGGAGAATAGGGTGGATGCAGAAGCATTTTGAAGTGCAATTCATGTAGTTTTGCCATCATTATAATCGACTTGAAACATGGTGCATTGTCTTGGTGAAAGATCACTTTTTTTTCTTCATTTGTGGCCATTTTTTGGTGATTTCTTCCTTTAAATACACCAATAAAGCTATATAATAATATTCACTATTGATAGTTCTTTCTTTCTTAAGGGGATTTATTAAAAAAAATTTGGGCATCCTAAAATGTAAAGTTTACATCATTGGTCACTTTGGACGGCTTTCACTTGCTGCTGTCCACTCAGCTGACTACCGATTTGACTTCAGAGTGAAGTGGTGGATCTGTGTTTCATCCATTGTGACATATTTATACAAAAACTCCTTCATGTTGCATTGAAATAATTGCAAACAATGCTCTGAATCATCAACGCATTGCTGTTTTTGATTGGCTGTGAGCAAACATGGCACCCACTTTGAACACAACTTTCTCATTGACAAATGTTCATGTAAAATGGTGAATACACTGCCTTCTAATATATTCAACTCCTCTTCTATCTCACATAACTTCAATTTACAAAACGAGTTTGCGAATATTTTGGGGGGTTTTCCAGGACAACTTTAGTATTTTGTTCTTTCACAAGATGGCAGTGTCATTTTATGAAAAAGAAGTTTTTTACTTCGATCACATGACAACTAGTAAATGTTTGTACAACTTTGTACTTTGTGTGGCAATCCATTTATTTTACTTGTTTAAATTATTAAAATGTTTTATTTTTTATGTATATATTACATTTATGCAATTTTGCATATGTTATCTGATTTGCATGAAAATAAAACTATTTTTAAACACATAATGAAGAGTTTCTCTTTTTAGCAATTTACATGAGAAAAACTCAACACAATATTTACAATATTAAAAATACACTGAAGTTTAAAGTGTTTCTATAACTCATGTAATTTTTTTTTACAAATATTGAATTTTAATCCTTTTCTTATATTTTTTCTAGTCTTTCAAAAAAACTTCAAAAATAACAGATAATTTGGTATAAAATCTTAAAAAAAGTAATTCTGAGATCTCAGAATTACTTTTTATATATTTGGCCTGTAAATATTAAATTGAAGCAAAAGAAAGTGCCATTTTAAATTAAAAATTTTAAAATATCATAAGTCAGCCAAAACACAGCTTCATTAGTCAAATTCAATTTTACATGTTATAAGTGAATTTGTTCCACAACAGTAAAAACTTAGGTCACATGAATTGGCAAACTGCATTTTAACCTGGTCCATATTGATGTACATTTGCAGGTGTATATATGCATCTAATGTGAGGAAGTGCTAAATTATAGAAGACATATCCACTGAATAAAAAACGTTGGGATAGGACCTTAATGCCTAATTGTATCCGATTTGTCCACTGGTTTGTGAAGCATAAAGTCTTGTATAACTTGGCAACAGGATACACCCCTTTTTACTCACTATTGCTGGCCAAAATGTTTTAAACTTTTGATGCATCAATTTCATATCATAACCATCAGACTTTACCATGATGGCTTTTTACAGAATGTGTAGATTAGCCAAAAATGACAAACACTATCATATTGGACAGAACTTTCAAGACCTAAACTGAGTGGGGGTGATCTGAACCCCATTGGCATGGAATCTTGTTTTTTTTTATTTTTTTAATGTAAGACTAAAAATGCATAAAAATAGTCAGTACAGTGGTAGCAATAGATGAGTGAATATGCCTTCTGCTCCCAGATTCCTTGGCATACTGTGGCTTTAGCAGAGTGAAACAAGCCACCATGTGATGAAAAGTAGGTAGCTGCATTTGCTCTATCTCTCTCTCTCTCTCTCTCCCTCTTGTTTCCTCCCCCAAAATTATGCCTACTATGTCCCCTCTGAAATAAAGTGAGTAAAAAAAAAACCCAAAGAAAGTTGTTTGTCATTCATTCAGTCCATGATGAGAAAATTCACTCACTCCATGATTCCCTACTGAGAAATTACTAATAGACCATTAGAAGTCAGAAATGATATGTAGCACAACACTTGGTCATTTTGCAAGATACTACTGCTTTAGTGATTTTTATGATGCAGCCTTAAGGTCCTTGCTAAGAAATTACTAACAAATGCCAGAGATTACATGCAATGTAGCTGTGGTATAGATTATTTCCACTTATACATTTTCTGTATTTAAATAAGTACAATAGAACACACTTCATTCTAAGTTGAATAAAGTTTTAGTTAAGTTACACCTGCATTCATTTTCTCACTACAGCAACACTTAGCCATGTTGAAAGAGGCTGTAGTGTTTTTAAACATTAGGTTTTTTGATGACAGGAAAAATATAACAACAATATTTTTATCAAACAAACAATTAGGATTATTTACAACAGCTTTTATTAACTATTATTATTTTCTTGGGGTTTATATATCTCATTAGAATCAAAAGGGTTTAATTTTCTTAGGGAATTACAGTTGTGCTCTTGTAAAGATTAATATGATGACAAGACAAAATCTTTCATGCATAAAATTATTGTTTATTGCCTTCTAGACTTTCTCAATTAATATCAGCATGATGGTGTGTGGTTTTAGGGGCTTTCTTTGAATATGGATCTTCTTGCAAGGATGTGAGACATTTTCTGTTTTTTTTTTTCTCGCATGAGGTGCTTATATAATTTCTTGTCATTCAATTGTTTAATATGTGTCCAGCCTCAGCCCAGCTGGATCAACTACATGTTTATATGTTAGGGGCAGCCACAGACATGCTCTGAGGCATGATTCTGCAATAGGTAAATAGGAGATTACCTTTCAGGTTAGTTTTCTGATGGAAATGACAAACTCAACAAAATACCTGGTCACCTAAAACAAATTTACACTCAGTGACACCCTTACCTCAAAGGGGGAAGTGAAGTTACTAGAACTAAAAAAAAAAACCTACAATTTAAAATACATACCCATTTCTCAAAATCAATACATTTGTATTCCCTTTTCTTCTGTAAACTGTGAATTATGATATATACTAAATGTACAATCTTTTTTTTATATCTTACACATTTCCATTTCAACAAACACTTCTGGCTTATGATCTTAACAATCACCAAAGATAAGCAACATTGAGCCTGATCATTACCTAGGTGGGTAACTGTATGGGAATAGTAGGTGCTGTAAGCTTAGAACTGTATATGGTGTAATGGATAACAACTTAGAATTAGAAATTGGGGAGCTGAGTTCTAATTCTAATTGGATTTGTTATATTCATTTACAAGCAAATAACCTTAGAAAAGGTATGAATCTGTAGAATCTGGCTTCTACATTTGATGGATCATACTTAATTTCCATAAGGATGTTATTTAACAATGTCCTGATTGGACAACAAATATTAAAATAGTATTTTATATATTTTTCACATGTAAGCTTGAAATTTGAACAAACTAAACACTTTTAGGCTCTGAGCTAAAAATACAACAATAGACTTTTTCTGATTGGCTAATAAATACCAAGGTCATATTTATGCCTACGCACAAACCAGAGAACTACCACAATTAGGAAAACATGATCAACAAGTAAATAAATAGGGTGCACTAGCACATTTTCACCAGTGAGAATCACGTTGCCAAACAAATCTAAGATGCTTAATTATGTGAAAATTTTAAGTTACTGTGTAAAAATAAATAAACTTTCAGAATGTGCTCATGCAAATCACACTGGATTTGATTTGTTGTGTAGGTGTGCGTGTTCTATGTACGTCAGGAGTTACCAGTGTAGTGTAGGGAGCTGGTTAATGGTTCTTCGATTTGGCCTTGTGTCAGACTTAACCGAACTCCCTACAGCTTACAGGTTTTATGCAGAATTATCATCAGAAAGTTTCCATCATCAGAAGGTTGGTTGTCAGTTGGAATGTGTGGATTAGTGTAGAAGAGTGTAATAATAAAATATACATTTTGGATGTTAAAATGGAAATTTATTAAAAGGAATGTATGTGCAATGAGAAAGTTAAGGCTATCAAGAGTTTGTACAAAATGTTCATAGTAGTAATTGTTGAAAGAGATGAGGAGAAAGAGAAAGAGGACAGTGTCCAAGTCGATTGAAGTTGAAGTTACATTTTAGATGTTTGTCTCGCGGCTCCCATCTGACACTCTAACTGACTGACATTGATGAAGTCCTTTTATTGTAATCTAGATATTTTTTCGCACTTACACGTGAAGTCCTTTTGGTCTTGTAAGTCAATCCCATTCATCAAAAATCATTTTAACACCTACTTGCGAAATCTGGTTTGACTTTTTCTTTAAGCAGATAGTCAATCCTGGGAAAACCAGGATTTCACATGTCATTGTGAATTTTTGTAAAAGTGAAGAAGGTTGATTTTAATTAATTTCTTATCTGATACATATTTACCACACAGAAGTTCTCAACCACAGAATATTATTTCATCCAGAATTTGTCTAAACATTTATTATTACTCCTTGACAATATTACAATCAAAGAAAGACAACTGCAGCACAACTACCTTTTACAAACACTGTTTAATTACCTCATACACAGAATTATTCTTTCGCTAACTTCAACAAATCTTCAAGTAAACTCGTACACCACATCTTCAAACACCAAAAATATGAGTTTACGCACATAATTAAATTGACAAACATTACAAAGATTTCACTCACAAATGCAGAATGCATTGTATCTTTTATGCTATAAATCATTGATGTTTTATTGTTTTGCATTTGGTTGAAGAACAAAAATTTAAACAAAGGTGATAGTTAATTTAAACACGCAGTGTAATACAAAGTGACTACCCCACTTCAAATCTATCTCTTCTTCCCCAGCTATGAATTAATTAGTATGACTTTTGTTAGTAAATCATTCTTATCCCGCCAAAAAAAATATTGCAATCTAAGAAATATTTTCTGGCTTTAAATAACCTGCAAAAAGTTGATAAGTCATAAAAAACAAATAAATCAATCGGTCTACTCTACAAACATTTCAAATACTAAGAAGACTGTACCTATGTGCTGAAAAAATACATCCACAAAAACCAACTGACATACTGTCTGTGTTATATCAACTTTACATTAAAAAATTTTGTTATAAAATTACAACAAAAAAAAAGTAAGTAAATTTCAATTTTTAATTTTTACTGCATTAAATGTGGGAAAAAAACAGGTAGAAAAATTATACTGCGTCTTTTTCCCGAAACTCACTTGCTTTGAAAATAAGTATAGGAAATCTTTTATTTTTAGGCTTGATATCAACTTTTGATACGCAATTATCTTAACCACGAAGTAATCTTTGCGAGTCACCTTCATAATTCCTTGACTGATGTTTTTAAAATTAAGCAATTCAGAGTTAATTCCCTTAGCAAAATGGCTGCATTATACGCGAAACGACGTGTTTTTCAACTGTTAATGAGAACAAATGATTTCTTACTTACACATAAATAGTAAGTACATTTTCTTCATTCAAATTTATTTTTCCTAGGGATATGCCAAATAATTTGCCCATCACTATATACTTTTCAGCGGGAGTTCTTTTCTTTTTATTATTTGTATATGACCCTCTTTTTTTTTTGGTTCTAGTTTTCAACACGTCTTTCCAGAGATCAAATGCAATCTACGTTATTTAATTTTACACAAAATTATTATTAATTAAGGTCTATTTTTTATTGTATTTTTCTCAGATTGTATGGTCATGATAATATTCACTGCTGATTTATGATTGGTATCTATTTACAACTATCGTAAAAAATAACACTGACAGTAACACTATCATACCAGGGACTTTTTTGCAATTGCATTGTTTTTTGTTTTTTTAATGAATATACTTTTTTTTAGTCTTTCTTGTACTCTTGTATGTTTTAATTTATACATTCATTGGAATATACTATACTGTAACACGTAAGAAAGAATTCTACTTTTTAATCATTAAAAGAAGGAAAAATGTTAAAATAAAAAAGTAATAATAGCAGTCTGATCTCCCTTAATGAGATATTTGGTTGTTATAACAAGAAACACATTCGACTCGTCGATTATTGTCAAGCAAGTATTCTACAAGTATTTTCATGACAACTGCTCTGATGGGCTTTTCTTTTCCTGGTTCCCCAACCACATATATTTACTTGTGCTACTAGATTGGCGTCAACATCCCACACTTTTACCATCATAGTTATGTACAACTCTTCTACTCTAATTGTTTCTTTTCTCACACTTCCTGTTAGTGGAATTCTCTTCCATTTACTTGCTTCCCTGATAGCTACAATCACCAACAGTTTAAATGCAACATCAATTGCCATCTTTTTGATTCCCATCCGTCTTTTATTCTATCTTTGACATCCCCTGTACCTTGTTTTTTTTTGTTTTTTTTTCACTGTAACCCCCTGCACACCAGTAGCTCTTTGGGATGAAATGATTATAAAAAATATTCTTGTAGAAATCTTACATTAATTATAGAAGTAGTCAACACATTAAAATTATAAATTTGTTCAAATAGAAATATATTTTTTAATTCTCTTTTAACTTCTTTCACTTGGTTTGAGTTCAGTGATTTTTAGATTAGTTGGGTGCTTGTGAAATGATTGGTTACTCTATTGATATTTTCATGGTGAGTGTTCTGATGAGCCATAGTTATTGGTTCCCTCAGCCCTGACCTTAGCAGACAAGACTTGCCATGCCATGTACACAAGAAGGAATCGTCCTCATTTTGTTTGTCTCCCATTAATAAGAAGTAAGTTCTAATTGAACAACTTCTTTTGAAAGACTGCTGCTTTGAGGAACCTGCTAGTATGTTTTCCTGATCAATCTTGGCCTCTTCAAGTCTTATGTTAACCTTTATCTTTCTAACATCACCTCATAAACCTTTAATTTTTTTGCCTTTTCTTACACTATTAAATGCAGTACAGTTACCCACTGCTTTTGAATGGCTCTTGGGTCTTGTATTGAGTGAATATTTGTAAGAAAAGGAACATGAGGGGTAGAGGAAGTGAGAGTGATGCTCTACACATGAAAACATGAATTGGTGAAAAAATACAGCAGACTCAAAAAATCTAATACAGTCATTGGTTTTTCAGTTTATTGAAATTGTTTCCCTTTCTCTTTGTCACTAGGAGTGAGTGACATTTTTGTGTCACTAAAACCTTGCTTGGTTTAAAAAATATTCCTTTTACATTTATTCTTTGTGTGTACTTCCTGAGTGAGTCTTGCTCTGTGGACAATTATATATAACGACAAAATTTGTTTTCTTTTCCTATTTAATAACAAAGTATGAGTAAATGTTAATAATTTCTTCTTTAACAGTTGCCAGAAGATTTATTTGTTGAATTCAAGTTGCAAATTGACTCTTGGACGAATTGCTTATAAGAAAAACAAGATTGACAGTCACTCTGATGCTCCATTCAAAAATGAAAAAGCAGTTGAAAGGTAAGATTATTTTTTTGATATTTTGAAAAATGAACATTGCCATATGTGACGTATATAAACTAGCTGATATACCCAGCATTTCTTAGGAAAAAATAACTTCAGATATCACAACAAAGGAAAAAAAAATACATTCCTCTTAGACAAAAAATGAAAATAAAATTTACACATGAAAAAGTACCCATTAGTGAAAAAATATTTTGATGTTCAAAACAATCTTGTAGTTTTTTAACTTGACAGGGCTTTTCAAAACACAGGATCAGTGCTTCTCCCACTGGGTGCCTCTATGAAAAAGTTGTTTGTGGATCCAACCCTAGAACAACCAATACTGCTACCAGAAAACCAAATATGTTTTGTCAGGATTATCTCACCGACAAGTGGTGGGGTGGAGATAAGCTCAAGGCTTGCAATGAAAATTCTGACAGTGCTTACAAGTGAAGTCTTCTTTGTAATGGTAACAAAAGTCAAAATGACTGGTAACACTCAGCACTCTCCTGTGCGTAACAAGTGAGCTTTACAAAAGATTTGAAGATTGATGCATACGACAGAACGTAGCACCTTTTAATCTCTCTAGGTCTCATTCAATGTGATTTGACAAGGCCAGAGCGTCTATAAGAATCATCAATCCCATGCCCTGGTTTGGTCAGGAGGAAAATTACTATTTTAGACAATGACACCAGAGCACTTACTTCCTCTCCCAGACCTACCCTCGGTGAGTCTTGTTCTTTCTTCCCCTCTTTTAGTCACCACAGTTTAAATCCACTAGGCCATATGTCTCTTGATCAATCTAGTGATGTAATTTTAGAGCATTACACCTGTTGCCTGTACTCAGATGATGGATTTTTTAGTATCTTATCTTTCTTGATCAGAGGTACCTAGATGGTATTTATCTCTATTCTAGGTCTACTGAGAAAGTTAGCGTGTGCTGACTTTTTTCAGTCTTCATATGCTGCAGTGTTGTCCTTTGTTATCTTGACTACATTCCACGAAAATAACACTGATATCTGATTTTAACAGATATATTTACTAAAATTACACAAAAATATCTTGAAATACTAAAATGTAAATCTATTCAATAAAATCTCCATTGGCTTCAACCATGGCTTCAAAATCTCCTGCATCTCTTCTGGACAGTTGCATTGTTTAATTGTTGAATGCTGCTATAATCCTTGCCTTCAGTTCATCTTTGGTGTTAAAAGGAGTTTTGTTGATCTTCCTCAACTACACCCAACACAATAATCAAGTGGGAGGCTGCAGGTGATCAAGTTAGGTGACCAGATGTAAAGGGTGATGGGGTTGCAGAAATTGTCTGACAGCCATGACTGATTCTCTTGCTTGTGTGCCATGGTGCAGTGTGCCGTTGCCAGATATAGGGTCTTCCAGCAGCCACCCTCTTGACTACCTCCTCAAAGTACTTGATGTAGGCCTCCGTGTTGTGTCTGAGGCCTTCACTAACAAATTCGGAAGTTCTTCTCTTATCAGAACGGTCAGAGTGAGTTTTTCAAGCTGCCGTACTTTCATGATTGCCATTAGACTCGTCCGACTCTTTCTGACTCCTCTGCACTGTTCTCAGATTGACACCCACACACTCCAAAATGTTTGTATTCGAGCATTCAGCACAAATACCAAGCAGTACAGCATACCATTTCCAAATTTCTGGTGGAGTGAATTGTATCATGGTGCTCTTTTTCTCGCAGTCGGTGCCAAACTGATTCTACTGTAATGTTCATTTGATGAAATCAAAAACAAACAACACACTTGTGAAAAATTAAAAGTGGTGATAATTTCAGTGTCTCTCCTCACATTCGTCTTTCTATCTTCTTCCAGCTTTACTTTCAGGCAAAAACTAATCTTTCCCTTGTATTTCTTCACAATTCTTTGTCACATTTTCTTATGAGGTGGTGGTGGTAGTGGTGAAACTTGGTTTGGGAAAGATTTGATAATGAGAATGATCTACCTTACTGGATTGAATAAAGGGTAAGGTTAAAAATTGTGAGAGTTACAAAGTATGATAACAGACACCCAAAAACACTGGAGAGTATAATGATTAAAATGTTGCAAGCCTAATAATCAAGCTGTGTATACTAGTCAGTCAGTTTAGGTGCCATACGTGATACACGCTTGGGCGATCATGTCTCGAAAGAGACATGACTGACTGGGCAGAAGATTATCCCGCAGTAGGTTGCCATTGCTTTCTGCGGTAGACTGGTTGCTGACCAAGGCTATAGAACCCAATCTGTCCTGCTATTTAACCCATAACTGGAAGGAAGAGACGGATTAATACCTTTCCCAGGGGTATTTGCGCGTAAGTGAATACAATGGATTTAACTGGAATTCGAACTCGGCTCCCCGGTTTCTCATTCCGAGCCGATATCCACTGTACCACAACGCACATCCTGTACCACAACGTGTATACTAGACTGAATGGAAAAGCATATGATAATCATTTATTTTAAATAATTTTCTGAAAGAAAATTGTACAGGATTGTATTGAATTTTTTTTTTTTTTAAATTAAAAACTACATTTTAAAAGTGTCAGGCTGAATGAATATGCATAAAATAGAGGTATTCCCATCCTTCTCTTGCTCCTTTCTAACTGGTTTGTCTTCCTCTTCACTCTCTTCTACTTAATCTTTTTACTCTTATGTAGTCCCCTGCACATCAGTGGCATTACTGCCTTGCTCGGGGTGATATGATTTAAAAAAAATCTGTTTAGATGAAGATATTAAATAGATTTTTACATTTTTTAAAAAATTTTAATGGATGCTGTTTATTATATTTTAATAACTAAAAACATTTATTTTGTAATAATTTCAGTACGCATCAACTATTTCATTAAATATAAACAACAGTTATCTGATTAACAAATTGAAATTGTATTTGTATTTCATTTTCAAATTTTAACTGTAAGTGCATTTATAATTGTCAATATTTTTTTGAAATTTGCAATTTGTATTTTAATAAACATTTTTCTTATTTAAATGGCTGACTTATTTTTCTCTTTTTCATAAACAGGCTCACGGTTAGGATAGGTTTAGTTTTCATATTAATACGAGTCGTCTATCTTTTTATCTTTTAATGTGTATAATGTCTAATTATTAATTTGCTATGGTATTTATTTTAAAGTTGAAAATATCATTTTTTTTTCTTATTATAAAAGAAAACCTTTTGAATTAATGACTGTTTAATATTTTAGCATATTTTTTAGTTTTCTATGATGTAAACCTCACTTCAAAAATGGGTTGACATTTTTTTATTCATCAATTTTGATATCACTCTGTTATTTTAAGACTTGTTTATAATTGTTGTTTTATTGTTGTTATTTGGTTAGTTACCACAAAATTTTGGCAAATCCATTTTGATTGGCTTCTACAAATGTTTTTTTTTTTTTTTTTTTAATCATATCACCCCGAGCAAGGCGGTAACGCCACTGATGTGCAGGGGGCTACGTAAGAGTGAAAAGATTGGAAAAGAGAAAGCCGGAAACCACATCCTAAACAGGGAACAAGAGATGAGCCTCTTCACCTGTTCAATAGATGTGGGTGGAGTTATTATTGAAAGAAAGTTTGGTAGGGGAGAGATATTGTGAAATGTATGAACAAGTAGATAGTAGGGAGCTAACTCTGTCACAATTTAATAATGCTATTCTATAATCTTTTTTTTTTTTTCTTGGTCATAATTTTTTTGTTTTGTACTGCCTGAAAAGAGAGACACATCTCTTTCCATGTATATTTTGCATCTGAAGAAGGCTATAGAAGAGATGAATCAAAATGTGGTAACTACAAAATTAGTAAAAAGAATGGGAAGAGAATGGCATAAAGACTTGTATATTAATTCAGCAGTAGTTTTCCCCTGGAAATATGAAAATCACTTTAAAATGTAATGCCAAATGTTCCATTTTATTAAATGCAATGTAGAACATTTTCTTGATTATTTAATTGAACAATTATTTTAATTTTTCAGTTCACATGACGATATCAGCCCAGATTTGATTTCTGCTGTTAAGGATGTTGCAAACTCAATGCCAGGAGATAAGGTCACTGTACAATCTGACCTCTTGCAGAAATTATTGGCACATAAAAAAGTGATAAAAAAACAAAAGAAATATCCAACTAAAGATATTCCGCCACCACCAAACATGCAGTAAGAAAAATTATCTCATATTTCCTTTTACAAACAACTATATCAAAATAGATATATGATATTGACTCTTTAACAGATCTTTCCAATTTATTTTGTCTGTTTCTTTTTAATATTTTTTAATTATACCAAATTAAATTTTCCATAACTTTTAAAATCTGGTCCTTAACAGTTTATCTCACATCTGTATCCTGCATGTAAGTTAAAAATGAATATATTAATTTATATCATAGGTTTAGGGGTAGTGTTCTTTCTCTCACTATTTTCATATATTAACAATGACTTGATATTTTAATTTGCAAATAGAATTTCTGAAAACGAGTTAGTATCCTTTTTCATTCAATGCTATTTGTTTTTAGTCAATTTATGACATGAAGATATGCTATAAATTTGAGAATTTTAACGCCTCCAAAATGAAACTGCTCTCTTTTAATCATCTTAAAGAACCTTTTTTACCATTCTATCAGGATAGCTGATGCTAACTTCCAGAAAAGTGACTCATTGCATGTTCTCTAACTAATCTCTCCTGCCAACATAAAGGGAAAATATTATATTGAATCAATTGCTAGGTTTGCTGCTAGGAAATTTGATTCACTGTGTCATGCTAGACAGTTTTTCTCAACTGAATCTATCATACACATTTAAGTCTACCATTTGTTCAAGCATTGGTTATTACTGTCACATCTTCTATGTATTTAGAGATTCTTAATAAAATCCAAAACAAAATCTGCAATGTTATCAGTCCTGATCTGGCATATTTTCCTGCTGTGCCTTTTCTATAAATATTATCATGGTAGTTATTCTGATGTAGTATTGCTTCAGATTAAGATGTCTTTTAATGAAAAAACTTAAAATATTAACCTTTTTTTTGTTTTACTTCATTTAATTTTGATTTGATACATAGAAATGTTTTTGTAATTATTCATTTGTGCTGATTGTATGTATGAGGAATTACTAAAAAATTCTCAGCTCGACCAAAAAGCATTTCCAGAAGAGAATCTGATGTCGTGGTCATTTGGTCAGATCTTGAAAAGTGGGTTGGGTCAAAAAAATTTTCAGCACCTCCTCATATAATATCAGTATTTTAGATACTTCATGATAAAATTAGATATATTCTTTCTGTTATTGCTGTTGTATTCAGTTTTAATTTGAAAAATATTTGAAAATGATGAGTGAAATCAAATTATAAAGTTGATTAAATCATGAAATTTCTAACATATAATGAGATAATGCATGTGTAATGCAAATATGTCAAAAGCCAGTGTTTCAATTATACCAACACATCACTTCATTTTTTTCTTCATGCATATAATGTTTATGTGACATTGGTTTTTAAACTTACCACTGTCATGAGATGCAATAAAAAAATAAGGAAATAAAACAAAGCTTGTTATATTAATGCCATAGGCAAATAAATTGCAGTATCTTTTTTCAGCAGACTTATATTGTCCTATGTATTTTTTTAAAATTTCCATTGCTTTCAATATATGAATCTACTATTTTTCAGGGAAATGTTTTCAGGCATGAAAATCTACAGAGAAATGGATGAAAGAAAGCAAGGTGGGTACAATTATTTGATCCATCTGAACCGTTTTGATAAAAAAGAAGATACGTCTTATTAAAAAAAAATAGCACAATTATATACTTTAATAAATGTAAAACTTAGAATTGTACTTTCATTCAAATTTCTTACATAAAGTGTTGAAAATTATTACTAATTTTTTATAGTAAAATTCATCTTATTTCTTTTGCCTTTTATTGCAACTCTCAGACATTCTATGGTGGTTAGTAAGCATAGAGGAACTCCAACAAACAGAATAGAAAAAGTTTGCAATAAAGAACAAGAAAAAAATAAATAAATAAACAGGGTAAAAATAATATAAAACAACAAACAATATATATACAAGGTAAATTAACAGTAATATGGCAAAAAAGTTCACAAACTAAGAATTAGCATCAACACACAAAAGCAAGATTGGACAAGTAAACATAGCATTCTGACTTCAAGACTGAGGATATTTATTATTGTATATACAATAAATGTGGCACAAGGCCAAAGAGAGAGTGGGTTGAGGCTGGTTTTCACTTTCTATTCTATACCTAGCTAATCAGATTCATGACCCAATCACTCATTACAATTTGTTCATTCACCACAAGAACTCGTCTACCACCTTCCAGTTCTTCATATACCATAATACCATATATTCACAGGGAAACCTAAAAAAGGGGAAAAAATAACCATGAGATAAAAATTTTATTTAATATACAATATTTTGTCAAAACATATTTAAAAACATATGAAAAGGGGAGGGGATGAATAGCCCACAACAAGCTAAAATATAACAATGCATTCAAACTAAAAATAAACAAATGTTAGTAAGTCTCGTCTACCCCACAAAAATCAGAGTGGCTGCTGTATTATGACAAACAGTAGAATCGAGTAGCACACTTGCTAATGGAGAGGGGAAAGGAAAAAATAAATAGCGAAATGGGAAAATCGAAGACTGACCCAATCAAGATAAAAAATGGGGCCCAAAACAAAACTGGGGTGGTAGGGAATCTCAACAAGTATCATAACAAAAGAGTATGTCAGGAGCAGGCTAAGAACTTCACTTACATTAACTAGGTACGCAAAGAGAGTCTAACTTAACCAGGAGAGGGTTTGCATGAAACTGCTCTATTGTGACATAAAGGACTTAAAAAAGGAAATCAAGTCTGGCACCTTTCACATGAATCAGACTTGCTACAGTTACCCACCTTTTTGTTGAAATCTGTCGATATCAGATGTTTTCTATTAGATCTGATCTTCATCCTGAGCTGATGCCCAAAGAATCCAGTCAGATTGTCATAAGAATAACGTTCATACCGCAAGATTCCCTTTGTTCACAATGTTCATGTAGCTATATGAGAAACATTATCCCAGAATATGGGGTGACACATTATCATATATGAATGTGAGATCAATGGATACAAGCTGTTCAGGAGTGATATGAGCCATCAACTTGCCAACATGGTCCCAGAAAGGGGGCACTTGAAGACAGTGGTAGGTATGCTCACCCTTTTCTCCTAAACCAAAGTCACACTGATGAGTCAGGCAAATCTGCCCTACCTCATCTGGAGGTCATATCATTGAGAAATAGCTTATTTAAAAGAAAACTTGAAGTTCCTGAGGTAATTCGCTACTGACCAGAAAGATTGCAACTCAGTTATCAACAAGTCGAACTATCTACAGAGAGTTTCCTTCATTGCAACACCTTCCACTAATAAACGATACAAGTACCTCTGAGCCTGAGAAAGATCAGTGGACCAAGGAATGGCTCACAATGACACTCAAGTAAGAATTATGATTGATTGATGCTGGGGCCTTTGCTGGCACTCAACCCAACTGCAAGCTGGCAAACTTGTTGCGATTAATTTTTGCCCCTGTCACCTTCTCATACTGCTCAAGCACCTTCTGTACCACTTCAATGTCACTGTGGCATGACATGAAAATGGATATGTTTTTGGCATATGCAGAAATTCGGGTTTGAATCTCACTAAGAATATGTGATCTAAACTTATTTATAAATGGAACTTTGTGTGTGTGTCTGTTACCTATAGACTCCGAAACGGCTGAACTGATTTTCTTGAAAATTTACACAGTTGTATTATAAGCGTTTGTGAGTGTTCTTAACTAGATTTTGTGTCGAGGTACCCCCAATAAATATCGATAATCGAAAAAATTGGGTTATAGAAGGAGTGGTCCAATTTTAATCAAATTTAATACACTCATAGACAAAGACATAAGAAACAATATTCAGAAGTTTCAAGGTTGCAGTTCTTACAATAGTGCAGAAAATCGATTATATATATATATATATATATATATATATATATATATATAAGGCAAGATATTTGTGTGTGTGTCTGTTTATCTGTCTGTATGTCCTTTATACAAATCCACAATTTTTATCCAATTCTCACCAAACTTCACACAAATATTCTTTAGGCTGAGTCTGAGCTCCAGGTTAGTTTTAAAGCTTTCATTACACCCGAGCAATGCCGGGCTATACTGCTAGTTCCACATAAGACCAAACTGCATGTCTTGTCCTTAGCAGGAGCTCCAACGCCAAAGCATAAAATAGGAGCAATGGTAGGCAACTCTGACAAATTGACCACGGCAACACAAAACACCTGACCACTTTCCATTTGCCTATACCACAGCACTAGGGGAGCAATCCACTTGCAGAAGTCGAGTTTGAATCCAGCAGCCTGCAGAACAAGAGCCAGATAACGATGGTCAGAACTATCAAAAGCTTTGGACATCCAAATTGATCAGTGCAACTTGCTCTTTGTCATTGACACCCTCTAGGATCATGCAGATCAGATGCAGGTTGCTCTGAATTGTTCGGCCCTTCACAGCACATGTCAGCTCAGGTTCTAACAATCTTGGCAACCAACTGCAAATACTCCATCAGGATTTTGGCCAAAATCATTAACTCAGTTTTAAGCAGAGCTATGGGCCTGTAATCATCTCAGTCCATCCCAACACCCTTGACCTTTTTCAACAGCATGATCACACCCCTGGAAATCTGGTCAGTGATGGACCCCTGCTGAAACCAGTTGTTGAACACCACTGTTGAAATCATCACAAAATAATGCACAGCCTCAAGTACAATTCATAGGGTAAATCATCAAATCCTGGAGACTTACCACTGCTGACCATCTTCAATGCCAAGTGAACTTCACCCTCCATGATCTCACCCTTGCAGCTAGCCACTTCAGCTAGCATGAACTGAGGAAAGTCAGCCAAATAGCTGCAAAGCTCATCATCACAGAGACAAAGCTCCTTGGTAAAGTGGCTCTCAAAATGCCACTCAAACATCTTGCATATCTCTTTGGTTGACCTCAGAGTACATCCCTCTGGGTTATTGACCTCCTGAATGTATCGATCACCACCTTCATGGATTTCTTCCTTGCATAATTCTGCACCCATACTCATGGCTTCATTAGACATCTTGTTTAACCTATGACTAATTACCTGACCCTGGTAGCACTTGCTAGCCAAACAGTCCAGGGCCTGTCTAGCTAATGCTATGTCTATGGGATCCCCCCAGTCTCTGCTCGGAGTACACTATCCTTAAGCGCCGTCACCTTGTTAGCCTTAGCTAGGGTGAGTTGATGGCTATAGTCAGCAGTGAAAGACATAATGCTATCCCTAAGCCTCTCCCACCCCTTATTCCCCATAACTACTTTCACTAGTTCTTGCTGTGCTAGTTTAGTTAAATGTTGCCAGAAATTCTGCTTGTCCAGTAAAAACACATTGGACTTCCTTTGTCCAGCCCTTCTAGGCCTAGTACCTGACACCAACTGGGCACAGATAAGTCCATGGTCTGAATAGCCTAACTCGTGGAACGTGGAACAATCTAACAACTCTAGATTGACCCTTCTCACTAACATTTTATCACCTGAGTAGATGGTCAATTAAGTACCCCCCCACCCCAGGGTGATCTACCCAATATCTATCAATGAGACTCGCTGATCAGATCAACCAGGCCCGAACTCCCACTAGCACGCTGCCCCCTGTCTATTTTGGACTTCAGGATAGCATTCCAGTCCCACACTAAGACTAGGCACACAAAGTGTCTCTCCTGGATCGCAGCCACATCTACCCCGAAAGACAGGAGATCATGAAGCAGGTGGATAGTCTTACTTTGATCTCTCAAGCCCTTCGCATTCAAGCTGGCTTGCTTGATCTCCATTTCTCAAGTAAGATTCTCAGACACATAGTGAATGAAAATCTGTGGGAGTCAGGACCCTGACAGATTGTCCTAGACTGCCAGTGCCAATTTTGGACATAATGTGTCTGTCCATGACAATACCACTGATGTTCCTTGGGAAAGTTAGCTTTAAAGCCCTATACAAAGAGGGATGAAGCAATACTGGAACCTCCCTACACCAAGCTGTGCAAGTCTTGTGGGCTCAGGTGATTCAATCTGAGCCATCCTGAGATTGGGGAAAGAATCTTTTGTCCCTGCTGAGCAATCCCATACCTTCAGGTTGCCTCCAGTGTTTCTTATTAAGGTGATCATCCCAGGGGCACCTGAAAAGTTCTTGGGGTCCTCAACCGATTTTCCATCGACTGACGACATTTTAAATAGTGGCCTTAAGAGGGCCTTTATCTGAAAGAAAAGGTTCTTCTCAAAGGCTTGCATGTCCCCCTGACAGATTTTAAGGCTCTTGTAATACAGACCCTTTTTTTTTTTTCTTGGGAAGAGTTTGGGGGATGGGAATAAAAGAAGTTCTAGACTGGGGGCAGAGACTTCTTGTTTTTTTCTGGAGACTCCTGGTGTGCTTTCACAGGTGAAGCAGGGTCAGATTTGGTGTTGGAATTTGCCAGGGCCCTTTCCACCCTGTCTCTATCATCTTTTTTTTTTTTTTCTCCCTTTCCTCCTCTTCTTCCCTCCCCTTTTCAAGGAAGAGGAATGAGATTAAGGCATTTCTTTGCACTCCATGGTCAGTTCTAGTTGAGTTGATTCTACCAGTTCCTCCTGCTGTTCCTGCTCCTCTGCTGTTACTTCTTTGTAGGTAATGGTTTCTTCAGTGTTGGCACCCTTTTTGGAGGTACATCCTGCTGAGGAGGAGGAGGGTTAGCTGCTTTCTTGCCCCCCCCCCCCCCACCTCACAACCTCAGTTCATTCATTTTGACTGGTCGACTGCTTAGGCTTCTCTGCTACTGCCTCTTCTGTTGTTTTCTGTTGGCACCCCCCTCGCTTTGCTTGCTATGCGGGATACCTTCTTCACATAGCCAAACTGGACAAAAAAGCCTCACACATGGTCACTTGATATGTCCAGGGGCAAACCATGAACAATTTTCTGTGTCTGATGGGTGCCCATGTACTTTGTTTCCATTTGGATGCTTTTCGTTGTCAGAACACTTTCTGCTAGCAGCTTCGACTCCTCTTCTGTTCCCAGTAGTACATCTCACATTGCCCTTGATTGCCTCACTAAAATCTTTAGTACTATTTTGAAGCTTTTAAGGGCCTCTTCCATAGTCTCTCTGCTGACACCGATACACTTTTAACATCAGATGTCAACAAGGAGATTGTTTCAGCCAGAACAATCTCCTACAGCCTCAGGAATGGTAATTAGCTTGTTTTCTTTTATGAAATTTTTATATTGCTGAAGTATTTGGCCACAATAGTTTTTTGCTAACGTCTTAGTCCATATTAACAGCAATGGTGACCCTGTCAGTGCAACAGCTGGTGAGGGAGACTCAGCCATTGTTGTCGTTGCTTCCTCGCAACGTGAATAAAGTTAACAAAAATACAATGAATATCAAGGACAAAACACAGTCAAACAAACATAGACAAGGTTCAACACTTACTTTGTGACAAAAGGTCACACAGTAATCAGGTGAAGTAAAAGATAAAAAGAACAGGACTGAGTCAGATGAAACTGAGAACTGGCCTATTTTATTGGCTAGGAATAAATCCCAGCATGCATTTGTGTGCTTTTGCCAATAAAAAGGGACAGTAAAGTTTTTTGCAGTCATTCCTACAGATTGAAATCAACAAGTTTTGTTGATATGAAAATTTTATTGTAGACTTTAACAGATAACCTTCTCAGCCTTAAGTAAAATTTAAAGTTTGAATTTTTCCCAGTTGAAATGCTGTTATATTATTTAAATTTTTTAATACATGATTTGTTTTCTTTACTCTAGTCTTTTTCTTTTTGCTCCTTTTTACAAAACTTCATATTGTAGTATATTGGAGCTTTAACTGCTATAGATACTTCGGCAGTTTGGAAAAAAAAGACATTTTATACAACAAATATTTATACTTGATTATAATCTTTGTGAATAGATTTTGTTCAGTAGTAAATAGTAGTAACCTGCATCCTCTCTCTCATGCTCCTTTCTCCATCCACTCCACTCTCATCAGTATTCTCATCCTTCTCTTACCCACTTCCTGACACCCCCTATAACCAGTCACTATTTTTAATAACTTTCCTCCTATGTAGGCTCCTGCAAAACAGTGGCAATAAAATGCCTTGCTTGGGGTGATATGATTATAAAAATATATATATATATATATATATATATATATAGCAAAACAGGCTTTAATCTCTGTGACTGGCATGTGTATACACTGCTTATATACAACACATTAAAATTTCCCTTCTCTGATATCATGCGTCGATGACTTAGGGAGTAGCGACTCCGACTGACATCAAATTGGTTGAGTTTCGATCCCGGCCAGAAGTAAGTGGATGTGTCTAGCCACACTGATGAGCTGTGATACAGCGAAACAGGCTTTAAGTGTGGATGACTAATATATAGATATATATATATATATATATATATATATATATATATAAATCCCTGAAAATTTTAGATCAAAATTTTACTATGGACCTGTTGATCCACCTTTGTATATTGAGAGTAGAATTGCATTTGTTTCTGTTTATCATTATGATTCCTAGATATTTAGATAATTCTACCGCTTGATATGACAATTTTCTCAAGTTTTATTCTAGTCTTATTTTAGAGGAACTGAAGTTACTACATTTTCTATTTTTTTAAGGAAATTAAATCTTCCATATTATTTTCTGTAACCTAAAAAAGAGATATTTAATGTAGTATCTGAATTTCTTCAGTGAAATTATCAGTAATTTTTAATTTGGACAAGTATTTCTTTTGTCATTTTTTTTTTTTTTATTGCAATTTACAGATCATCATTCTTTCGTCATTAGTGTACAGCATGGATTGAAATATTACTGGAGATTTATTCTGTATTTCTGAACCGTAATGCTTATTAATGACCACAAAATTATGATTTGAGGGTTTTGATAAAAACATTTCTTAATTCTTTATTGAATAAATTAAAGTAATATTACTGAGTATAAATAAAAGCTGATTGCATATGAGATATTTGGATAAAATAAAGAATGAATGCTATATTGTGAGATTTGAGCTAATGTAACTGGTGGTCTTTAGAGCCTAATTGGTAAAGCATCTGACTTGAATGGGCAAGCTTCATGAAAATAAAGTATTTGAGTTTGAATCTCATTACAGGCTTATTTTTTATTTCCAATCTGCACCACTTCTCATAATCATAGAATGATGGTCTGAGAGTTGCAATAAATAGCAGAAAAATGAGGAAAGAAATATTCATTAAAAATTAATATTTTGAAAACTTTTTATCATTTTTTTTTAATAGATGAGACCTTTAAATGTTGTGTGTTAAGCTTTATTTGGTTAATTCCTGGTAAAATAGATGATATGAAACCAATACTTTCACCAAAGAAAAAATGTTATTAATTTGTTTTTTTATTTTTTATTTCTTTTTTTAAAGATACTTTAACGAAGTGGAAAGAAAGAAATAAAATAACTTCATTAGTGCATCAACAAAATTTGTAAGAAACCTTTTTATTTTTAATATAATTGCAAATGTTTTATCTTTTCGTTATCTTTTAGATTTTTCTTTGAATATTTTTATTGTTACTTAGTTTAAATGAATTCATGGCTTCTGCTCTGACAAACTTAAATCACTGGTGCCCCCTAGATGTGAATTTGCATGAGATACTAGATTGGCAACTAGGTTCCACCCTTTTACAGTGAAACCGATGAAATGTAACCGCAATTTCTACTCCAACAGCTTCTTTCCTCGTACTTCCCGCCTGTGGAATTCCCTACCACATGCTTGCTTCCCCAACGGCTACAACCTCCAGGAGTTTAAATATAGGGTCAATAGACACCTTCTAACACACTAACTCACACCCACTCTCTCCAAATGTACATCCTAAGTCGTCTATCGCCCTCCTTCTGACATTTCCTATACCCAATCGCTCTATGTAACACCCTGCGCTATAGTGGCAGTGGAATGCCTTGCTTGGGGTGACATGATTAAAAAAAAAAAAAAAAAAATTGCAAAATCTTATGTATATTTTAAGATATTTCCAAGTCTATTGAAATACTTGAGCAGAAAAGATAAAATTAAAAAAGGTTTTTATTTTGAAGAATGGGAAATGAAAACTTGTTAATTTAAAGACTTTGTCATATTTATTCAGTTGATAGGTTTGTTCCATAAAAAGATTCTAGAAAGTGTTTATCATATATAATGGCTGGTTGCTTGTTTCTGAGTATGCCAGTCTGTTAAAGTGGACAACTAATCCTTGTCATGAACACCTTCTCAGGCACATTTGTCTTTCAAACCTACAGAAACAACATGCGCTTTATACTGCAACTATGCTGAACAAAAATTCTTACTAGTACAGTTGGGTTTGCCATTTTGGGCTAGCCTACACATTCTCTAACAACTACCATACTTTATATGATTATTAAATATATATGCTAATTCTTTTACCTTACACACTTTGCTGATATTTAATTTCTTTTAACCATCACTTTACTGTACACCTTTCAATAAATTACAAGTCAGTCAGTTAAGTGCCATATGTGAAACACACTTGGGCGATCATGTCTCGAAAGAGACATGACTGACTGGGCAGAAGATTATCCTGCAGTAGGTTGCCATTACTTTCTGTGGTAGACTGGTTGCCAGCCAAGGCTATCGAACACAATCTGTCCTATTATTTGACTTATAGCTAGAGGGGGAAGAGCTGTATTATATTATTAAGTAGTAATTAGCAGGGGATCAATCTATTACTTCATAACAATATAAAACGGATCCCCCACTTTATGCCCAGTAGAATCTTTAATCATGATTCCGTTATATTCAGTCAGTCAGTTAAGTGCCATACGTGAAACACACTTGGGCGATCATGTCTCGAAAGAGACATGACTGACTGGGCAGAAGATTATCCCACAGTAGGTTGCCATTGCTTTCTGCGGTAGACTGGCTGCCAGCCAAGGCTATAGAACCCAATCTGTCCTGTTATTTAACCCATAACTGGAGGGAAGAGACAGATTAATACCTTTCCCAAGGTATTTGCGCATAAGTGAATGCAATGAATTCATCTGGAATTCGAACTTGGCTCTCCGATTTCTCGTTCCGAGCCGATATCCACTGCACCACAACGCACATGCAAAAAAAAAAAGCACCTTGAACAGGTTTTTATAGCATAGTCACTGGCTTGGAAGATTTAGATTATTGGTGTGTGAAATACCTTTTCAATATTTGTTTAAATTTGAAGTTAAAAATTGGTGATTAAAATACAATCCATTCTTTAAATTATTTCAACTAACTTTTATATAATTGACAGAGATCACTGCATAACTTTTATATAATTAACAGAGTTCATTGAAAGTTTTATCTTCAGCCTTAATGAAAATATTTTCTTAATTTATTTTTGTGTTTTTTCAAATCATCCATTGTTTTAGCTAATTTCTCTTTGCTAGCTTTTATTATAGGTTTTGATCTTTTTTAATCATTTACTTCGATCTTCTAAGATAATAATATTAAATGAGAAGACATATACTCTAATGGTTGGTCCAAATGTAATGCCTGTTCTAATTGTTAAAGCGAGTCATAATTCATAGTTTTATTTCTTGGAAACCATAAAATGTTGAGAAAGCTAGAAATAAAACTTTGTGTAGTTACTTACTGTTTTCCGGCTTATAATAGCGTCCCCTTTTATACACGTATAGAAAGTAAAAAAAACTAATATAATTTCTACTTGGGGGAAGGAGAAAGTGTTGCAAATATTTATTGGGGTTTAGTGAAGGTTTATGTAAAGACTGCATTTGATGTAAACATAGTAAGAAGTAGAGTTAATGGTAATTCTTGAGAGAAAGGAGACACTGAGCCTCGTGATAGATCACATAGTGGCAGAGAAGCTACTGCTTGGAATAAGGCTAAGGCAATTTTCACATTACAACTGACAGAAGAATCATTATTTCAAAAACTCTGTAAAATCTTTTCATAGTAGTGTTTTCAGTCTCTTGGCTATTCCAAGGTTTGTGAAAAGTGGGTTTCTAGTATGTTGGGTGATTCCATGAAAGAATAGAGGGTTATTGCTGTTAAAAAGCTTCTAGAGTGGCATAACATGGATAGCACCTTTCTAAGTAGGTTGGTTAAAGAAGATGAGATGTGGGTTCACTGCTATGAATCAAAGAGCAAAAGATTATGGGGGTGATGCTACTCAGACATATCCAGAAAAAACTTAATCTAAGACAGTATGCTTCACAGAAAGTGATGGTTATTGTGTTTTGGTTCCAGAACAGTCATACTGTTAGAGTTTATCCCCAATGTTGCCACTATCAATTATAGAACAGCATTCTTTGAGCTAAGCTATATTAGAAGAAGGATGATGTGCTTTTGTAAAATGACAATGCAAGGCCTTATAGTGGGAAAATGACTAGAGGCATAATGTCACCATCACTTGTGATCACTCCAAACACCATGATATTGACTGGATATATCATCTAACTCTTTCTGAATCTTCTGCACTGTCCTTAGATTGATGCCCAACTACTCTGAAATGCACAAAATTAAAAATATAAAATGGTGACAACTTACCCATTGCACTCTGTTTATGGTGTCATGGTATCATGATCTCATACTCATTTCGTAGCCAGCCACACCTGTTTAAGGTGAAAGAGAAAACTTACACATAGAAATTTCTCTAAAGTGGATATATATGTCCTTCAATATTTGTCAATACTTCTGTGATGCGGTAGTATTTACATTGTTCAGACTGTTGTCCTCATCTTTATTGTCATATTCATGATGTTTCAGCCACTGTATGCTTCAACCTTTCTCAGATGACTGGAATTTTGAACCAAATCCTTTATTTTAGAGTAGATTGTTCTTGTTCCATGAGCCATGCTACTTCCAGATGTCTTAGTTATCTCCTTTTAACTTTTTTATTTTTATTTTATTATTTTGCCACTACTGTTAATAGATATTGAACTCCCAACTCTTTGGGTCAAGTCACTGGATCCAGCTAATGCTTTTATCCATTGAGCCATTTCTCTTTGACGTAATACATGTTTTTGTTCAAAAGGTTAGATACTATATATGAGAAAGAAAAGGAGACTATATTGAGGACTAGAAATGGAATCCTAATACTTTTGTGTTCATTTTAGTATACTTTGTGGTTAGAGATAGATGGTCAGGCATTATATTTTGACCAACAAAACACATTTTATTTTTGTATCTCTGACTTACTGTATGTTGTGGTATAAGCTTGGAATGAGAAATCAGAGAGCAAAGTTTAAATTACAGTTGAATTCATTGCATTCACTTACACACAAATGCCCTAGGGAAAAGATTGAGTCGATCTCTTCTCCCTCCAGCTATGGGTTGAATAGCAGGACAGATTGTGTTTTATAGCCTTGATTGGTGACCAATCAACTACAAAAAAAAAAAAATGACAACCTACTGTGGGAAAATCTTCTGCCTAGTCAGTCATGGATCGAAAGAGACATGATCACCCAAGCATGTATCATGTGTGGCATTTAACTGAGTGACTGATGCTCATGTATAAGCTGACTTCATGTATCCTCAAACCCAGACCTTTTTTGCATGAAAAAAATTACCTGTGTATAGTGCAGCCCCTTATTTTTTGCATAAAAAATTGATCCTAAAAACCTGTACTATACTGGAGTATATACAGTAAATCCTATCATCCTTTTATAAGCATTAATGGATGTCACTTTAAACATTATATTTAGTGAATACTTGTATTTGAGTAGGTGCTCTATTTATTTATCAAACAGTATATTTATTTATTTTCACCTACTGGCCTGAATATTTGAGAAATATTATTAAAGAAAAATTTTGTTCCCTTTGGCAGGAACTGAACCTGCATCCCTCAGAGAAGGTAGAGCTAGCATTTAGCCCAGCGTGTGTTACTGCTTGACCACAAAGGAACAGACAGTTAGGCAATTTCAGAATTCCCCCCTTCACCGTCCATAGATGTCTCAAAGTTTATTCACCTTTTTTTTTTAGTTTTGTAAACAACATAAATCAAGATAATTTTTTAGAATTAATTTTTATTAATCTGACCGACAAATTTGTATCACTTATATATATATATATATATATATATATAAAAATATAAAGAATGAATGGATTTATTTTTATTTTCAGTTCAACATTGGATACTTGTGTTTGAAATAGACTCCTTGTTTTTATTGCTTTTTTTTTTTACTTCTTGACAATGTGTATTATGCATTATGTCTACCGGTGTGCATATTAGAGGAAACATGATAAAGATGTACTCTCTGGCAGAGTTTGATTTTGTGTTCCTCTTTGTAGAAGAAACCAGCATCTGACCTTGCATGCATTAAATATTCTCTCTGTGGCCAAAAGAACACAAGTTCATATAGTGGTTTCTCCTACAAAGGGGGACACAGGTTTGAATCCTGCAAGAAAGCACATCTTTTCTTGAATGTGCACTGCTAAAAAAAATAAATGAGTATCTATTTCAAACACAAGTATCTACTAAAATTAATGTTTGAAGTAATAAAAATTTACAATAATTTCAGCATTATTTTCAATGGAAGCAATCAAAACCAGATGAATAGAATTTCCTCTGAACATAATCCTTCTAGAATATGTATAAAATTAGAGTGTTAACTTGTATCAATAGCTTCAAACTAAATTTAAATTTGAGTTACTTTAAAATTGTTAAAATTTAGAAATAAATCTGGAAAGAATTAAAATAAAAAACTTTTTTGTTAAAAACCCTCTGTATTTTGTTTATACGTAATTGTTTCAACCATGCTGACCTACAAAATTGAAATTACCAAATTTTGTGTAACTTGCATTTGTGAATGTATCACATTTACAAAAACAAGAAATTTAAGATATGGTTGTAAAATTGATTCTGGAAAAGTATATTCTACAGGGTGCAATAAGTAAATTGTTATCATTTTATATTTTTAATTTTGCACATGTGCATTGTTTTTTTTATTTTAATCAACTGCATAGTATAGTAGGGTCAGTTGGGCACTGTCTGTGAGAAAAAGAGCACCATGATATAATTATTCTGCCAGAAATTTAGAAACTGCATGTTGTACTTCTTGGTATTCATGCCAGAAGCTCAAATATGAACAATTCAGTGTTTGAATGTCAATCTGAGGACAGCACAGAGGATTCAGAATGAGCTGGATGAGTCTAATGGCAATTATGAAGGTGTTTGGAATGGTTACTAGGGATGGCGACATTATGCCTCTATTCGTCTTTCTACAGGGCCTCTGACTCAATACAGAAGCCTACATTTTTTTTTAATCGTATTACCCTGAGCAAGGCGTGCAGGGGGCTACATAAGAGTAAAAAGATGAAGTAGAAGAGAGTGAAGAGGAAGATGAACCAGTTAGAAAGGAGCAAGAGAAGGATGGGAATACAGGTGTGATGACAATTGCAAAGGTGGGGAGAAAGGAAAGGATATACGGGGTGGTGAAAAAACTAGAGTCAAGTGGTTAATAGATGAGTATTGACATTGCATTTAAATTCCTGGAGGTTGTAGCCGTCAGGAAAGCAAGAATATGGAAGCGAGTTCCACAGGCGGGAAGTGCGAGAGAAGAAGCTGCAGGAGTAGAATTGTCATCTGCATTTGGTTAATCTAACAGTGAATGGGTGGGACCCAGTTGCCAATCTGGTTGCATCAGTAAATACCTGTTGCAGAGGCACCAGTGACTTAAGTTTGTTGGAGCAGAAGCCATGAAAGTATTTATAGAGTTGGAGCAGAAGCCAACTACTACCATAAACCATCAAGTGGTTTATGGTAGTAGTGCTTTCCTGGGTCAAATGGGTGTCTGATATCTTCAACAGGACTGCACCATGCCACACAAGCAGGAGAACCCAGTCATGGCTGTCAGACAATTTCTGTAACCTCATCACCCCTTACCTCTGCCCACCTAACTCCCCAAAATGCAACCCCTTGATTATTATGTGTGGGGTGCAGTGAGCGACAGAACAACAAATCTCCTTGTAACAACAAAGATAAACTGAAAGTAAAGATTATGGCAGCATCTATCAACTTAAACAAGGAGACTGTCCAGAAGAGTTGCAGGAGATTCCAAAGGCATCTGTAGGTCATGGTTAAAGCCAACAGCAATTTTATTTAATAAATTTACTCTTTGTATTTCAAGATATTTTTTGTAATTTTGGTAAATATATCTGATATCTATATATAAATGAAATATCAGTCTTATTTTCATTTTTGTGCATTTTAAACGACAATTTATGCATCATACCCTGTATATATAAAAATCAACTCTGCTATTTTCTTATGTTTGCAATATCCTAGATATGTTCATTTGTTGTATTTTGTTTCAATTTTTGTTACTCTTAGTTGTTTTTGTCATCATTAATGAATTTCTTATCTTCTCTAGAGAGTCTAAATTGTTCTCTGGACCACATCTTGGAATTTTCACAAAAAAGCCTGTGGAAATATCAAAATCAGGTAATTCATATTTTTAAAAGTTCATCTTATTGATCTGTTTTATTTCAGAAAATTGAAAGATTTTTCTAAATCTGATTTTTTGATGAATGTACAGAATTTTTCTTGATATCTAAGTTTTTCAGTTATTTTAACAAAGATACATTTTTTGCTTTTTAACATTTTGTAGAATTGTGTAGTGGATGTGTTAATCTAATTTGCTAAATCCTGCAAATTTATAGCTGATATTATGGATGTGTTTTCAATTAACTATATCCACAACATTTAAATTTTTGCAGAACCAAACAAAAAACATTCAGTTGAAAAACAATAAGTTGCCCTTTTTGAAACAACAAACAGTGGTAAATTTTATATCAATCAAATACAAAAGTTGGTTTTTAATGCAAAGTTACCTCTCTTTGTTCATTTTCCTGAAAGAGAATGGTTTGTCCTTATTGTTTATAAAATTCAATTGCTGAATGTAGTTTTGACTAGTGGAATGATGATTGTTCTTGTTTGAGAAAATTAAGGAAAGATTTCCAGTGTTGGTTGAGTGAGTAAAGTTAAAGTTGAAATTAAAGTTATCTTTATGTTAAGAAAAGTCTTAACTTAAAAGCTCAAAATGTCAAGTGACATGGATTTTGGTAATCATCTGTTGCTGTCACAGGACTCACTAAATTTTTGGTAGTCGAGTCTTATTTTTATAAGTTTTTTAGTCACGTGGGTGGATCTGTGAACACTACTGAAATTTTGACGGAAACCTTGATTTTAAACATGTTCTTGGAGGTGTTCTCACATGCTAGATGTTTTTTAGCCAATAATTGATTACTAATTCTTGCAGAAATAATAACCCAACTCCTGGTCATATTTCTAAGTTGCTTATTAGAAGAAAATCATATCATATCATAGTATTAATCAACAAATTAAATTTTCTTAAACATTTTCCAAAAATTTAAAACTTATTAAAGGCAGACATTAAGATCAATGCCAAATGCCTTCATATTTATATAATTTATATTATTATTTGCAAAAATAAAAATAAGGGACGTTACTCTACAAATAACATTTAATATACTTGGAGTTTTCTCTCTTGAGTAATAGGTTTCTTTGAAGTGAGTGTGTATACCGACCTCGCATTAATTTGTAAATTGAACTGGAAATTTCTTTATTCACTAAAGTAGGTACGTCACTAGTGCTAATTGACGAGTTGACCGTCATCAGGCGGTCAACTCGTCAATTATGGTTGACTCGAAATGACATAATTTGATGACTCAGAACATAACCATTTTTTAAGAGGAACAACCCTTAAAACACATGACCTTTGAATGATATCAACCTAGTAATTTAATTAATTTTTTTATTGAATTTTAGTTGCATTATCTTACGTTTGAATATAGTTTCTGAAAAAATAAATTTTCTTTTAAAATAATGTAAACTTTTCATAAATTAATTTAAATATTTAATAGCTTTAAATTTAATAAATACTGAGGTAACTTAGTAATTCCTAAAATGTTATGGTGTTTTTATTATTAATTTATGAAAATTCATGAAATGTTATATTTTTAATTTTATTCTTTATTAATACGAATCATTCGCATGATTGTTATAAGTTAAAGTTATTAGATTTTTATAGTACTTTTCATTTATTAATACTTATACAAATGTTTACACTTTATTTCATTGTAAGCCAATACCATAAGCATAAAAAAATACTGCGGTTTTCTGTGGTTTCCATGTAAGGTAAATAATCCACAACACTTGTTAACTTCTAAAATCAATATGTCTCCTACAGAACATCGTACTTAATAAAAATGAACATTTTTACACAAAAAAAATATCAAGGCAAAACGATTTTTATTAAACTTTTCAATTTTCGATAGGCAATATAATCATCAATTCTTAACAAAATATTTTTTGAAATTTTTAAAATTATTATAATAAAAAAAAAATGAAAACAATTCTTTTAAAATTTTATTAGTAATCAGAAATGTTTTTTTTTCTTCAGACTATATAATGTGCTTAATTTTTATTATTTATTCAAGCAATTAAAAGGTTATCAAATTAAATAATATCAGAGTTTTATTGCATTTTTTATTTTACTATTCAGAGCAGATTTTCGGATACAGAGGCAAAATTAAAAAAAAAAATAATGGATAATTTATATTCCCCAATGAGTTCTGCGTTTATATTTCCTAATGAGTTTTGTGTTTAACTAATAAAATTATAGACAGGTACAAATTAAAATTTATTAAAATTTCATAGTTTTATGTGGAGAGGAGGCGGGTAACAGAGGTTAAAAAAATACTTTTACCAAGATTTTTAAAATATAATAATTTTAAAAATAATTTTGTTCATTTGTGAATGAGTCCTGAAAGTTTGATTAAATCCGACAATTATTTGATTTTTGCGAGAATTTCTAAATTAATGTTTTTGTCACCAGGAAAATGTCATCATTAAGTTTTCCATTGTAAACAGTCGTAACGTTTTGGTTACCCGCTAACTCAAGATTTTCTGCCAAAATTTCGAACATGTTAGAAGGGATCAAAAATTTTTTTAAAATAATAAAAATTACTTTGATCTTTTCTCTTAATAATAATATAAACATTTTGATGGAAAAAAATTTGTTTTTATTAAGTTTGGGACCTTTTTTATTCATACTATGCTCTTTTTTTAGTGATTTCTGGGAGGTACCTATGCTAAATTTAGTAAGTTTTCTTGCTATAACATACCATTTTTTTTTTTTTTTCTGTTTTACAACCTACTCTTAATTAACAATTAATATGCCTTTAGCTATTTGAGGAATCAGTTCATTAAAATATAGATGTTGAGATCAAATGTGGACCCTACTCGGACTGCAGGTACCTTCGCTAATTCACGATACCTAAGGTTTAAAATGAATTTTTATGGGAAAGCTTTCTTGAAGTTTTCATTTTAGCTTTAATTGAAATCTAAAGGAATAAATTTACTATTTCCAGTGTATTTTTTAGACAGAATTGAATTTTTTTTTTTTTTTTTTTTTTGTTACTAAAATAGCTGGTAAACACCCTTTTTTACTTGTCTTCGCTCAAAAATGAAAATTAAATAATCTTCTAAAAATAAAATATATTTTCTGAAACTTTGAGAAATATTCACTGATTTAAAACAAATATTATTTACTTGAAGTTTGAAATAACACATAAGCGCATTTTTAAATCAAATAGCTGTCTTTTTAACCAACAATAGCCATTTTTATGTGTTCAATGAATGACAATAAGGTGATGACAGGTTTATTCTTGTTCTACTAAAAGTGCATTTGTAAAACATAATTTAAAAAAATGACATGAGCGCCTTCTTTTTATATAATTTTGAAGTACTTTGTAATCTTAAAAATGTTGGAAAATATTCCCTGTAATCTAATTTTAAGAATGGTGACTTTAAATTTACTATAGTGATCGCTCTTATTTTCTGATAATGTTGTGTATGGTTGACCATACTTTCAAAGTAAGCATGTTTATATTTATATACACGAATGCAGATAGCCACACACACATACACACATATATTAAGATTGAGGATAGTCACGCCTAGAGTCAGTTTTGGGATAACAGGTTAAAAGTTGACTGACCCAGATACCCTTAGTAACAGGTGTCTAGACAGGGACCAGACATGAGGACATGAAGCAGCAGGAGCTGAAATTTGCCCCAAATGTAAGTCACCAGGAAGTCAATGAATTGAAGTCAGTTGCTGACTAGACTTAGAATAAACAAGTCACAGTTGCTGAGCACTGATAATTTATGAATGAAAAAGGAGAGATGCATTTGTGATAATGGCGTAATTCGACCAATTCATCTTAAGCAACTCCGGATAAGAAATATAAGTGTATATATTTTTATTTGTTATAATAATAAGACTAAGCCGAATTGTTTATCAAGAAAGAAAGATATTGTCACAGAGAAGATAGCGTTCAGATAAAGAACCAGTGAAGAGAAGAAATTGCAGAGATATTTGTATGCTGAAAATACAACATTCATTTGAAGAAAGATTGCAGACATATTTATTACAGCCGTGCAGTGTTTGAATCTGAGTTTGTGTAAAGAAGAAAGAAAGAGACTGAAAATACAACATTCGTTTGAAGAAAGAAAGAAAGACACTGAAAATACAAGATTCATTTGAAGAAAGAAAGAAACACTGAAAATACAACATTCGTTTGAAGAAAGAAAGAAAGACACTGAAAATACAACATTTGTTTAAGAGAGAAAGAAAGAAAGACACTGAAAATACAACATTTGTTTGAAGAGAGAAAGAAAGAAAGAAACTGAAAATACAACATTTGTTTGAAGAGAGAAAGAAAGAAAGACACTGAAAATACAACATTTGTTTGAAGAAAGAAAGAAAGACACTGAAAATACAACATTTGTTTGAAGAAAGAAAGAAAGACACTGAAAATACATTTGTTTGAAGAAAGAAAGAAAGAAAGACACTGAAAATACAAGATTCATTTGAAGAAAGAAAGAAACACTGAAAATACAACATTCGTTTGAAGAAAGAAAGAAACACTGAAAATACAACATTCGTTTGAAGAAAGAAAGAAAGACACTGAAAATACAACATTCGTTTGAAGAAAGAAGTAAAGAAAGTTGCAGATATATTTATCACAGCTAGACAGTGTTTGAATCCGAGTTTGTGTAAAGAAGAAAGAGAAAAGGAAAGACTGTTAAACAATAAGAGAAGAAACTGAACATAAAGATAAGTTATATTCTTGGACCCGTGTTAGTAAATACACACACATTCACGAATATTATGTTATCGCAAACACCTTGCCCCATGTTTAAATAATATTATATATATAGATTCTCCCTCATTGTGATTATATGTCAATCTTCTGCATTCGTATTCATTCATGTTCGTCATAATTTGTTAGTTTGACTAATTTGGTATCTGAACATAAGTTTTGAGATTCAGGTCATTGGACATTCTTACTCATACTTCTATATTTTTTATAATTTAATTTTTTGTTCACATATTACAATTTTTATACCAAAAATTATTTTGCCTTGTTGTTCATCCTTGAATTGGTAAAGAAGCAAACCTGGGAAGATTACAATCAATCGAACAGTCGTCTTATTTTTATCTTTGTTTATTATTGTCTATTTGTCATGATCTAGGAGAGATAACTCATATCTGTCCATAGATGTGGAAATGTATATATCCCTGAATCGGTGCATAATTATATTAATGATTATCGTCGAGGAAGGCATATGACAATTATAATATATATATATATATATATATATATATATATATATAAAATTCATTTAAAATATTTTGGTGTTTAATAACTAATATTAAGTTTTACCATTTATGATTAGTAAATATAGTTTCCACTTAATAACATATTCTAAATGACTGAAATTAATACAGAATTTTAAGATTTAAAACTTAAATTTTTATAATTAAAATGAAATAAATGAAAACAGTTCTTGTAAAAATTCATTATTCATCGAAAAATTATTTTCTTAAGACATAGTACCCTTAAGATAACTTATTTTTAAAAACAAATTAGAAGCTTTCCTAATTAAATAATGTCATAGTTTTATTGCATATTTTATTTTATGATTCAGAGCAGATTTTTGGTAAATGGTGTGTCTGCTTCACAAAAACAAAATGATTCAAATGAATGTGTTTTTTACTGGAAAAAAGGGACTGAAACACTCATCGTAATCTTTGGCCTACTGCTGGCACAAAAGAAAGATTTTTCACCAAAATTTTGAATGTGCTGAAAAAGATTTAAAAATTTAACAAAATAATTAAAAAAATATTTTGATCTTTCCTCTTAATAACAACATAAGGATTTTGATGATAAAACTATATTTTTATTAAGTTTGGAGCCTTTTTTTTCATCATGCTATGCTGCTTTTTCAGCAAATTAGTGAAGGTACCTACAATACAGTGAAGTCATAAATTGGATTGAATCTTCCAGTTAGAGAACTTTAACAGTTTGCACTAACAAAAATCTTGCTGTGATATGTTTTCGATGCTTTACAGTAACACAAACACAGAAATTGAATATTGATTTTTAGATTAAAAATTTGTTTCTGACTTGTATTTTTTTTTCCCCTACAGATGAAGAGCCTAGTTTGTGGGACAAAGTAGATGAAGAGTTGTTGGAGTCTTTGAAATTACCATTGCCATCAAATCATTTTGAAGAACTCATTAAGTTGACAAATGAAGGAAAATACTGGACTTTTCCTATCGACAATGAAGCGGGTTAGTGATTAATTTTCTCTTTAATTTCTTTGAATTTTAATTACATTTTAAACATTTTTCTCAATTTTTAAATATTTTCATTGAAATATTTTTACTAGGAAAGTTGTCATGCCAGACAATTTTTCAGTGAAATTCACTTCTGGTTTCTTGCTTTCCTGTCATTGATAATCTTCAAAAATTTGAATGCAACTTTGTCATACTCGGAGTTTTTTTTTTTTACTGTTCTTTTACTGTCCTTTCTCCTCAATAACACCCCACATTTTAGTGGCTTTATTGAAACTTTATTATCATGTTGAGGTGAAATTATTAAAATAAATGGGGGCGTGTCTTTTTCATGTTAGTTTCAACATCAGAACTACTTCCCTTTCTTTTTCTGTTGACAATTTGGCATAAGTTTGAGATAAAAATGGTTAAAATCTCAAATAAGCAAATAAATTTGATGATTAGATGAAATGATTCAAAGTACAAGGATTTCTTACTTTATCTGATTTATTTTTTCCATCTAGAAATGTTTTTTCTAGAATGTTTTTTTTTTCATCTAGAAATTTTTTTTTTCCATCTAGAAATGTTTTTTTCCATCTAGAAATGTAGAATGCAACATTCAATTGAATCTGCTGTACCCCTTAATGATTTACTAAATCAATCAAAATTCAAATAAAATTTTTAATCTGTTTCATATTTTCTCTTATCAGATATTTAAAATCAGTATCTTATCAGTATTTAAAAATTTAAATAGATATCATTGAGTTTACTTTTTAATCAGATTAAAAAGATATTGTTAAATTTCTTTTACAAAGTTACATTCACTTATATACAAATAACCTTGAAAAAATGGTGAATTCATCTCCCCAACTATGGGTTAAATAGATGGATTCTGTATTGGAAAAATCATTGTTATTCTCAAAGAAAATTTGTTAATGCAATATTCACTTGCAAAAAAAATTCTTAGAATCAAAAATGTTTCAGCTTTAAATAACCCTCAAAGTATTAGTAAACCATAAAAAACAAATCAATTATACAAAGTTATTAAATTCATTTTAAAAATACTCTAGGAATTCAGTATCTTGTAGGAAAACCCTCAAAATAGTTTTCAGAAAGTCAAGAATTAAATTCTCTGATTTGTTATTAAAACTGTTTTTATTTTCTTTTTTAAATTTAAAACTGCTCGTTTGAAGTCAAAATATAAAAATAGTTACAGAAATAAAATACAGCTATAAAATAGTTTGGGATGACAACTTTTTATTTTGCATTTTCCAATTATTTTTTTGCTATTATTTTAAAATAAGTTAAAGAAAATTTATTGACTTTTCACAGAAAATGTGGAACTGGCTAAATTTAGATTTAATATCTGAAGATTTCCATCATAAAATGTTGGTGAATTTTTTTTTCTTAATTAATATTAAACATTATGATTAGATCAGAAAAGTAATGCTCCTGATAAAAATTCACTCTAAATTTTACAATTACTGAAACGTTTTTTACTAGACTCCACTGGACTATACTTAGACAGGCGCAGCTTGGAGGGTCAGCATAAAAGATATATATTTTCCAAAATAAATGTATTTATCTTGTAAATAAGGAACAAGATTTTTTTTATTTCCAGCATTTTAGTCTATTTTTATAAAGTTTCAAGCTTATTGTAAATAAGCTAATTAAGAAATTAATTAAGCAGAAGCTGCTCAACGATTTAATCTTTAAATTTGTAGCATTTAAAATTGCTACAATTTAAGGAAATTATCAATTTTGAAAGAATAAAAATTTTAGTGTCAATGTATATGTATAGATCAGTAAGTCCCATAGCCTAACATTAGCTAAATTTTGATTATGATTATTATTATGATTAATATTAACCCTTGAATTAATTGCATTGACAAAGAAATAAATTACACTGAAGAATAAATATTTGTGTAAAATAAATGTTTTTTCATCATGCACATATTGTGTAAGTTTCTCATGAAAGGTAAACTATTTACTTGTGAAGGAATATTTAAAAAAGATACTATTCCTCCAATAAATACCTTTACAGAAGAGTAGCAGCAAAAAAACTGTTACCTCCATAGTCAACCTTGACTGGGGTTGAATGACATGAGATTTCCTTATCCTAAATACATTCAGATGTTCTGAAAATTTTCTCTCTTATTTTTTTTTTCAGGTTGGGAAGAGGAGAAGAAAACTGGTTTCCATGAACATGTCTTTCTGGAACACTTGATTGCTGATTTTCCAAAAAAAGGTCCAATTCGTCACTTTATGGAGTTGGTTATTACTGGACTGTCAAATAATCCTCACCTTTCAGTGAAACAAAAAAAAGAACATGTTGACTGGTTCAGAGATTATTTTGCAAAAAGAAAACAACTAATTGATGAAGCTATTAACAGATAAAATTAAATATTGTTTTATTAAATTTAGTTTGAAAACTCAGTAATTAAGTTCGCTTTTAGTTTTTATTTTACAATATCAGCTATTGTATGTTTTAGTATGAAGTCTGTTTATTTTTTCCATCAATATTTTTGGATGCCATATTCCCCTCAAAACTTAAGGAAAAATGCTTATCTAGAGATAGCTTGTTTACCATGCTTGGAAAAATATTAGGTTACAAAAATAATTGAAGTGTTGTATTTTGAAAAGCCATTTTAACATAGTATTCATGGTATATGTTAGGTGAGTTTTAGTCTACATAATAATTAATGTGTGCTCTTTAATAATTTTTAACTTATTTTCAAACAGAAATGTTCTTGAAGCTTAGAAGCCCTTAATTATGAACATGACAAAACGTGATCATTTATTTTTCTTGCATGAGTTCAAACTTGGGCACAGTGCCTCCCAAACTTCTGCTAATATCAACAGAGCACGGAAAGATGAGTCCACAAGTGATCAGAGAGTACAAATGTGGTTCCAGAAATTCCGTAATGGTGATGAGAGCCTTGGAGATGAAAAAAGTAGAGGATTGTTATGCAGTCTTGACAACGAACAATTGCAAGCAGTTGTTGAGCAAAACCCACGTCAAAGTGTCAGAGAAATGTTTCAGGCGCTTTGTGTCAGCACTGCAACAGTCTCACACCATTTACAGAGTACTGGCAAAGTAAAAAAGCTTGATCATGATCTCAATGAAAATCAGAAACTTAGGCATTTTGAAGTGTGCTCAATGCTCTTTATGTGTAACACCAATGATCCCTTTCATGATTGAATTGTCACTTGTGATGAAAAGCGGATCCTTTATTATATCCATAAATGATCAAGTCAATGACTTGATCATGATGAGTCCCCCAAACATTTCCCAAAGCCAAAGTTGCATCAACAAAAGATTATGGTGACTGGTGGTCTGTAGTTCGTGTTATCCGCTACAGCATTCTGGAAACCAATCAGAGCATTAATAGAGAGATTTACAATTTGCTGAATTGCATGCATGCCTGCAAAAAATGAGACCTACATTGTTAAATCGACATAGTTTAATTCTTCTCCACAATAATGTGCAGCTACATGTTGCAAGAATGACATTGCAAAAACTCGCAGACTTGGGATACGAAAGTTTACCACATCCTTCATATTTTCCTGATCTTTCACCGACTGATTATCATTTTTTAAGCACATTTTTAAATGAAAAAAACTTTTAGGTCCAAACTTGAGGTGGGATCAGCTTTCAAAGATTATATTGCATCACAGCCAATAACATTTTATCAAAGAGGAAGAAAAAATCTTGTCGATCAATGAAATAGATGCTCAAGGCTCGTGTTTTGACTAATTTCAACATTTCTACAGTTAATTTTTGAAGAATAGAATTATGTTTCTGAAATCAGCCATTGTTTTTGTAACAACATAATAGTAGAGTGGTTTCCAGTTGCATTCTTCACAGTTTGTAATTCAATTTTCTTTTTCTTAAACTGATTGCTACTCAAGGCTGAAGAATCCAGTGTATTCTGTTGTTTAGACCATAGCTAGGAGGAGAAGAGATGGTTCAAGGCTGGAATTTGAACTCATCTCACCAATTCCACTTTCTGTGCCAATAGCTATTATAATACCTGTACATTTCTTTCCATTAATATATGATGAATAAAATCTTTTTGCAGACAATTATCTTAAAAAGAAAGAAAAAGGTTTTTGAGTTAAATTTTCATCCAACTCTATATGATAAAAATATTTTTACAGTATGCTATGTTTATGGGTAATATCACTTAAAATTCTTAAATAACCCTGACTGTTGATTTTAATAAACTTATTTAAATAATATCTGTTGAAAAAAAAATATATTAGCAAAGAAAAAAAAAAATTAAGTACTACTAATATTAAATTAAATAAACATAAAAATAGACAAGCTTTTGACAATTTATTCAATTTTTCCAAATTATGCTATTAGCATACTAAGTTTTTCTATTACTTTGTCCACCCCCTGTATATGTAGAGAGAGGGGGAGATTTTGTGTGTGTGTGAGAGAGAGAGAGGAATATGTACATGTGTATTCACTTCAAATGAATACCTTTAGGAAAGGCATGAATTTTCTTCTTTCTCTTCAGCTGTGGATAAAATACTAGTGTAGAGTGAGCACTTTAGTTTTGGTATACCGGCCAGTTTAGAGGAAGAATAACTGAATTTTAACAAAAGTAAGATAGACTGTGGCAGTTTTCATCGCTGACTTGGCATCATGCTTGATGATATCCAGGATATGTTGAATCTACTTGGCTATCCTGACAAAATCAGACGGTTTAGACTCTAATTAACAGGTGACATGTTCTTTCTGAATGCCTCCATCTAATTCTAGACCTTGAACTGCAAGAGCTGGCCAAATTCAATTTCAAGAAGCTTTATGTTAATAGATATCCTTGACTAACATTTAATTTTCAATATATCTAAAATACAGACCTGCAGATTTCAACAACATAAAAGGAACCAAATTTTTCTTGGTAGCTCAAACAGCAATCAAGTTATGACCATTCAAAGTTATACAGAACTCTTGTGTCAGAAGCCAATTGTGGTGCAGTGGATATTGGCTTGGAACAAGAAATCAGAGAGTCAAGTTCGAATTTCTGTTGAATTCATTGCATTCACATATGCGCAAATAACTTTGGGAAAGGTATGAATCCATTGCTTCCCCCTCCAGCTATGGGTTAGATAGCAGAACAGATTGGGTTTTGTAGCCTTGCTTAGCAACCAGAAAGTAATGGCAACCTACTGCAGGAAAATCTTCTCTCCAGTCAGTCATGTCTCTTTCAAGACATGATCACCAAGTGTGTATCATGTATGGCACTTAATTGACTGGCTGATAACTGAACATGCAAGTTTCAAAAATGTTTTAAGTCATTGTAAATTAAAGTCTATGAACACAAATATATTAACAAACAAATGAGATTCAATTATATTGATGGAATAGTAGTATGCTGCAATTCATTGACTTTGACACTTGTACAGGAAGGTCATTTGAAATGGTTCTTCTTCATAAAAAATACTAAAGTTGTTTGCATACTCAGATTCAATGAGTGCCTTTTCTTTGAGATAGAAATGAAGTTCCATTAACAGTTATATCACTGTAATGCCTATTCTCTTCATCAATTTAACTTTTTTTATACATTGCAAAGAATATGCCTCAATTCTCAGTTGCATAACTTTTATTTTTTATTATTAGCTTTTAATAGCTTTTTACAAGATTCCTACACACACGGAGAGGTATTTTGCTTCATACTCTATGGCAATAGCTCTTGGTTTCAAGAATTTTAAAGGATTTCTGTTTCCTTTTTTCTGAAAAATAGGCCCATAAATTTTTAGGTTTAGGTTAGGACATTATGCTGTGTAAACCAATATGTTCATTTTGCTGTCATCTATTTCTTGACAATTCATGCCATGTGTTTCAGGTCATTGTCATGGAACACCCAGTTATGCCACAAAGACAGTTATTGTTTCTAACTTTTCAGAGCACTGTCAAGGAATAATAAAGATGGTCACAATGATTAAAATAGTGGGTTGATAAAAACCAGATGAAAGGGTTTGAAAGATTGATTCATTCATATTCTATGGTTTATCAAAAATTTGCAGGTTATCTAAAGCAAGAAAATATTTTTAGATTGTAAGATTTTTATTTTGAGATTGTTTAGTGATGTAAGTCTTACTAATCTAAACTTATTTATAAATTGAACTTTTGTGTGTGTGTGTGTCTGTGATTGATGCTGGGGCCTTTGCCGGCACTCAACCCAACTGCAAGCTGGCAAACTTGTGATTAATTTTTGCCCCTGTCACCTTCTCATACTGCTCAAGTACCTTCTGTACCACTTCAATGTCACTGGGGCATGACATGAAAATGGATATGTTTTTGGCATATGCAGAAATTCAGGTTTGAATCTCACTAAGGATATGTGATCTAAACTTATTTATAAATGGAACTTTGTGTGTCTGTTACCTACAGACTCTGAAATGGCTGAACTGATTTTTTTGAAAATTTACACAGTTGTACTATAAGCGTCTGTGAGTGTTCTTAGCTAGGTTTGTGTTGAGGTACCCCTGATAAATATCGAAAATTGATAATCGAAAAAATTGGATTATAGAAGGAGTGGTCTGATTTTAATCAAATTGATACACTCATAGACAAAGACATAAGAAACGATATTCAGAAGTTTCAAGGTTGCAGTTCTTACAATAGTGCAGAAAATCAATAATATATATATACATATATTTATTATAAATTATGTTTTAGAACATGTACATAATTTCTTCTATATATGTCCTCTTCCCTACAATCATATGTTTGTTTCAGTGTTTGGATTTAAACACTTCCTCAGGGGAAATAAAGGTTTGGAATCATTCTCTGTTTATATTTGGTTCGTTGTTGTCATGGGGGTTGGTTGGGGTTATTGGAAATTAAGTGAATGTCTCGTTTTGATCGTTAGACTTTTGAGGAATTTGGTGTGTAAGTGTGAAATTGTAAGGTTGATAAAACCAGAAAATTAATCCATAGAGTCTTTAAATCCTTTGGCCTTAACGTAGTAATTAACCACAATATCAAGCAAGTAGACTTCCTAGACATAACATTAGACCTAGTATCGAATACTTTCCAACCTTACATGAAAAACAACGCTAACCCAATATATATAAACCCCAACTCTAATCACCCACCATCCATTGTTAAGCACATCCCATCATCAGTTGAACGTCGCATTAACACACACTCATCCAACAAAGAGATATTTGATAAGCACAAGGTAATTTATAATAGAATCCTTAATGAAAGTGGGTATAAATCATCAAAAATCAGTTTTGTGGAAAAATTCAAAAGTCCAAAAAGCAGAAATAAAAGCAGGAAAATAATATGGTATAACCCTCCATTCAACCAATCAGTTAATTTCAAGCTGGGAAATAAATTTCTTAAATTAATAGAGAAGCACTTTCCCAAAAATAACCCTCTCAGCAAAATATTTAATAAAAATACCATAAAATTAAGTTATAACTGTTCTAATAATCTAGAAAAAATAATCAAAATGCATAACACAAAAATATTGAAAATACACAGCAAAAATAAATCCAATACTAATACAAGTCCGTCCCATGACAGCAACCTCTGTAACTGTAGAAACCCCAACCAATGCCCCATGGCCAACAAATGTCTGACGAAATCTCTGATATATATGTGTTTGATTTCATCCTTAGAAAATCCTAAGGATGAAAAAATATATATTGGGAATACTATGAACATATTTAAAAAGCGCTTTTACAATCACCTCTCATCCTTCAATAACAAAGAAAAACAAAACATGACATCTCTCTCCAAACGCTTTTGGAAATTAAAAAATGAAAATAAAACACCTAAAGTCAAATGGAAAATTCTCAAAAAAGCAAGAACAGCCAAATCTATAAATGAACCATGCTTTCTTTGCCTTCAAGAAAAAATAGAGATCCTTAAATATATAAATAGTAACAAGCTCTTAAATCAGAGACACGAAACCACAGTAAACTGCAAGCACGTTAGGGACTTAACCCTACAATCATGCTAAGAAATACAAAGAGTTTGATTGATATCCTCATTATAAAAGATAAAAAATGCTATAGAAAAAAAATCGATCCAATAAATCCTTAAAGGAAGGTCTATCACTAAAGCCTACACCAATTCAGTCAGTTAAGTGCCATACGTGATACACGCTTGGGCGATCATGTCTCGAAAGAGACATGACTGACTGGGCAGAAGATTATCCCGCAGTAGGTTGCCATTGCTTTCTGCGGTAGACTGGTTGCCAGCCAAGGCTATAGAACCCAATCTGTCCTGCTATTTAACCCATAACTGGAAGGAAGCGACGGATTAATACCTTTCCCAAGGGTATTTGCGCGTAAGTGAATACAATGGATTCAACTGGAATTCGAACTCGGCTCCCCGGTTTCTCATTCCGAGCCGATATCCACTGTACCACAACGCACATCCCAATTACCTTACTTAAATACAAAAATATTCCGTACTAGAAAAATCAAAATTAAATAAATGGCTCCCAAACTTGAAAAAGAATCAAAATTCATACATTCAAAATCAAGATTAAATATACTACTTCAGAATAATTATATCATACACAAAAATAAACTGTAAGCACATGTAAGATCTAACCCTACAATCACCCCCCAAAAATACTGGGAATTTGAATAAATATTTTTATTATTGTAAAAGATAAAAAATGCTACAGAAAAATCGATGTAATAAATCCTTAAAATAAGATCTAATGCCCGCAAAAATATCAAAATAAATAAAATATATAAAAAATTAAAAGAAATAAATAAGATTCCAAATGATAATTTATAGAAAAAAGGGAGGAAAAAAGAAGAAGAAAGGAAAAGGGAGAAAAAAAATTAAAAGAAAAAACCGACCCTCTGTAACTTAAAATTAAGATTAAACATACAACTTTATACAAAAAACTGATAAAACGCTAATTTGCGTTTACTTCCCAAAAAATAGACATTTAGATTTCTTGAAATAACTTCGCCTAAATACAATTATACTCCGAACTTGAATAAAAGGAAAAAGAAGAAAAAAGAAAGGGGGAAAGGAAGGAGAAGAGAAAGAATAAGAAGAAAGAGAAGAGGGGTATATGTGTGTATATATATATATATATATATATATATATATTTTTTTTACCGAAAAAATCTAAATTGGAAATAAAAAACACCCCACCCCTATCACGTCTATGAAAACCTAGACACAGGATCAAAGTAAATACATGAATTAGGTCCACTAACAGCAGACATCAACCAATTAAATGATAGCCAACCATAAAAATGACCACTCAACAGTGCCCTCTTAGAAATCCTAACCAAAAGATATACCCAACCGATAAAAAGATAAAACATACGTTCCAACAGATAATACCATTAATCAACAATTTCACACTTACACACCAAATTCCTCAAAAGTCTAACGATCAAAACGAGACATTCACTTAATTACCAATAACCCTAACCAACCCCCATGACAACAACGAACCAAATATAAACAGAGAATGATTCCAAACCTTTATTTCCCCTGAGGAAGTGTTTAAATCCAAGCACTGAAACAAACATATGAATGTAGGGAAGAGGACATATATAGAAGAAATTATGTACATGTTCTAAAACAATTTATAATAACTATTCACTGCTCTATACATCATATATCGAGCACTGTTTTAAATTAATGTTTTGGACGGAAAAAATTTTTCTTTTTTCTCTCCTCACTCTATACTCACTCGTGTGTGTGTATATATATATATATATATATATATATAAAAGGCAAGATGTTTGTGTGTGTGTCTGTTTATCTGTCTGCATGTTCTTTATACAAATCCACAATTTTTATCTTATTCTCACCAAACTTCACACAAATATTGTTTAGGCTGAGTCTGAGCTCCAGGACCATGGATTAGTTTTAAAGCTTTCATTACACCCGAGCAACGCCGAGCTATACTGCTAGTTAGCTCATAACTAGGAAGAGAAAATGTGTCCTCATGTCTTTCACATGGATATTTGTAAATTAAGTGAACATAACAAACCCAACAGGAATTGGAACTTATCCATTATACCACCTGCACATCCAAGCTTACAGCACCTGGTACTCCCAAGCAATCACCCATCTAGATACTGACCATGTTCAATGTTGCTTAACTTAAGTGATCATACTGGAACTGGTGTGATATAACTAAGTTATCTTGAAAGAAAGAGCTAGGGGAGATATCTATGTTGCTACCTGGTTTGATTAAAAAATAATGAGGGAATGAAAGAAACTTTCATTCAAATATCAGCTGCTAGAGACTCATGCTTGTTAATCATTCATAGAACTTGGTTGATAATGATCATATCTCAGGCCATCCCATAAGTTCTGTTTTATTCTTGGATAAAGAAAACAAGTGGCCAAAACGTATTTTATCAAAATTTAATCACCAATGTACATTCCCTGATTTTTTATGACTTCCTTCCATCTATTTTTAAGCTGATTAAGCCCATTAATGTAAAACTCTTTTGGTTTTGAAGCAAAGAACTCTGCAATGTCAGTTTTGATCTCAAATCATTTTGTAAACTTTGAAACAAATGGTAGTCTGAAGGAGCAAGGTCGGGAGAGTAAGGTGGATGAGGAATTTTTTTCTTAACCAAGCTCTTCAATCTTCTGTGATGTGATTTTTGCAGTGTGAGGTCATGCATTGTCCTAGTGAAACATCACTCCCTTTCGATTCACTAAAACGGGTCTTTTTTTCTTCAAAGCTTGGTTCAGCTGCTATAATTACTGACAGTAGATTTGAGCATTGATTGTTGCATTAGGTGGTAACAATTCAAAGTGAATTACACCTTTGCAATCCCACCAGATAGAGAGAAGAACCTTTTTCTCATGAAGTTCCTTTCTTGGTTGTGGTTGGGCATTTTCCCCTTTACCAAACCACTGTTTATGACATTTAACATTATGCTAGGAGATCTGATTTTCATCACCAGTTACAAGTCTATCCAAAAAGAGTGAAATGTGTTCAAGAATGAAGCAAAAGGCAGATGTCAGCTCGAGATTTGTGGTTGCTTTCAGACAATTCATTAGGTGCCCATTTTCTAAGTTTAGGAGACTTTCCAATTTGCTGAAGATGACAAGTGCTGCCTCTAGAAGCTTATCATTGAACTCAACTGGATGACCTGTTGGATCTCCATCTTTAAGGCTGAAATCACCACTTCTGAATTTTGTGAATCATTGTCTGCAACTTCTTTCATTCAATGGCTTACGGCCATATCACGTTGAATACACCGGTTCTCGCTCGATCACCGAAGTTAAGCAATGTTGAGCCTGGTTAGTACTTAGATGGGTGACCACTTGGGAATACCAGGTGCTGTAAGCGTTTAGTGACGGATGTGCATTGTGATGCAGTGGATATTGGCTCGGAAAGAGAAATCGGTGAGCCGAGTTCAAATTCCAGTTGAATACCCTGAATTCACTTAAGCACTGGTACCCTTGAGAAAGGTATTAATCCATCCCTTCCCTTTAATTACAGGTTAAATAACAGGGTAGGACTTGGGGACCCTGCCCTTAAAAACAAATCCCAATGAATCTTGATACTCGAAAAGAAAAAAGTATTACTAGACACAAAACTTATATAAAAACAATAAATTGTTGAAAGAAAAAGGTATTACCAGCAATAAATAAATAAAATTTAGTTGGCAATAAATGACCCGCCGAGGTTGATATGTCATAAAAAAAAAAAACAACCAACCAACAACTTTTGTTCAGCTTTTCATTTCCATAAGCTCAGTGAATGTTTGAAGCCACTTCTGTTGCAGTTTTCTTTTTTGTATTCAAAAAGCATTATGTGTCTTAAATGCTCCTTGGATACCTCCATGTTAGAAGAGCTCTAATCAAAGTATTTCCTATTTCTATTAATCATTAAAATAAAATTTAGTTAGTTTAAATGTATCCAAATAAATAACAATGGGTTTTAATTTCATTTGACATTCTAAAATACTATTAAATTTTATTCAAATTTAATGAAGTTAAATTCCGGCAGAACTTATGGGATAACCTGATATATAAAAGAGAACTTATTCAAGGTCCTAATATATATAGATATATATACTACTAAATTTTCATGAAAAGTAATGTTTTATTTACAAAAATTAGTAATAAAAACATGTCACTGAAAGTATTGTCCATTGCTAACCAATACTTTTTCTTATCTTTCTGGCACCATTTGAATTCCACATTGGAAAAGCGATACATCTTTTAAGGTTAACCACAAGTTGACCCATTTTTTGGCCTCTTCATAAGAATGAAAGTGCTGTGTCATCGATCAAAACAAGTAAAAATGAAAATGTTTAGTGAAAGCAGTTGGGGTAGGACTTCCCAGTTAAACATTTTCAAGTAGGTTTTCATCTCTTTTGCAACACATGGCTTAGTGCTTTCATATTGTAAAATCACTTTGTCATATCTTTGCTCATATAGCAGCTATTTTTTCTTCAATGCTTGGCTCAAATGCATCAATTGTAGTCAATAGCAATCACCCATGATGGTTTCAGTGGTTTGAGCAGTTCAAAATATACTACATCTAGCTGATCCCACCAAATGCAGAGCAGAAACTTTGAACCATGGATATTCAGCTTTATTGCTGACTAGCAGTATAGCCCGGTGTTGCTTGGGTGTAATGAAAGCTTTAAAACTAATCCATGGTCTTGGAGCTCAGACTCTTTGGACATTGGCACGAAAGACTAAAAAGCAATAGTTGTTTCCAGTTAAAGTGAAACCGTATATTGAAAGAAAAATGAATGGATGTAAGTCAAATTTTGATTTCCTGGTATCGATATCAAATAAGTTCTTTTTGTCGTAAACTGAATTTTGAAGGCTAAATAAGTCTTCTGAGTAAATGGCATCATGGCTGAGACTAAGAACTACAATTATACCTACTCAGAGCCAAACCCGAAGCAAAAACTAAAATAAAAGGGCTGAAAAAAATACAGACATACAGGCAGATAAACAGACACACACACAAACATCTTGCCTTTTATATATTATCGATTTTCTGCACTATTGTAAGAATTGCAACCTTGAAACTTCTGAATATTGTTTCTTATGTCTTTGTCTATGAGTGTATCAAATTTAATTAAAATTGGACCACACCTTCTATAACCCAATTTTTTCGATTTTTGATATTTATCGGGGGTGCCTCAACACAAAACCTAGCTAAGAACACTTGCAGATTCTTATAGTACAACTGTGTAAATTTTCAAGAAAATCGGTTCAGCCGTTTCAGAGTCTATAGGTAACGGACACACACACACACACACACACAGACAAAGTTCTATTTATAAATAAGTTTAGATTAGATGTTCATGCATGGTCAGGCTTACTTCACAATCTTCTATGCTTAGGATTACCATAGTGTAACCACTTTTTATTGCTGGTCATGATACAATGCTAAAAACCTTTCCTTTTCTGCTGTTAAAGTAGCTGTTCACATGTAACAAGATGCCATTTGACATCTCTCGGCTTCAACTCATACAGAACCCAATGTCCTTGCTTTTGAAAGCCACAGGTGCTTTCTCTGCTCTAAAGGATCACATTTGGTCTCAGAAGAACTTGAAGAAGAAAACAAAGATATTTACAATTCTAGCATTCTAACAAGTCTTTCATATACTCTTGTGAGACATAGATTATCTATAGGAAACATCTGGAACATTTTCACTAGTGCTGCCTTAGGTTGATATTAGGTATCCACTAGACAGCTCGTATCACAGACACTAAGGTTTTGGAAAGAGCAAAAACACACAGCATTGAAGAACACAAGCACAGACTTCAATTAGTAGGATATATGGTATGACTTGATGACATCTGTATGCTAATACAGATATTGTATGGAGTTCTTCTTGAAAGAATGAGAGGTCTCTGCAAAAACCTAAGAAATGGTTCAAAGGTTGCTTTAAAGAGTCACAGGCATGATTCCAAATACGACAGTAATTGGGAAGAGCTGACATGTGATAGAAACAATAAGAGAAAACGTGTATGAAGGCTGGTGATCATTCCACACAAACTTGATAATTTGGGCAACAACCAAAAGGACAGCCCATAAGAGAGTAGGTAGATCCAAGTGTCCTACAATTCATGTGGTAAAGTATACTAAACAAATACAGGGCTTTATAGCTATTTGCAAAGCCATGCTGATGTCTTACGAATAAAATACTACAACTTCATCAATACAGAACATTGTATGTGCAGAGTGTGATAGCCTCCTGGATCTTATGAGACGTTTGAGATTACAAAAACGCACAACAGAGCTAGTATGTCATGTATGCAACAAAGAATGCAAATACATTGCTGACCTTAAGAGTCACTGTCAATCCATCAGTCAATACATCATTTAGTAGTAAGTCAATGCATTTAATCAACAATGGTCATGGTTGTCTGATGGATGTATAGCCATCACACACACACGCACACATATATATATATATATAATGATTGATGAATACAATACATAAGTAGTAGAGAGTGATGCCATATATATATATATATACAGCCTTTGAGATTTGAAAAAGATATCACTCGACCGGCTGTCGAGAGCAAGGGAAAATTTACTTGCCCCAAAATTATTTTACTTGACCGACTCCATTTTCTTAATAGTCGCCTTACATAAACATAGTGTGAATTGCTGTCAGAAAACAAAAAATGAAATTTTAATTAAAATTTTGAATGTGTTAGAAAAGATTTAAAAAATTAAAAAAATAATTAAAAAAATTTGATCTTTCCTCTTAATAATATCATAAACATTTTGATGATAAAACTTTGTATTAAGTTTGAGCTCTTTTAACATCATATGCTGTTTTTTTTTGTTTTTTTTTTTGTTTTTTGACAATTGAGTGGAGATACCTTTTCTTTCTTCTGTTTTGCTACAACCTCCATCTCATAGACGATAAAAAAATAACAAATCTGATTTTCTCAATGATTTTCTATAAAAAAATTACTTGTATAATTTGTTTTTTGATGCATGGTTGAAAGAAATATGCATATTTTTTTTTCTTTCTTTCAAATGTTCATTTTTACTTTTCGGAAGCAATCTGGGCAACCAAGACATTTTGGCTCCACTCTGGAAGCATTAATTAAATGAATGTTTACACTGACCAGGATGATAAAAGTGAGATCAAAGAGTTCAATAATGTCATTGTAGGTCATTCTAAGTAACATCTTCAATGGCATACGTTTGAGTTGTAAAAGTTGGGTTGGGTTTTTCTATATTAGAACGAACATGTTTCATTGCTAGATTTTTAATAGACCGCAGACGAGTAAAGAATAAACTTTAATCGCCCAATTAAATTTTTAATCATCTGAGTCGATTGGGTGAGTGAAATCTCAAAGGCTGTATATATATATACACTACTGACCATAAGTTTGGGACCACTTAGATTTATTCTCTAAGAGAAAGAAATAACAAATTTTATGTCTTAGAAGAATAAATATAGATATATTTCATTGTTGCTCACAATTGTACAATAATTAAAACCAAAATTAACATAGAGTAATTTCAAGTTTAATTAAAGTTAATTCATATTTTCTTTTCATCAAAGAAACCACCACGAGCCTTTATTACTACAGAGCAAATCCTTGGCATTCTTTTAATAACTTATAACTTTCTAATAAAATTAAGTTGGGTTAAGTAATTTCCAAGCATCCTGCAAGCATTTAAACAACATTTGTTCATTTTTAAGAAGTTCATTTCGAACTGTATGATCAATTTCATCCCTTATTCTCCTTCTTTAATAGGGGTTTCTTAACTGCTACACAGCTTTTAACCCCAGCAGAATGAAGTTGTCTCTTAACAGTAGTAACAGATACTGGATGTTGCAGACTAGAATTCATTTCAGTTGTTAATTCCGGAGCAGTTTATCATCTATTCCTCTTACTAGATATGATCAAGTGCCTATCCTCTACAATAGATGTTCCTCTGGGCCTACCAGATCTTTTTCTGTCAATGTTTAACTCAGTTTCACGAAGTCGTTGAAGGCAATAATGCAGGGCATTTTTTGATAGGCTTAATTTTTTAGCGATAACGTTCAGAATATCTTTCTTTCGAAAGAATTTCAACCTGAGCACTTTTTTCAATGCTAATCAGTTTCTTCCTTGCCATTTATACCGTAGTAATATGGTTTACAAAAATAAATTATCCCGTAATTATAATATCTGAATAAATCTGAATTTTCGGCAAAAACTTGATCACAATAAGAGGAGTCAAGTAACAAACTGAGTAAATGTTTACTCTAAAGTTGAAAAGAATACTTTTTTACTTGACATCTGCATAAGAATAACAAAAAAATACAAACTCGGCAAATTTGATTCTGCTAAAAATTTGGGTGGTCCCAAATTTATGGTCGGTAGTGTATATGTAAATGTGGTGGAATGAATAAGAGCGACAAATGAAAAGTTGACAAGCTGAGTTAGAATTTCAGTTGATCTTACTACATTTACTTCTGTTTAATTATCCTTGAGAAAAGTATGAATCCATCCTTTCTCCTCTCCTGGTATAGGTTAAACAGAAAGCCAGTCTGACTGTAGTTAGTAACTATATATATATATATATATATATATATATACGAGTGAATACAGAACGAAGAATTATTTCAACGTCCAAAACATTAATTTAAAACAGTGCTCGATATATAATATAATATATAAAGCTGTGAATATTTATTATAAATTATATTTTAGAACATGTACATAATTTTTCTATATATAATTGCGACGAAGGCACGTTCGTTTCGACATTGGAACCCCAATGCTTCATCAGGTGATGTCTATATATAGAAAAATTATGTACATGTTCTAAAATATAATTTATAATAAATATATATATATATATATATATATATATATATATATTGAGATATGTTTCCTATTTTGTTCTTTATTTTATCATATATATATATATATATATATATATATGATAAAATAAAGAACAAAATAGGAAACATATCTCAATTGAACATGTTTCACTTTTTTAAAGCTTCTTCAGAGATTTACATGAACAATTTACAAAGGGCCAGTATGCTGTGAAGAAGTTTTAATAAAAGTGAAACATTAGATTGACTGAGATAGGTTTTCTACTTTCTTCATTTACTTTTTCTAATCATCTTATAGAATTCTGATACATAATGTAATCAACTTATATATATATATATATATATATATATATATATAACTATGAATTAATTGTGCATTGAGACATGGGAATGTTGGATGTTGGTTGTGCAAATGATTTATATTTAAATTGCTCGATGAAGAGAATCTATCTCAAAACATAGAAATTTCCATATCGCAATGCACAATTAGTTCATAATTATATGATTATATTATGCTCTATAATATTTATTATATTGAGCACTGTTTATAAAATAAATGCCGGGTTACTCAAAATAGTAAAATCTTGAGTCCTTTTTCACCCAGATATAATATATATATATATATATATATATATATATATATATATATATAGGAAATAATGACAAATCCATCAAACAAAGAGAATAATCCCAAAAATTTATCTAATTAATATAAAATATTAAACAGATAAAAACAGAGAGCTCAATGGATATTATCCAGAGCAATATAATATGTAGAAAATAAAACTTGACACATAATTAAATGGCTATAAATCCAGAATTTATTTTGGCAGTTGTGTAAAAACATACTGTCTTGTCAGTCAGTCAGTTGAGTGCCATTCGTAATACACGCTTGGGCAGAAGATTATCCTGCAGTAGGTTGCCATTGCTTTCTGCGGTAGACTGGTTGCCGACAAAGACTATAGAACCCAATCTGTCCTGTTATTTAACCCATAACTGGAAGGAATAGGCAGATTAATACCTTTCCCAAGGGTATTTGCACGTAAGTGAATACAATGGATTCAGCTGGAATTCGAACTCAGCTCCCCGATTTCTCATTCCGAGCCGATATCCAATGCACCACAACGCACTGTCTTGTCAGACCTGAAAAATCAAATAGTTTAATTTAATTCAGAATATTAAAAAAAATATAGGTTATAAACAAAAAATCATAAAAGAAAAACAATTTAATCTACAAAAACAACACAAGCGAATAGATATAACTGCACACAAAACAAACGCACACAAATACACACCTTAGGACTTATTTAAAAAAATATAATCAGATAAATAATTAATACTATTGTAACAAGGAAGTTAGAAGCGTTTTTTCACCCCCAAAAGCCTTGGGTCATGACTAAAATAGTCGCCTTGGTAACAGTAGTATGAATTAGGTCATTCAGTCAGAGTTCTGCCACTCCAGAAAGGAGAGTATTATGAATTAGGTCACTGGGTCAGGTTCTATCTATCCTTCCCAAAAAGAGATTAAATAGCCTAGTAACTATGGTTACAGTGAAAAGAAGGAAAAGACCAGAGAAAGAGAGGGCCAATGAATATAGGCCCCTGTTTCTATATAAAAGGGAAGAAATAGTAGAAAATCCTAGAGTTTTGGGGCTACTAGCCAGGCGTAGACTTCTCTCCGGCTATTCAATCAAGACATCGAAAGAACTGTTCATCAAGCTACCAGCTGAAATTCTCCACACGAAGACCTTTCTCAACATCCAGTGAATACACCACGTGCTGCCGTGAAAGGTAAAGATTGTTTTGTTAATCACTCTGACCAAACCCTAGCTATGTATAGTTATATATATATATATATAATCTTAGCTGAGTTGAATGACCTTTTTCCATTCAGCTTAAACTTCCTCCAAATATCTTCCTCGTTAGACTCACCTCTTATTTTCCAGTGAATATTGTGTGAAACTAGTACGAAGTTGAATCAGTTCTAGTGTCTGGTATATTATAGTTCTGTCACCTTATTCCTGTGTATTTGCTGAATATTTTTGTGTGTTATAATAAATTTTCTTTCCGTATAAAATTATCTTGTGTTATAGTTTAATTCGCTCCCTTCAGCATTATTCCAACTAAAATTGTATTTTTATGTGTTGATGACCCAAATGGGTTTGTAACACTATCCAAAGATCATCCTTTAATAATTTGTGGAAAGATTCTTCTGATACTATTAAGTGGTTCAATAACATTAAAAATAAAGATAAGGCTACCTTTATTCAATTCAATATTATAGATTTCTACCCTTCTATTTCTAAAGATCTATTGTTCAATACTTTGAATTTTGCTAAGAACTATGTACATATTACAGATAAAGAATATAAAGTAATTTTAGCATATAGCATATCAGTATTATCCAATAACATAACTACTTGAATAAAAAGTAACTGTTATAATTTTGATGTCCCAATGTATGTTCTTGACTCTGCTCAAATTGCTGATTTAGTGGGCATTTATATTTTGAACACCTTTAGCAGGATTATTAAATCTGAACAAATCGGTCTATATAGGAATGATCAACTTATTGTCATACCTAAAAGATCCTCTATCATCTCAAATACAAAAGAAAATAAGCAAGGTTTTTTTAAATTACTTGGATTTAGAATAGAAATTTCTTCAAATTTTAAAATAATTAATTTTTTGGATATTACTTTGAACCTTTCTAATAATACTTTTAAGCCATATAAAAAATAGTGAGTCTCCAATATATATTAATGTTAATTCTCATCATCTCCACCAACGAATAAAACAAATTCCTGCTGCTGTTAATACTAGTATAAATAAATTATTCTCCAATAACAAAATATTTAATGACAATAAAATTCCTTATAGTAACACTCACAAAAAAATGTAGGTTTAAACAGGAATTATTCTGTATTTGTCTATACTTCTGAGATGCGGTAGTATTTCCATTATTTACCTTGTTCAAACTGTTGTCCTCATCTTTATTGCCATTTTACAATGTTTCAGCTGTTGTACTTTCTGGCCTTCTTCAGATGCTAGGATTTTTTAACTGAACCCTTTATTTTGATCACTGGGGTATATCATTCACATTCCATGTATGATGCCACTTCCGGTAGCCATATAGTTATCTCCTTTTAACTTAGCTATCAAAATTATTCTATCTAAAATCCACAATGAAACTGGTATTAATAAATCTAAAAATAGAAAAAAAAGTTATATGGTTCAATCCCTCATTTTGCCAATTATCTAACATTAATATAGGTCAATACTTTCTGAAATTGATCGATAAACATTTTAATTTTAACAAAACACTGTGAACATTCGCAGCTTGAGAACCAACGATAACAATCGGTTTGACATCAACAATGGACACAAGCACGTATATATAAAAACATTAACATATTTTTATTCTTTTCGGTGAGGATTTTGTGTAGAGTGGTAGTCAGAGGGAGTCACACACATACGAGGGAGCTAAGTGGCTAGAGTTGTCTTCCTTGCATTCTCTCTGAGTTTTCTGACTGTTCTGTTCTTGACCTGGAAAAACCAGATCTTATATAAACTGAGATTCATTGAATTCCGGCCAATTGCATCATCTCTGGGTAAGTACACCCACCAACCACTTTCACCAATTATTGCCTTTGGCCAACTGCCTTTTGATGCCATCACATTTCTGTCTTTCCATGGTTTATATTTTCTGAACTTGAACACGATTGTCCTGATGCAAAATTATATTTTATCGGCTCACAAAAATACAATTACATTCCTTTAATATAAGCACATTTTTTGTTTGCCACTGGCTGCATTCCTCTTCCATTGTTTTTAATTTCTGACCTTGAAACTGCTGCTTTTGAAGCAAACACACTTTTTATGTCATTGGCCTCAGCATTCCTCTGCCATTGTTTTATATTTCTTTAGTGTAAGCACACTTTTGTTTGCCCGCCTGCATTCCTTCTTTTGACCGAAATTATATTCTGTGTTTTTTTTTTCAATCATATCACCCCGAGCAAGGCGGTAATGCCACTGATGTGCAGGGGGCTACATAGGAGTGAAAAGATTGGAAAAGAGAAAACCGGAAACTGCATCCTAAACAGGAAACAAGGGATGAGCCTCTTCACCTGTTCAATCGACGTAGGTGGAGTGTGAACCAGGCGATAGTTTAGTCTATCTACTCCAAGTGAAAAAAAAAAAAGTGAGAAGATTGGAAAAGAGAAAACTGGAAACCGCATCATAAACAGGAAACAAGGGATGAGCCTCTTCACCTGTTCAATCGATGTAGGTGGAGTGTGAACCGGGCGATAGTTTAGTCTATCTACTCCAATTGAAAAAAAAAAAGTGGGAAGATTGGAAAAGAGAAAACCGGAAACTGCATCCTAAACAGGAAACAAGGGATGAGCCTCTTCACCTGTTCAATAGATGTGGGTGGAGTGTGAACTGGGTGATAGTTTAGTCTATCTACGGAACAAATTACACCCACTAAGTAAGATCTTTAAAATCATAATAAATCTTTATAATAATTACCAAATAAATAAAAATCCCTCCTGTAATTGTAGAATTAAAGATAACTGTCCAGTTGGAGGTAAATATATATCTGAAAAAGTTATATACCAAGCAACTATTTTCCCTTTAGAATATAATAAAGAGAGAAAACTATCTTTTGGAATTTCTGTCAGACCCTGGAAACAGAGATTTTATAATCATAAGTATTCCTTCTTTAGGCCTAACCTTAAATTCCAGACTACTCTGTCTAAATATTTCTGGGAATTAAAAGGCAAAGGTCTCTCTCCATAAATTGAATAGAAAATTATAAGAAAACCACAAACTCCTATTAGCTTTAAAAATAGATATAACTTATGTTGAGATGACAAAATAAAAATAATTAAATTTTGTGGAAATAACCAGCTTTTGAAGCAATGGAATGAAGTTATTTTTAAATGTATTTTAATTTAATTTAATTTTGTAATAATTATTCTAAAATTAAAATTCCTTAAAATAGTTGTTTAATTTCTTCTTATTAGCCATATAATTTAATTATATTATTTAATAATATCCCATTCTTTAATCCATTTTCCTTCTTGGTTAAATTCTAACTTAAGTTATTTAACCAATCTATTTTGATATTAACATTATTCGTGACCCTTTGAGAGGGACCTTGTAAAAATATCATTTCGTCAGACATATATTTTTTGAAATTATTGTATCTCTTTTTGCTTCTGTCACCAAAGTGGCAAACTTTTATTTCAACAACAATAATCTACCACACTTTTCCTTTTCTTTTTTCTTTTTTCCCCACCCTACTTCCGTTTTTTACACTAACACAAACAAATAAATTTATTTTGCCATGTTTGGTTTTTGTTGATAAATTTACTCATCAAAATGACCATCCGATTTTGAAAAATTTGAATTTTTTATATGTAATTAATATATACATATATATATATATTTTTTTTTTTATCATGCTTATATAACAAGAGGCTATCCATGGTCGAGTGGTCAAGACAGTACCAGAATATATATATATATATATATATATATATATATATATAAGTATAGGGTAGGTATACTTAATACAAAGTAGACTAAATAATATTTATCTAGAATTTATAATCATGTTGATATTCGATAGATTTTAATCTAGCATATACGATCTGGTTAATATTTAATAAGTTTTTATTATAGCAGCGATTGTCTAATTAATATCACTACAATAATATCACTACAAAAGTTTACTCCCCTTACAATCTGATGGTTAAAACTAAATTGGAACAAAATTTTTAAAACCTTATTAATAAACATTTTCCCAAAACTAATCCTCTTATAAACTATTCAATAATAATAATACTCTTAAGTTAAACTATTGTTGCACAGATAATCTAGAAAAAACAATTAAAAATCACAATAACAAAGTCTTCAACAACTATAAAAATACAGAAACCTTGATGCATTGCAATGCTGAGATGAGAATACCAAAGATTACAAAATTATTACCAGCGGATGTAATTGTAGGAATTCTAAAGATTGTTCACTAAAATAATTGCTTAGCTAGTTCCCTAATTCATCTCTGCACTATCTCTACAATTGAAAAACCCAATATTAAAAAGTTGTATATTGGGTCGACTAAAACCTCATTCAAAATCTGCTGGTACCAGTGCACACTATCTTTCAATAAATATAGTACTTCATTAATAAAGTACTTTTGGTGTTTAAAAGAAAAAAAAACCCTACTATTAAATGAAAAGTACTTACAAAGGTTTGAACTTGTAATTCCCTATGTGCACCTTGCTATCTTTGTCTCAATGAGAAGTTAGCAATCATCAGGTTTAAGGAGAAGGTTAAACTTTTAAACCAAAGAAATGAACGTACTGCTCATTGTAAACATAGTTCATTGTTTACTTTGCAATATGGATTGTAATATCAAGCATTTATGTATACTATTTATGCTGGTGTCAATTGTTATTTATCTTTATTTGATGGGTATTTTCATCTAACATGGATTGTCAAATCAATATTTTCTAGGCATTTAATTTGGTATACATTATCATATTAATATTTGCTAAGTATTTACTCTAACATAGACCATCTAATTATATAGTTATGAGGTATTTAATATAACATAGATTATCATGTTGATATTCGATAGATTTGAATCTAGCATATACGATCTGGTTAATATTTAATAAGTTTTTATTATAGCAGCGATTGTCTAATTAATATTTAATAATTATGATTATTTAGGCATTAATTTCACATGGTTTCAGAAATTTTTATTCGTGTATGTATGTAGGTGTGTATATATGGGTTTATGTACTAGCAGGCATATTGATATTTTGTTTCACATGCTAATGTGTATGTGCAATTGTGCATGCATATATATGTACATATATATATTTGTGTGTGTTTGTAGTTTTATATATATGTTTATATTTCTATGTGTAGGTATATCTGTGTGTATATATGTTGCAGGTCCATGTATGTGTGTGTGTGTGTGTGTGTATATATACTTTTTTCTTGTCTATGCACATATATTGTTGAAATAAAATTATATAGTTACTTATGGCAGACCCTGTATTTTGATACACTTTTTACTACTACTTATCTAATCACCGCAAATCTGTGTGTGTCTCTCACACACATACACATGCACATACATCTTTTTTTTATAATCATTTCACCCCAAGCAAGGCAGAAATGCAACTGGTGTGCAAGGGGTTACAATGAGAGAATAAAAATGGTACAGGGGATATCGAAGAAAAGATAAGAGATGTATGGGAATCAAGTAGCTAAATGATCATACTTGAAAACAATTGAACTCAACAAGAAGGACTTCGTAAATTTCTGATGTTTGGCCAGTAAATCAGATTTTGGACTGGAGCCAATAATTTTGCAGCATCCCTATGAGTATATATTATTTTTATACAAATGTGTTTGTGGCGTGAGAAAATGAATGCTCAGTAGCAGATAAAGGTTGTAGGTAGTTTCCTAAATATTTCGGTGTTCATTCACATCATCATCATAATGAATGGAAGTGACAGCTGCTTGTTTATACAAATGTAATATTAATAAACAAAATCTAAAGTAAAATTGAATTAGAAAATAAATAATCAATCAATAGAAATGGGAAAAAATGAAAAACATTGCTTGTGTTTTGTTGATAAGGGAAGTAACTCTTTCTTTTTAAATTAGTAATAATCACTTAAGCTCCTCCTTCTTGACATTGGCCAGCAAACAATATGGCGGCCGCTCCTGCGTCATTGTCGTATTGCGTGAAACCTCTACTTGCTGCCTCTTATTCAGCCTTCAACAAAAATGAAATTCCAGATTTTTCCCGAGTGATTTCCAAAAGGTAACCTGTTATAATTTTCAGGGATTATTTATTTATTCTAAAAATGTTTTCTCTGTCTACGTTCTTCTAGAGAGATCTATTTTCTGCGCTAGTGCAGTTTCGCATCTTCTCCTATAAATCGCCATAATTCTTAAAGTTATTTTTTTCCAAAAAAGTGAAACGGATGATAGAAACGCGTATTGTTAAATGATTTACAGTGACTTGTCATATTCGGTTTTAGGGGTGAGGTGCGAAACTGCACTGGTGCCCGAGTTTCTGCATTTTTTTTTTTAAATTTCCCCATAAAAAAATATCGAAGCCTGTTTCTTATTCAGTTATTATTACGCGTTATATTTCTGTTTATTTCCTTTTCTTGTCATTTCTGATGCCATAATAATTGTAGTTGCTTTGAAATTTCCATCTAATTAGCTTCCGGCTTCATCTGCAAAAAATATCACTCATTAAAAAAAAGAAACGAACTGTTGAAAGTTGCATTATGAATCATTCTTCTTAACGTCGAATATGCCATAATAATATCGACATAATAATGTTAATTTTTGTCTTTTTTCTTAAAATATAAAACTTAGTGATTAAATATTTAAGTTTTATTCCTGAATTACAATTATTGACTTGTTTCTAGATTAATTGTCGTTTCCCTGAAAAGCGTAAATGATAATCTTTCAGTTTGAAATGAAACAAATTTTTGTGAGTCATAATTTTGGGCACAGCAGAAAAATAAATAAACCATTTGTTTTTGTTTTCTTTTCTGATGACATCTGATTTCTCTTACCTTAAAATTATTTTATCTCTAACTAAAGTTAAACTTTAAGTATTCTGAAATTTATTCTTGTTCGATTTTTTCGTAAACCCCACACGAAGTTTTTTAGTTATATATTTTTCAAATTATTTATTTTTATTAAAATTGTTTTTCCCCTATCTAATTTCTCATTTGAATGAGATTTCATTTTTACTTTTACTTAAAAAAAAAAAATTAAAATTGTTTAAAAACCCACTAAGAAATAAATTATTCAAATTTTTTAATTATTTACGATTTACCTATTAAATAACTGAAAATCACTCTGTCTGAAATTAGAATTGATATTTGATTATTGTTACGTATTTTTTAAAAAATCCAAATAACCATATATTATGTTGAGTGTTACTTTTTAAAGTTTTTTTTACGTATGGTTTTCTTTTCTTTTTACGGTTGGTTTGTTTTGTTGGGGAAAAAAAGACTTAAAAATTTTTTTTTCCTGAAATTTTTGTTCTGTCTGGTGATTGTATTCATGAATTTAAGTTACATATTCGTTATTTGTTTATTGTACAGCATTAAAGAAAAAATTATTTGTTTTGATGATTTTTTTTTTGCTTTTTAAGTTTTTATTAATTAATTTTTATCAGAGTTACTGCCCGTAGCTTTTTCGATTGTCACACCTCCGATGAACTGGCTATAGCAAAGAAAATAAAAATCACATCTGTTCTCCTTGTAGGGACCATCATTTAATGGTACATACTTTGAAAACATTGAAAACGCATCACATTAAATTTGAAAACAAGAGCTGCTAAAACAAAAAAAAAAAAACTTAAGGAGCGAAATTAATTCATCACCCTATCCCTATTTTCTTCCTAGTAGAACTATTCTGAGTAAAGTGTGAAAAATTAGAGTAATTAAATATTCCTAAAGTCTGGGTATCAGTTACTTATCCGTGTGTTTGAGTAAACTTTCATTTGTCTGATTGCATTGATCGATTTTTTTCCTGGTGGAGCCATTCTGATTTTAAGAGATATGTGTGACTGTGAAATGTCCTAGACTTGTAGAAAATAGGAGAGAGATTCAACAAATTCCTCTTGACAACAGTTACATATCCGTATATTTCAGTAAACTTTCATTTGTTTGATCGCATTGATCGATTTCACACAAATAATTTGTCTTGTAAAGACTTGAATTGTTAATTCAACTGGCAATGAGTTTTTAAACTTTGGCTGTTCATATTGATAGTAGTAACTTAAGTAAACATCTTTAATTAATTAGCATTAATATTGAAATTTTATCTTTTATAATCTACCATAAAAGGGTGAATTGTTGTTTTTGTTGTCATTACTCGATTTCCTAGAAAATAGCTTAGAGAATGTATTTTCCCCCTGGTTATTAACATTATTTTTTTTTTTTAAAGGAGGTATGAAATACCCAATCTTTTGAAAAAATTATGTTGTAATTCTATTGAACACACACACACACACACACACACACACACACACACAAAATGTAAAAGTGATAGTATCGTTAATCATATCAACGAATTTTGTTTGAACCATATTTTTTGTTTCAGTCTGAAGGAAGTAAGTAACGTTTGCAGTCCTCAACGTATGCAAAAAGAAAAAAAGCTGGACAGTTAAATATATAAACTAAGTAATTTTTGTTTAAAAATATATATATATATTAAAAGAATAAATAAAAGTTTCTATCAGAAAATAAATTTCTTTAATGGTTCAGGATGAATTTTCAAATCTGATAACATTTTTAATAACATCAGCTGGTATAAAGTAATAAATTTTTTTAAAAGTTCAAATCTCAGTAATATTGAATTTCTTTTGTATTATTTTCTTACATTATGCTATTGTTTAGTGTGAGCATAGGAAAAAATACCCCAATGTTATAAAAATTAAACCCATCACACTGAATGTTAGCTCTATCTAATGTTTTTGTTCTAAAGAGAACTTTAGGAACCAATTCATGACAAAATATTGACCTGTTAATTGTTTAAATTTATATTTCTATATTAATGTATTCATAAGACTCAACTTAAAAAAATTAAAACAATTCATTCACTAATTCAATTAGTCTAATTGTATTATACAAGAAAAATTGATATTTAAAAGGAATGTATTTTTTCTCACTAATTTTCATGATTTTTGTGTTTTGTCAATTTTGACATGTCTAGGTGACCTTCGCCCGGTTCACACTCCACCCACATCTATTGAACAGGTGAAGAGGCTCATCCCTTGTTTCCTGTTTAGGATGCGGTTTCCGGTTTTCTCTTTTCCAATCTTTTCACTCTTTTCCTTTATTATTTTATTTTTTTTTTTCAATTGGAGTAGATAGACTAAACTATCGCCCGGTTCACACTCCACCCACATCTATTGAACAGGTGAAGAGGCTCATCCCTTGTTTCCTGTTTAGGATGCGGTTTCCGGTTTTCTCTTTTCCAATCTTTTCACTCTTTTCCTTTATTATTTTATTTTTTTTTTTCAATTGGAGTAGATAGACTAAACTATCGCCCGGTTCACACTCCACCCACATCTATTGAACAGGTGAAGAGGCTCATCCCTTGTTTACTGTTTAGGATGCGGTTTCCGGTTTTCTCTTTTCCAATCTTTTCACTCTTTTCCTTTATTATTTTATTTTTTTTTTCAATTGGAGTAGATAGACTAAACTATCGCCCGGTTCACACTCCACCCACATCTATTGAACAGGTGAAGAGGCTCATCCCTTGTTTCCTGTTTAGGATGCGGTTTCCGGTTTTCTCTTTTCCAATCTTTTCACTCTTTTCCTTTATTATTTTATTTTTTTTTTCAATTGGAGTAGATAGACTAAACTATCGCCCGGTTCACACTCCACCCACATCTATTGAACAGGTGAAGAGGCTCATCCCTTGTTTCCTGTTTAGGATGCGGTTTCCGGTTTTCTCTTTTCCAATCTTTTCACTCTTTTCCTTTATTATTTTATTTTTTTTTTCAATTGGAGTAGATAGACTAAACTATCGCCCGGTTCACACTCCACCCACATCTATTGAACAGGTGAAGAGGCTCATCCCTTGTTTCCTGTTTAGGATGCGGTTTTCGGCTTTCTCTTTTCCATTCTTTTTACCCTTACGTAGCCCCCTGCGCATCAGTGGCGTTACTGCCTTGCTCGGGGTGATATGATTAAAAAAAAAAAAAAAAAAAAAAATGTTGTTGTGTAATGGTTAGCAAGCTTATCTCCTTACGAGTGAATTCAGTCTGCACATATTTGTGCCAAAATTAAGTTTAGATAAAACGAAGAACGGGTATATGAATCTTATTCTTACACACATCATTTGTAATAGGCTTTTTAAAATAGTTGCCCCCCCCCCCCCCCAAAAAAAAAAACAAGGAAAAATATTGAAGAAGTGAAGTGGAAGTACATTTTTTTGTTTTCTCAAATTACATCCAGATTTCTAAAAAGCTTTGACTGTTTATATGCTTTTCAATCAGAATATAAATATACAGGGTGTGATGGATAAATTGTATATCTAATTTCACAAAAATGAAAATAACTCTGACATCTCATTTTAATAGATATATTTACCAAAATTGCACAAACATATCTTGAAATACTAAAGAGTAAAAAATTGCTATTGGCTTCAACCACAGCCTCCAGACAACTTCAAAATCTCTTGCAACCTTTCTGGACAGTCTCCTTGTTTAAGTTGGTGAATGCTGCCATAATCTTTGTCTTCAGTTGGTGTTACAAGGAGTTTTGTTGGTCTCTCTTAACTGCACCTCACATACAATAATCAAGAGTTGCTGTCTAGGGGATTTAGGTGGCCAGATGTAAAGTGTGATGTGGTCACAGAAATTGTCTAACAACCATGATTGGGTTTTCCTGCTTGTGTAGCATGGTGCAGGGTCCTGTTACCAAACATAGGGTCTTCTAGTAGCTATCCTCTTGACTCAGGGCAGCACTACCTCCTCAAAGCACTTGATGTAAGCCTCCATGTTGTGTCTGAGGTCCTGTGGGAAGATGAATGGAGGCATAATGTCACCATTACTTGTGATCACTCCAAACACCTTTGTAATCACCATTAGACTCCTCCAACTCTTTTTGAATATCCTCTGTGCTGTCTTTAGATTGGCACTAAAGCACTCTGTTTGTATTTGAGCTTCTGGCATAAATACCAAGCAGTATAGCATGCCATTTCACAATTTCTGACAGGAAGTGTGTCATAGTGCTCTTTTTCTCACAGACGGTGCCTAACTGACACTACTGTACAGTTGACAAAATACCTTAGTAATATCATTGTACTCATTTGTTCCTCCTCATTATTTTTTTTTATTTACTTTATGCATTTTGAATACCTTTATTGATATTATCTTGTATACATAGATATGGTTATAAAAATTGGTTAAAGTTCTACTACATCTCAGAAAATAGGTTGCAATGGATTTTCTAAGAAAATTATTGTATAGAATGCTATTTTATCATTGCCACAGTTAGAATACTTTGCTAATGATGAGCATGAGATGCATTTTCAGATGTCGAGGATTTTAGACATTTTGTTGTGGTTAAGCAATAGGTGAACCAAAAATTATATTTTGAAATCATAATGAAAGATTACAGGTATGGGCCTATGTGGCCAATAAAGATTTGAAAATTTACAAATGTTAAGTAAAAAGATCAAAATGAATAAAAAAAAATTGTAGTGTATTGTCATAAAGTGGGAGGGGCAATCTTACCTGATAGTACATTAATGGTGTCCATGAAGTGTATTTCCTGATAACAAGAAGACTGAAAACTGAGGTGCCCTTGACAAGTGGGGTGAGTGTTTCCTATTGGCTGGTGTTCTGATTAGTTTCTGCAAATCAGTAACACAATTGTTTACAGTTATTGCTGTATGAAATAAACCAATGTAGAGTTTGCTACTGGGATGCATACTGTTGTCTGATGACTGCGATGATAATGATGTTGAAAGGACCCAATATTAACATAACTGATGACACAGCCCAGATCATTTTTGCAGTGTATATTGAGATGGAGTTTCTTCTTCAGATTTACCCCAAATGTTTTTGTTCTTTATACTTTTTTATTTTTTTTTTATTTATATATATATATATATATATATATATATATATATGTATATAAAATGCTTTTTTATTTTTATTTTCTGAAAGGCTTTTTTACTTAATCTTGGATACCAATCAGAATATATTTTGAAATGTAAATTTGAACAGCTGTTCCAATATTTGCATTAAAATGTGCCAAACATGAAAACTAAATGTCTTTTTTTTTTTTTTTTCACAGTAATTTTATTAAATATTTTATTTAAAGCTCTTAGTTTTATTTTCATTGATTACTTTTGAGCACAAAATAGAAAAGACATACATTATTTTCTATGCATTTTGTTGTTTTTTTAAATTAAATGATTTTCATTTTTTTTTTTAAAGTGAAGAGGAACTCTTTAACCATGATGAAGAATATGAGCCTTTCTACTCTGCATTTGTGGCCTTGTCAGCTCACTATCTGGGAGCAAGTGCTGGTTCAGGTGAGAATGATGAAAAATTAACTTTTAAAAAGAGGGAAATGCTTCTTAACAAATTGTATTGATTTTCTCCTGAAAGATTTGTTTTAAGTTATTTCCAGTAATTCATAGAATGAAAAGCAAACAAATTTACAATATTCACAAACAGATCTGTGTATATTCTCTATCTTGGTGTATATGAATGTGCAAAATGGTATTTTAATATAGTTTATGTTGGTAAATCCTGAAGATGAGCATCTACATCTTTAAAAATATTTTTCTTTAATAAGAATGGGAAGGTGTTAAACTGTCAAATTAAGGTTTGTCTTTGTTATAATTTGATTTTGCTGCTGATATTTTATTTAACTTGCAGGTGTAAATACATGACATCAAATGTTATTGTACATGTGAATGTTTTTTTACAGTAAAATTAGTATTAAATAACAGGTATTGGAAAAATTTTCAAGTTACTTACTAACAATATATTGTGTGACTCTTATAATTTTAGTCCTTATTAATATATTGATGATAATTTGTTCCAGGGTATTCAGTAAACAAACGTGGCACAATATAAATTTTTATTTACAAATGTAAAAAATATAGACTATATATAGAAAATTATTTCATAAATATTACTGAATAAATTAAGTTTTTTACAAGTCAATATTGGTCCTGGGCATGATGGTAAATTGTATCTGGCAGCAAGGCCTCTGGTTGGGAGGTTGTGAGGAGCATGGAACCTCCTCTTAATTGCTGCTGTTCTCAGGTCCACCCTGACTTGGAGTGGTAGCACCTGTTAAGGTTCCAGCTATGGACAAATAGCTAACCCCCCAAACTGGGGTCAAAACGCTATGAAAGTATAAAAATAGACTTTTATAGAAATATATACATTTTTGTAGGAAAAATATTACCAGCAATACATTTTTGAAGAAAGAATTATTACCATAACACATTTATGAAGGAAAGAAATTATTATCAGCAAAACATTTTTGAATCCAAAACTAGAAGACATTTTCAGTTTTTTGAAATAAAGAATAAAAACAAAAACTTTTCTTTAAAATCTGACTAAATTAACCTTCTCACTATAATGAAACATTAAAAAAATACCTTAAAACCTCACAACAAAACTCAAACAAGTCAATATGGGCTTCTATAGATATTATTCATTGATTTTGTTAACTTTTTTACTGTTTCAGCTTAAACATTACTTGTCATTTTTATTGCTTCTCAGAGATTTTTGTTTCAATATTGTTTTTAAGTCTTGTGTACATCTCTTTTAATGATAGACCACAAGTTTTCTATTGGATTAATATTTGGAGATGCTGGAATCAATTTCATAAATTTTGTATCTTTGAAACCTTTTTTGTAAGTAATGCTTTGCAGAATATGAAGGTAGTATTTCAGCTTCTTGGTTGTAACTTTTACTACTTGAAAAATGTCCAAGAAATTACACCTGATACTTTGTATTTATCTTGATGCCATCATCAACTGTGTTGGCATCTATAATTTTATTGCCTGCAATATTAACTCAAAATGTTTATGCCATCACACGAATTATTGTAAATATTTCTAATAAAAACAGATAAACTGAATTTCACATGGTATATTTATCATTTAAATAAAACAGTATCCTAACAATTTTATCAACATTAGTTATCACTAGTTTTAGTGTGAAAACCTTGGCTTAATGACTAATTTGATGTAGTCTGTACTTTTCTATGTCTTGTCTTTAGACATTTTTTTTTCTTTTTTCAGTTACCAAAGCTAATCTACCATGTGTTGTGTCTGCCACAAAAGTTTTGTTATCTTTCCTTCTTAATAGACTACATAAGTATAACAGCAATTGTACAATACCACAGGTAGGAAGTTTATGAATTATTTTTCATTGTGTGTGTGTGTGTGTGTGTGTGTGTGTGTATATATATATATATATATATAATTTGCTTTGGCCTTTTTGGTTGTGTACATGTATTGACTTTTTTTAAAATTCTGCTGCTAAAGTAAATACAAACTTTGAGACTTTGCAGAAAATTTGTCTGTATCTTTTCATAATTATTGCTATTCAAATTCTATCATTTCAAGCAATAATAAAATTGGAAAATAATGAATAAAAATGTAAAAATAAATACAAAAACGGAAAAGAATATTCAAAGTATCTTTTCCTATGAAATTCTTTTTACATTTTACACATTTACTTTTGGACTAAATTAATACGTTGAATAAGCAGCACTTTTTTTTTCCATTGGAGATTAAAAGATTTATTATTTTCTTTCATCTCAGAAATACATCATGATCTTAATAAAAGGTCTTTGTGAAGGAACTGGCAGCTTACCAAAACAAGAAGTTGTTACCTTTACTGCCATGCTCAAATCTGCCAAATCTCCAGCACATATCACTGAAACTACAACAGGTATGTATGTGTCATTGAAATGACAGTTTCGATTTAACGTATGCACAAAATTAGTCATTAATTATTCATTTAGTGTGTGTTCATTTATTTATTATTAGAAATGTATTAATAAAAATAAACTATTTCTCTCATCCTATATTTAATCCTGCATCTCTATCTTCAATTATTATTTATCATTGTGGATTATTTGAAAACATAAATATTTTTTATATAAATGACATATTACAGAAAAAAATATAAATTTTGTGTTTTAGAAGAAGAGCCCGAACCAAAAGAAAGCAAACGTCCACGACTAGACTTTGGCCAGAATATTTTTGATCAGTTGACTTCAGTATTGGAAGAAGTAACTCCCTTCAACAGTCACAGTTCAAAGTCTGTAGATGCTCCCGTTGAAAGTTTGAATAATGATGGTGATACGACCATTGTTCATGTAGCTGACCCTATTGATGAAGTGCAACTTTTGTTTGCTAAAAAGAACTTGGCCAACCTCCTTCAGCTGAATGGCAGTGAGATACTAGTTGATGTTTGCTCTCGCCTTCCACTCTTAGCACGTTATGTACATAGATGTCGAGAGGCAATTAATGGCATCTCATTTGTCCTACCAGTCACACTATCTGAAGCACTTACTGCAAGAAACAGGTTGGTTATTTTTTATATTTTTGAAAATAATATTCATGTATTTATCTCAGCATTGATAAATTTTCAAATGTAATTGATTTTGCTAATTTAAAAAAAATTTTCAATTAAAATAATTTTTTTTTTTTCTTTTTCATAATAGATGAATTCTCATCTAAATAAAAAAAACTTCCTAATCACATGTCTGTTTATCATTGCAACATTAAGCTTTCTAATACTACAACAATTCACAGAAAATTTTAGATCCACTTAATATCTTTATTTTATGCATAATTTCATTATGAATGATGTCTGCAGTTTGAAAATGTAACATTTATGGGTCATCTGCATATAGAATTAACACAGGTTTTGTAGTTTTTATGCAATTAAATCCTTTTCTTAAATTTCATTAAAAACTTTTGAAAAACACATTTTTATAAGAATAGTACTTCATTTAAAGGCTTAAAATTATATTTTTTAAATTTAAGAAAAAAATTGACTTAAAAAAAATAGTTATTTTACTTTTATTAAAATTAAATTTCAACTTTGCAGAAATTATAAAAAAAATGTAATTCTATTGCAATTAAAATCCATTTATTAATTTCAATTTTTTTTAGCTATCCCTCATTATTGAATGATGTTTCAATTGTGTGGCGGGCATTCAGTTTACCAGTCCTGGAGCCTCTGACTTCACGTCAACTGGAAAAAATTACCATTGTCACTCTGGGATGCTTGTACTCTTCCATTGTTGTGGCTGTGTCCAACACAATTGTCAATCTGGCTAGTGCTGTACCCATGAAGAATGCTGCAAACAAGGACGAAGAGTTAGAAGATTGTGGAATGACAATTGTCCAGAAAACTGTAAGTTTGTGTATGTGAGTGTTGAATGAATGCTGAGAATACCATGAATAGAATATATAACAAATGAAGACATTTTTATGGAGAATAGGAACTCAAAAAAAAAAAATTTTATTAACAATCACAAGGAGACAGCAAGAAATCTTTGAGACACAAAAGTATAGAAAATTTAACACTCAGAGAGCATGTGAAAAGGAAAGATGAAAGGAATCTATTGACAAGTTTGAGCAAATAGAGGAACAAATACCACAAAAACAATGAGAGATCATAAAAGAGCAAGTATTACTGAGAATAAGAAAAAGAAAGGACATTGTGAAGAAACTTGATTGCTCCTACCCTGAAGGGATATGGCACAGAGATGGAATTTAATTTTTTTTTTTTTTTTTTTTGTACCTATTTGTACTTGTCATGAAAATAGCATAAACCTGCAAGTTTATCATTTTCCTGGTGAATAATAGATGAAGTTTCTGTCTACTATTCTTCTATAATACTATCTTGATTTCACTTCAAGAATACAAAGTTGCCTAATGTCATGATGATCTTGAAAATGTTTTAATGTAACATTTATGCAAATCAGTTGGATTTGGAAAAATGGGAATAACTTTTATTGTTTGACCTAAAATATTTCTTTAATTTGTATTAAGTTTGGTTCCTTTTTTAACATTATTGTGAACACAGCCAGCTTAAAAATGTCCTTTTAAATATAAAAATAGGTAATTCTTTAACTATTGATGAATTATGACTTAAAATTTGACAGTACGTTTTATGAAGTTGAATCAATTCCTCAAGTAAGAACATTACTTGACTTTGTATTTGTTTATGTGGTTCTTAAACATTTTTAAAGATTTGTTCAAAATACACAAATTTAATTGTTATTTTTGTTAAAAATATGTTGTTAGGCTCTTTTTTTTTTTTTTTAAAAATATTTAAATAACCGAATATAACTTAAAATGAAGGTAATTGAAAATGCATCTATTTTATTATAAATAGCTTTTTTTTCTTATAAGTTTATTTCCAGTCAGAATTTAAAAGATAACACTGGTTTACATGCTTTTCTGTTAGTACCACAGGATTAAATTGTTGCTTAGACATATTTTGTGTCATACCTTATTGTTGACTGATTGAAAAAAAATCTTGAAGTTTTTCATAAAATAAATCTATTTTTATGCTTTTTAAAAAAATGTATACTTGCATTTCTAACAGTCTTTTGTTTATTTTTAGCTGGAAATTGTCAACACAGTATCATTTGTAATTAGAAATTCCACTAGAGCTGGAGGACATGTAAGTTCTTCATTAATCTTTAAAAATAGCAAAGATAAAATGACTGAAGTCAGTATAGATTTCAGTTTAATTTAAATGAGGTATTGTCTGATCATAAAGCAGGTAGTCTTGTGTATGGCAGACTTCACTTGCTACTCCTCAGCTTCATCACCTGTATCCCTTTCACTCTAGCATCATATCAGCTGTAGTTTGTCATTTCATTTTTATGACTTCTATATGTTTAAGAAATATTTCTAATGAATTTCTGGGACCTGGACAACCTGTTATAATACAATCCTGCATTGAATATTATTCTTTTAAAATGACACAATTGAAAGGGAAAGATATATTATTTCTTAACTGGTAATTTTTTGCTACATGGCAACACTTATGTTGTAAATGTGATGCAGTAAATGATCATATAACTTGGATGAGATGTTCTTCAATATGGAGTGTATTCTCTTAAAACTGTCACCATTGAGATGATCAACTTGTTTCTCTCCATGTAACACTTTTTGTCTCATCGGCATTTACAAGTTCAATATATCAAAAGAGTTCTTAAAGAATTCACTGAATAAGATCCAGGGTTGAATGCATTGTTTACCTGGAAAGGTAGTGTAAAGTCGGAGAATGGTAGGAAAAAAACAGTTTGGTGATCAAATAATAATGTAAAGAACGTATTTTACCCTCAGATGTTGGAAACTATTGCCATAACATAATAATCTAAAAATTGGTAGATTTTACTAATAACAGTGAGTCACTGTTAATAAATTTGAACTACATTTAATGAACTGAAAAAAATTATGACAAATGATGTATTGATTTTTTTTTATGTGTACTTTTTTTATTTTATTCTTTTAAAATATCTTTTTTTAAATCAGTTAATTATTATAAAATTTTATTATTAATTTGTAATTTCATTTTTTATTTTCCAAAATTAAATACTAGCAGAAATTGTTAGTAGTTATTTTTTCTGAGAGTTTTTGCTTTTCAATTAGAGTCTTTCTATTATTAGTTATAATTTTTGATTTTAGATGTTATTTACATTTTGCTTACAGGTGGTTCAAAACTTGCACATGATGGCTGCCTGGTTATTATTAAAGGGACTTCAAAGTATTTTGTCTTTAACTCTCTCTCTCATCCTTGAGCGCAAAGATTCTACTCGTTCCAAGAGCCAAGACTCTTCTCAGAAATCTTCCAAAGATTCTTTAAGTGTCCGACCAGCTTCTGCAAAGAGGTGAGGTATTTCATTTACTTGTAACTGTTCAATTGGTTAGCATTTAAAAGCAAAATTTGTCATTCTCTTTTAACATTTTTTTTTCTTCTCACTAAAATAGTTTCCAAGGATTTGGAGTTTTGTCTGTTGCATTAGCTTCAAATGCTATTCAACTTCTGTCAAAATTATTAGATGATTTGCAAGTTGAAGGCAACATTGTGCAGGTTAGTGAATCTTTTTTTTCTTTCAAATTAAACTTTTCTAATTTTCACACACACATATATATATATTTTTTTTTTCATTATCAGACTGTATTGTTGTCAATGGAATTATTTGTTTCATCGTTGTGTAAATTGTTTTTTTTTTTTTTTTAAACATAATAAAGATAATTTTCTTTCTACAAGGAAATGCTAAAAAGTAATTTCTTTTCACAAATTGTTTGAATCATTTTTATTTTTTGATGCATCTTATAATATTGTTCAAAGTTTCACCTTAGACAATCTAAATGCAAAAAAAATTTTCATTGTTAGTTTAAAGTCTATTTTCCATTGATAAACTTTCTTTCTAGGAGAAAGATGATGAAGTAAAAACAAGTATTACTGCACCCTTTACTGCTTGGCAAAGGGTGCATAAGCTGACATGCTGTGTCAACTTAACAGACTTACTGTTTAACTTGGTGACTGTTTCTTTCAGAAGGGTAAGTTATAATTTATGATATATTAAGATATATTTTCTTTTAAAATTGTAGCTCATTATCAAACCTAATAGTTGTTTTCATTTTCTTTATATCCACTACACAAGCTTACATTTATGTTACCAGTAAAATCTATTAAGAAATTGCAAGTTCTATTTTAGTGCATTCATTCATAGAGCAAAGTGATTGGATATTTTTAGTTATGTTTCATCATGACATAAGATTCAAATTCAAAAATATTGAATATTTTTTTTTTCTTTTCTCAGGCATCATCATTAAAAAGACAGAAGCAGGGTTCAGAGACTTCGGAAACTAGCAGCAGTAGCACATCTGATTCCAATACCTATTATGAAGATGATTTCAGCAGTTCAGATGATAGCAGTGAAGAGGAAGGTGAATTTGGATTATCAACATATTAACATTTACAAAGATTTTCTATACAAACATAACCTGTTTTATTGTACTTTACATTATTACACTTTGTAGATATTGTGAAGTTTTCTAAAAACTGAAGGCTTGTGGCAACTCTGTATTAAGCAAGTTGATTTGTGCAATTTTACCAACCACAGTTTTCTGACTTAGTGTCTGACAAATTTTGGTAATTCTTGTAGCTACATGCTAGTCTTAAAAAAAAAAGATCATGCTTTATACTGATGTTTTATTCTTTATTGATGAAACAACACAGACACATCGTAAAAACTAGAAACAAATAAAGATATAGCTCTACAGGAAATGGACAAAAAAAACAAAAAATACACAAGCCTGGAAAACATTTTTTAAGCAATTTCCAGTGCTACTATAGCATGAGGTCTACCTCAATATATTGTTTGTGGAGGTCTGCCAGGCCCCTCAGGTCAGGTGAGGTCTAACATGAATATTTATATCTGTCACATTTTCTTAACGTTTGATCTGCCCATATGAAAATAAAAGCAAATAAAGCTCCTAAATCAGAATCCTCCTCGGCCTGAACAAGTTAACAAATATTTTAGAACTTCAGAGTATTTCAAAATGTTGCTGAAATAGTTTTGTAGAAGTCATCCTGACAGAGGAAACAGTAATTGCCTTTTTAAGAGAACACAGTGATGGATACAGTTCAACAAGCAGATCCAAACAATACACATACATATTGTATTTGACAGCGTGTTTATTTTTACCTCTCTACCTTAAATGTAAATATAAGGTTTAAATAAATATGTATACACATACAATATTATAGTTCAATGCTGCAGTAGACTTAACACTATAGTTGAAATGAGAGGTAAACCTCATGCTATATGAGACTTCACACTATAGTAGCACCCAGTGTCCAACAAACTCAAAGAAATGATAAATGGACTCATTGTGTCTTAGAGAGGAAGAATTTCAGACATAGTAGAGAATGAATAATTATTGTGTTGCCTTATATGACTAGCAATAGGAAAAAGAAAAAAATATGAATAGTTCACCGACAGGTTCTTAATATTTACTACCTCTCTTTCTTTCCAGGAGACAAACTGAAGGTTGGAAGTGAAAAATGAAAAGTTAATAATGGATATGCTAGATATCACAAAAATTGTAAATAAATGAAATGTCTAATAATATGTATACTACCCCTTCAGTGACAATTACAATATTTCAAATTTAAAAAAATTATATAGAAATGCCATTTTAGAATAGACTACAATTATACAAACATAACTTATATAAGCATTGGAAGAAAATATGTTACTCGATCTATTGCAACGGTCTGGAACTGAACATACAATATCATTGAGGTGTGCCTGTAAATCATTGTGATTATGAGTGTGTGGCATTGCTAAATTTACATAATTCAATTTGTAATCAAATCATATCAAAGTATTGTCATGTAGCCTTTCTTTTGAAAAGACAAAAATTCTTAGCATTGGTATTAATGCTGCTAATTTTAAAATAAAAATGGTATTAGAATGTTTTGGGAAATAAAACAAGTCTAGTACCCATATTCTTCCACTGAGTGGAACTCACTCAGCAAATACATGCAAAGAAGCAAAAAAGGATTTTTTTCAAACTAATCTAGATTTCTTTTTTTTTTACACAAAAATGGCACTTAGTTCTGGTAGTAAACAAAAAGGAAAGCAATGATTGGAGTAGATAGACTAAACTATCGCCCGGTTCACGCTCCACCCACGTCTATTGAACAGATGAAGAGGCTCGTCCCTTGTTCCCTGTTTAGGATGTGGTTCCCGGCTTTCTATTTTTTTTTTTTTTTTTTTTTTTTTTTTCTCCAATCTTCTTTCATTTTTTTTTCTTTTCTCTTTTTTTTTTGTTCTCAATTGGAGTAGATAAACTTAATTATCGCCCGGTTCACACTCCACCCACATCTTTTGAACAGGTGAAGAGGCTCATCCCTTGTTTTCTGTTTAGGATGTGGTTTCCGGCTTTCTCTTTTCCAGTCATTTTACTCTTAAGTAGCCCTATGCACATCAGTGGCGTCACCGCCTTGCTTGGGGTGATATGATTTTAAAAAAAAAAAAATTTCATTACATTGAAAAATCAAATTGAATTTTTTTTTTTTTTTTGAAGTCTAGTCTGTTGCCTTTTTGTACAAACTCATATCGTGTCGTTCCCACTTCCTTTTCTTACTGCTACTCAGGCATTGTATTCAATCATTTTTTGTAAATTAACCAATTATTTAAAATTAGCTTTATTTTTTACCTAGGCACTTTTTTATTAAAAGATGGCTTACATTAAACTACCGACGAAATACTATAGACATTTTATATCTAATATAAAGTCTCTTACAAAATGGTTACTTTTTTTTATGAAGTTTATAAATTGCATAAATTATTAAACATTTTAAAAACTTTTTAGAAAGAATAGAAAATTGTTTAAGGCTTTTTTGAAGCCAATCACAAAATATTCATTGCATTTTGATTTTTTTTTTTTGTTTTAAGTTTTCTTTCAGTATACACATTTGCCATTTAAAAATAATACACTCCACATTAATGCTTAAACCATTGAGACACTCTGATCACTAAATGTTGTCTCTTTTATTATTTAGCATGTAACAATACTTAAAATTTGTTACATGCTAAATAATAAAGGATAATAACAAACTGATAAAAATGCATAATTGAAAAATTTGAAATTTTCTCATGAACCAAATATTCTATATATTTTGTTTACATTTTCATGAGTTGTTGAAATTATTTGTGTCTCTGAACAGTAGAAGAAGATGATGAACCACTGCTGGGTTTATGGTTTGAAGAAACACTGTCTCCTACAGAAAATACTGACCGTGCACCATCTCCACCTCCTGCTCCAGTAAGTGAAGGAGCCAACAATGGCAAACGCTCTCGTCAGGTCAGTGACGATGATGGGGGGCCAAATTTTATTCCTGATCGAAAAGAACCAGATGGGGTAAGTTTACATGCCTTTAAAAAAAAAAAAATGTTTGGATAGGACATTTTTAATTAGTTTGTTTTGTCTCAATTTTTGAACCAATGTTTAACAAGAATTGTTTTTATTCAGCTATTAGGTTAGTAGTAAAAAATTGAATAAGTTAAAAAAAAATGTATTTACAAAATAATTTTTATAAGTCTTTGTAGTAAATAAATTAGTTTAAAGAAAGACTAATTTATTCTAATTCAGGGATGTTAAACATGTGGGCTGGATCTGGCCTGCCAAGGGCTTCAATGTGGTCCTTGAAACAATTTTGAACAAACTGAAACCTAGCAATGTTTTTCTCATCTGTACTAGCTGGCATTTAAAAGATTAGCCTTACAGTTTATTTGCATTGTATAACATGCCAGACAGGAAACATCTGGCCAGTTGGGATACATCAAAGGTTTGTATTGCTTGAGCTGACAATAGGCCATGTGTCTAAAACTGCAAATGCCTATGCATCTCTCTCTGTAATAATGAAAACATTGTGTTTGATATTATATCTTGGCATTTCAGAAACCAGCCTAACATATTGCATGTGTCAAGTATATTGTGGCATTGCTTTTAAAATTCGGTTAAATTGTCACCATGTCATCAAAAAGAAATGAAATGTTGATACAGAATGCAGAGTATTCCAAGAGAAGTGGACAGATTCATATTTTTTCACATATGACGATGAAAAATCTGTGTGTATAAATATGCATGCAACAAATTTCTGTTATGAAGGAATATAACATTCACTGACACTATGACAATCATCATAGCGAGAAATTTGCAAGGGAAAATAAGGACAGACAAAGGAATTATTGTCTGGTTTAAAGAAACAGTCATCCATTTTTCAGTCATAGTATGAAGGTTAGTAATGTGGCTTTAAAAGCCATCTACCTCATTACTAAAGAAATTGCTGTAGCATCCAAGCCATTCTCTGATGGGGAATTTGTGAAGAATTGTTTGCTGAAAGCTACAGAAATTGTGTGTCCTGAAAAATGCTAGCCTTTTGCTAATATAAGCTCGACAAGGAACACTATTTCCAATCGTATTTCTCACCTTGCATCTGATATAGATGGTCAACTCAAGGAAAAGTGGCATCTTTTGTAGCATTTTCAGTTGCTATTGATGAGAATACTGACATCACAGACATTGCTTAGCTTGCAATTTTCATCTGTGGAATTGATGCAAGTTTAACAGTTACTGAAGAGTTTGTTCAGCTAGTACCAATGACAGGAATGACAAAAGCTGAAGACTTTGGTTCACTTGTTGGTGCATTGGATAATGTTGGAGTAGACTGAGCTCATGCTGTCAGTGTTGCTTTAGATGATGCATCTTCAATGACTGGAAAAAAGCTAGTAGTGAAATTGAAGGAGAAAGTGCATACTGCAAATTGAGGGCTCAGCTTCTGAACTTTCTATTGTATTATTCATGGAGGCATTATGCTGCAAGTCACTGAAAATGGACCATATGATGGAAGTTGTTAAAACTGTTAACTTCATGTGCACCAGAAACCTGACCCATCATCAATTTGACACTCTTCTTAATGATAAGGTTGTTGGCCATGGTTTGCCATGACATACTGAAGTAAGATGGCTGAAGTGTGGGTATTGTACTGAAGCAGTTTTTTGAACTACGAGGGGAAATTGTAAACTTCATGGAAATAAAATGAAAGCCTGTAGTACAATTAATCCCTAGAATGGGTACAGGACTTTGCATTTATGGTGGATATAACTGACCAATTAAATAGCCTGAATAGAATGCTGCAAGGTGGTAACAAAGTTGTCACACAGTACTATGACAACATATGAGCCTTCAAGTTTAAACTTGTTTTGTGGGAGATGCAGTTGTCAAATAACAATCCTGCTCATTTTCCATGTCTAAAAGATCTTTGCAATGCTGAAAATGTTAAGGACTTGGGCTCGTACAAAGAGAAAAACTCCACTTTGTTCCAACAATTCAAGCGGCACTTTGGAGACACAATTCAAAATCTTTTGCAGTCTATTCTCTGTGGCACCTTCTGATGAAATGACTGATTTGTGGTGTGACTCAAACTTGAAAGAAAAGTTTGCCTCTATTGGCCTCAAAATATACAAGTATCTTTTTTTTTCTGGCTATCCCAAACTGAGAGACCTAGCTGCCAAAAGGTTGTGCATGTTTGGAATTACTTACCTATGCTAGCAAGTTTTCTTAGTAATGAGTATCAACAGAAACAAGCTCCATTTAAGGCTAACAAACAAAAACTTAAATGACATCCTCAAACTAGCTGCTTCACAGGAAATCTCTAATATTGATGAATTTTTCAAAGCTAAAAAGTGTCTGGATCACACTGAGTTTACTAAATTTTTAATATTGTCAGAAAGTTGAAATTAAAGCTTAGCGTAGTCATAGCTTTCTGAATATTAGAATGTTTTGAAAGAATTCAGTGTAAGCTAATTTGGTTCATTTCAAATTATTTCATTATAACATGAAACAATTTTGATTGAATAAAAACAATACAATTTTCTTCATCTTATCATTTTCTATACATCTGTAGCCCACTTGATGTAAAATTTAGCTCATGTGGCCCCCAAATCAAAATGAATTTGATGCCTCTGTTCTAATTTTTTGTTACTTAGAAAACCATGTTAAATATCTTTTCATTTCTTTCTTTTAGTTTGTCCACCTTGCTGCTGATATCTTAAATTTCATGAACCTTTATTTCGTCAACTCCACTAATCCAGCTCTACAAAAACTTTTAAGGTTAGATATTTGTTTATGAAACAAATGGAATGTTTATTTGGTTATAATTTAGTCTAAAATGTGTACAAGACTTTCTAAAGTTGTATATTTAGAGATTTTGAATGAAGATAAAAATTTCCATTTTTACTGTATAAACTTGATTGCATTTTGTCTGATTCTTGGAATTTCATTTTCTGCAATATACTCATTGTGTGACTTTAATAGTTGTAGTGAATTATGTGTAATTGTTTTGTAACAATTGTAAATATTTTTTATACCTAGTCATTTTTTATTTAAGTATATGAACAAACTTTAAAAATGTGTAAATATATTGGGTAAATTGTAGTTTGATTCATAATCACTGATCAAGTGCTATAATAAAGAAAATGAGATTTGTTTTCAAGTCTTTGTTAATATCACATGACATGAGAACCTAATTTCAGAAAACTGTATTAACGACTCAAATATAAATTAATATTTCTTTAACTTGAAGGGATGCCTTGAATGAAGAGCACATGTCCAATTTAGCATTAGTGATCAAGGAACTGGACAAAGAATGCTGTCGCTCTGGTTCAGGTGACTATCAAATTCCAAACTTTTCCTAAGCTTTGAGAATTGATTTTCGGTTTTAAAAATGATAAATGAATAAAGAACCTCATGTAATTTATTCTGTATACATTTGTTGCAAAAATTTTATTTAATTGCATATTTTTTTTTTTTTCAATTTGAGACAAATTGTTCTTTTTACTTTTAAACAATGTCATATTAATATGATTAATATGTAAAAAAGGCGTATTTCTAAAAGAAATAAATACAAACTATAGCCCATCTCATATGTAGCATTTTACTTTTGTTTTATGATAAAACCATAAGGAAATAGAGGTAAATTATAATCTTTGCAAGTAGTGTTATGTTGAATAGATGGATGTTAGTCATATTAAAAATAATTCTCTTTCTCTCAATAATCAATAGGTATTTGTTTTTTTTAAACTTGAAAACTTGGTAAGAATTAACAAAAACAAACCCCAAATGAATTGAACAGTTGGATAAATTATTCACATCAGAAAATATAATTTATTTTGAAATTGACTTTGTAAATTGGAATGAATTTCTCTACTATTATGCACTCATAGTTCATTTTTACATGCAGACTAATTTTCTCAACTTTGTTGCTGTATCACAACATTTTGGTTGGTGTACTCTCAGACCTTCAGGTTACCTGGATCAATGAGCACCTGAAGGGACTGGAGAGCACTGTAGCTGAAATTTTGTGGTAATGACAATAAAGATGAGGACATTAGTCTGAATGTAGATAATAACTTTGCATTCCAGAAATTCAAATATAAACTTATAATTCAGTTATTCAGCTTGTGACATTTTGTATTTTTGATCACTCACTGAAGATGGAGACCTATTGATTTTAATTACTAATGTTATATATATAAATTTCGGGAGGGTTTGACTAATCTAATGGAGAGGGGGTAAAAAAAAAATCTGTTCTATTTTTATATATGCAATTGGTTCTTTGAGATGACTTTGAAAATGCTAAAAGTTAAACTAATTTTGCAAGTATGCAGAAATGGAAAAACATTCCTTAACATAAAATTGGGCTACAAATCAGCGATCCATCCCCAATTATACTAGGTTTTGTTAAAATTGAATATTAGTGCTTATTAGAATTTCTTGTCTAAACACTGATTTAGGTACAAAATGTGCTATATATTTTGTAAATCTTATTTTTCAGACCGTACATATGAAGAACTCTCAGTTGCTTTAGCAAAATTCAATCACAGTTTGGTTGCCACTGGTTCACTTTCTGCTTCTTTACAAGTAAGTTTTTCTCATGGCACATTTATCTTATATTTTTTTATTTATTACTGTTAAATACAAAATTTATTAGAAAATGATAACTTCTCTCTTAGTTTCTATTGCTTTTCACTTGCATTTTAATAAAATTCATTATTTCACTAAACAGAAACTTAACTAATATTTATTTAGATTTAAAGGAATATTATAAAAGATTTTATGCAAAATGCTCTATATACTGTATCGATACTTTTTTAAAATTTTTTTTTTAAGGATTGCCTTTTGCTCAATCTTGGTGTAAGTCCAGTAAGCTCTGAACCTTGGCCAATGACTGTATATTCCCGAACACTTGCTGTTCTAGCAGAAGTAATCCTTTTGCGTCAACAGAAAGAACGTGAACTCAACATCAAAGCAATTAAGAGTATTACTGAAGCACAGGTAATTAATATCTGGAATCGGTTTACCCTTACTCTTAAACAGGCCATCCTAACCTTTGACAATAAAACTGACCAATTTGAAGGTAAGTTCTTGTAGTATTTTTATTTTAATTTCATATGTTAAAAAATATTTACAAACAATTATTTATTGCTTAAATTACCTAACTGTATTTTATTGGTGTAAATTGTTTTCCTCTCCATTGATTAAACTGTAGTATTTTTTTAAACTCCATTTATATATATATATATATATATATATATATATATGTGTGTGTGCGTGTGTGGGGGGGGGATATGGATAGAATAAAATTCTGTATCCCAAAAAAAAAAACACTATTCTTAAAAAAGTGCTCAATACAAAGTAGAGCAAATAATATTTATTTAGAATTTATAACATAAATATGTTATAACTGTTGGTAAAATTCGCCATAATTTATGGATAAAGTGCGGGGATCAGTTTATGTATTGATTATAATAGAGAATCAATCTCCTGAATGTGTATTATATAGTAACAACAGTCCATGATGGTCACAAAGTAAGAGATTGAAGGTAATGTTGACAATGTTCCTGGATATAGAGTATCCTCTTGGCATCTGTTGTCCATGTTGGTCATAGCATATGGATATAGAGTATCCTCGCCGTACATAATCTGTTCAATGAAACAACATCAAAGATTATCACTCTCGAATCAGACACACTCCAGAATCAGATTTGAACTCCAATACTCGGAAAAATATGGCCGCCTTTTATACACGTCGCATTGAATATTTTGAGCTTCCTGATTGGTTAAGCCTTCTATTGGTGAACTATAAAATGGGTTAACTCATGGGTGTCAGCACAGTATATAAGTACCAAAAAGTCCAACAATAATATCATTACAATAGCCATTTTGTTTCGACACAAACTGTGTCTTATAAAGTGATGATGTTGATTTCAAGTTGAAGAGTTTTAAAAGGTTCAAAACTAGCCAAATCCTCTTACCCAGGGAGACATTGTTACGTATTCAGTGGTGAACAATCAAAATACAAGTAATTTCTAATTTGAAGAACATAAGAACAAACTCTAAAAACAATTTATTGAGGTATTAATGTTAATATTTGATTAAAAAAGAAATCAGCATAACTGATCGACCATTAGCTTTACTTTACAATAAAATTTTAATTTATTTAAAAAAATATATATTATGAATTAATGTTAGAAACTATGAATTTTAAGTTTTAAATTTAACAAAGCATTAGATTTTTTCCATGTGCCATGTTCCTTCAGGACATAAGTAATCATGGCTTTCCATGTCTCCCTATCTCTGTTAGCTCTTAGCATGCTTTCTCCTGTTATCCAACCCAAACCTTGCTCTGCCATCCACTTGCTCTGGCCCTTCAAATATGTTATCCGCTGTTTTTCCCTGTCTCCCTTTCCCTCTATCTGTCCTGTGAGTATCAGATTCTCCAAGCCTTCCTTCTTCATCACATGTCCCAGGAACTTTGGCTGTCCCTTCCTGGTGCTTAGTATTAATTTCTTTTTTGTCTCCATCCTTTCTAAAACCTCATCATGGCTCACATGCTTGAGCCATGATATTCGCAGCATCCTTCTGTAGAACCACATTTCAGTTTCTTCAAGTTTTTCCTTCATCTTTAATGATATTGTCCAGCATTCACTGCCGTTTTGAAGGACAGACATCACATAGCAATCCAGAACTCTCTTCTTTGTTTCTAGCAAAATTTTCCTGTCTCTTAATACTCTGCTCAGCTTCTGGAATGCATCCTTGGCCATTCCAATTCGCCTTCGGATCTCAGTGTTGTACTTTCCGTCTTCCATTAGAACACTTCCCAAGTACTTAAATTTTTGTACTTACTTGATTTTAATATCCCCCACCTGTAATTAGCATTTTGTGCTTCCCCGTTTGCTGATGACCATACATTTGGTTTTCTTGTAATTTATTTGTAGTCCTTTCTTTTGACTTTCTTCATCTACCTTTTTTGGGTGATCTTGTAGTTTTCTTTCCGTGTTAGCTATCAACACTGTATTATCTGCATATCTTATGTTGTTCAGATTAGGTTATTGTAAAGTTATACAAATATGAAACAAGGAGATAGATGCATACATATACAAATATATAGATATCCACATATGGACAAATAGACAAATATATACACATACAAACATATACTAGTATGCACACACACACACACACACACACACACACACATATATATATATATATATATATATATATATATATATATATATAAGGAAATTTAAAAACTTTTTTTATCTACGTGCCAATTTATTCGTTAAATTTTAAAGCTAGGTTTGGAAAACGTCTGCAAAGGCTACAATACTGGATACAAGTAAAAAGGAATTTGTAAGGTGGCATGGGCCTAACAAAAAGAAGGTCAAAACATACACAGTCATGCATGAAAAAATAAACACAATTAAATATATATGCATGCAAATACACAAACAAAGAACAGAATACGTATGTGACTAAAACTCCACAAAGCATCATCTGCAGAATAAAAATGCACACATGGATCTACTTACTCCTTTTGGCATAAACACACGCAAATGAGCAGAAAAACACTCACACAGAAGCAAACACACACACACATATATATATATATATATATATATATATATATATATATATATATATAAACATTCTTTTTTTAATCAAATATTAACATTAATGCCCCAAAAAACTGTTTTTAGAGTCTGTTTTTGTTTGAAAAATTCAAAATTCAGATCATTCATAATTTGCTTAAACTATAACCAGTAATCCATTATCTAATCATGTAAATCCTGAAGTGATTTTAAATAAAACATGTATTTTAGGATTGTGTTTTTTTTTTAATCCCCAAAAGTGAGGTCATATTTAATATTAATGAATATCCAGTTTAATCATACACACACGCACACACTGTTATGTAAAATTGTATTTTTAAAATGTGCATGTATTTGTTTATGCATTAAAAATGAAGTCATGTTATTCTGACTTGCATTGTCTATATAGGATCAGAATTTAAAGACATTTTAAACTTGAAATCTGTTTGACTGAACTCAATGATTTCATTGAATCAAAATTTGATTGTTTTTATTTTTCAGATGTTAATGTAGAGCACCTTCAAGTTTTACTGTTCCTTTTTCATAGTTTGCCTTTAATGCAAAAAAAATCTCTCCTCCTTCAGTTAGGAGAACACATCCTTGAAATTTCACAGATGGAAAAAAGGTTTGTTTAACTCATTTTATTTTAATACTCAGTATAATTTCTTATTTTATTTTAATTTAAAAAAAAATGTTGAATGTTTCTTGTTCTAATAAAATCTCCGAAAATTTTTATTAATGCTTTTTTGAGTGGATTAATAGATAACTTAGTTTAATTCAAAATGTCTGTCAGTTTATACTGGATAGAAAAACTGATTATGTTTCCATCATTTTCTTTTTCTTTTCTTTTTTTTTTTTTTTTTTTTTTTTTTTTAAGAATTTCAAATCAAAACAAGACTGTCAATATAAGGAAAACCCAAGTCAGTCGGCAAAAAATCAGCAAATATATACAGACATATACATAGTAATAATAAAAGAAATGCTAACAATGAGGAAGAAGAGCAGAACTAAAAAGGCTTAACCCAAAAATAATTTTCACTAAAGTCTGTAATTTGTAAATTAAACACACCTATTTAAGTTTTATGCAAATTAAGAGATGAATAGATACCAGTAGAAATCAATGATATTTTTATATAAATGTTATATATATACCTATGAATATTAATGGGTATGTCCCAATTCTCATAAATACATTGGACACTATTGTGAGGAGGGTTATATTGCTGTCTAGTGATTAACTTTGTTCATATGCTTTCCTGACATTGTCAGACTCTCTACCTATAGACAGAGAGTAACCCGAACGAGGCTCTACTGAAGGGTAGTCTCTCTTCTGAGGAAAAGTAGACTAAAATCTTTGCCTAAGCTATATGACTTGGATGACTCACATTAAAAAGGCCTTGTACCACATTTTGTCTCAAATGGGGAGGCAGCTAAATACTTATATTACTGTCTAGCAGTTCACCATTAGTAGCAGTTATCTACTTCATGCATCTGGCGAGTATTGTATTTTGTTGATGTTATAAAGATTCCTATTTTATTTTCCAACCTCTGTTTTGGTTATTTCTCATTCAGTAACCTTTTTAAGTTATAACAATAAAGAAAGAAAGCCAAGAAAATGGTAGAAAGAGGTGGTGGGATATGTACGATAATGTGGCCATCTTTGGAGTATGTTTACTTTTTCTTCATCGTAACATTTTTATTTGGGTCAGTTTATTTCTCATTAAACATCTTGGTTATTTTTAGTCAAATTGACATTTTCAGATGAATTTATATTTTTGTGAACTTATCCATTTTTATGAGCAAGTCTGATGTAAGTAAAGTAAGGCAATTTTGAAGCTGTTGAAAACTTACATTCTTCATTGTGTAATAAAAATTGATACCTTTCGTTTTCTTTCTAGATCAGTTTATACAAACAAATAAGATAGGAGTAATAAGTAAGAGATAGTCATGAGAGAACAATAACAAACGTTTTTGCTCTTATTATTTGTCCATATTCTTTGGAAGACTTGAAATAGGTGACTAAAACATAACAAAATATGTCAGGCATAATATGATGTAAAGGAAAATAATTTGAAGGATTAATGATAAAAAATGATTTGTAACTTGTTAGAAAGAAAAAAGAAACTCCTAATGAAATGGTCTCTGTGTGATGTTGGAAATGTATTAAAAAATATGATAAATCCATTTTATTTATTGTTTTTTTTAAAAATTTCTGAGCATAATCCTTTGAACTTATTTTTCTTTACTTCGTACACATATTACATCAGGCAATAGATGTCATATTTGACCAGTCAAGAAATGGCACAGTAGTTTAACTGCTCCTATTCCGATCATGTAATTGGCCAAACCTCTTTAGTGGGAAGTTGGGAGCAATATTCACCTACAAACATTAAACGAAGTATCATTGTTGCATGCTTTTGATGTCTCTAAAGTTCATGCATGAATATCATTACAAGTGATGAAAAAATGAAGTCAATAACAATGTTGGATGCACAAGTGTGCTGTTTGTCATATCTACACCAAAACCAGAAATTCACCAGAAAAAGGGTTATAATTTGTTGGTGATGAATCATGTCTGCTAGGAACTTTTTTATTTGGAACTGCTTCATTCGAACAAGACATATTACTGTGTTTTATGCAATCCATGAAATATATCTGCAATTCCCCCAAATCAGTTGGTTTCACAGCCATGTCAAACTGCATTTTAAACCGACGATCTATGAGTAATTTGTTGTTAGTGACATGTTCTATTTGTGCCCTGCCATCTTTTCTACTCTCTACAACACTAGGAATTAGTGGGCCTTCTGAGATTGCATCAAGGCTTTTACAAGAGTTGTCTACTTGTTGGTAGAAGATAAGTAATAAGTATTTTAGTTAGTGATATTTTTATTAATAGCATAAGATAGTTTCTTACTAACCTGATGTTGCAATTTGCAGTTCATAATAAATACAATTTATGATATGTTTACATATAATTCCTCATAGTCACTTTGATTTGTACAGATAAAATTGTTATAATTAATGTTTATTTTACTTTGTCACTTAAGACTGCAACATCTTTTTAGAGGTATAGTTAAAGAATATTTTAAAATAATTTATTCTGATCACCTTTTGATTTTAACTGATATAATTTTATTTTGTAGCAAACTTGTTGGTTCAATTCCCTTACCATTATCACGGTTACTATTGGTATTTGACTACTTGATTCGCTTTTTCTATGATCCACCCTCAATTTTGATTGATCAAGTAAGAATGTTTTTTTTATTTATATTCTTATGCTACATTTTTTTTTTTCTAATAAGATATAATTCTTTGACAGTAAAAATATATGTATATATTTTTTTTTTAAAGATATAATGTATATCATTGTTATAATAATGATGTCCTTATAAAATAACTTTATACATGCAACAATATAACACCTGGCTTTTGAATTGCGGTTAAATATAAAAGAAAAACCCCAAAATCTTGCATTTTATTTTTATTTGTAAAGAGATTTAAAAAAACATTTTTTCTTAAAAATATTTAACATTAAACAAATACATTTTTTGTCATTGAATAAAAAAAAATACTATCACCAAAAATGTGATCTAAAAAAAAATCTTTTACTACTTCAAAATTACAGACTTCTTAATATACAGTGAATTCTGCTCTATTTAAAATTTCTATTTTCGGTGTTATGATTCCTTTATTTACTTTTTGTTTTCACACATAAAATGTGTAAATTCTTCATAGGTGCAATGGAATCTCTTTACTGTACATACATTGGGTCAAGCTGGAGAACGGGAAACCAGTCTACCAAGAGCTAGCCAATTTTTCCCCTGTAGAGATGTAGAGGGAAATTTCCGAAAAAATCTCACCCCACAGGAGGCAACAGAAAGTAAGGGTAACATTGCCATTCTCTCTCTTACATATGTCTCTGTTTTTAATTTGTAAGATTATAAAGAATAATTTCTTGTAATGAATTCATCTTGAAAATAATAATTACATGTGATTACTCATAATAGAAATGGAAGATTTTGAAGAACATGCTGATAAATTTTCCATTGCTTAAAGTAATTTTTATCTTGTTGGTTTGACTTTTTTGAAAATTTGAAATGGTATAGTCTTGTTGCATGAAAAAATTTAATGCTTATTTGGTTCACTTTCTTTTTTCCTAATTTTTCATCCAAACAATTCTTCTGCTGTAAGATAGATGTTAAATTTTTTTTATACTTGAATCAGCAAACATTCATTTAAAATGGTATTTGTTTGCTTATCTTTATTATCAACTTAAACTGCATAATACAATTTGAAACCTATAAAAATTACTTATAATATAAAAATTAACTTTGTATTATTTTATTTTCACATTTGAGTGTAATTTATATATTGTTAAAATGTTTAAAATTTTTACTTTCAGTTGGCACATTCTATCCTCGATTTTACAATCTGGGTTCTACAGAATTGAATACACAAGATACTCCAAAAGTAGATGGCTTGGTAAGAAAATAATTTCTGGATATATTTAGTGTAAAATTAGATGGTGTACATATGAATGATGGTGACTTGTGGATGGATGAAGGTTTACCATGGCCTGGATCATCCAATCAGTGCAAATTTCACAATCCTTTCTTTAGTTACATAGTATGTGCTTTATCAGGGCTACGTGTGGTTTTGGAATTCTGAGTTGATCTGCTTCTAGACTGGTTGCCAAACAAGGCTACAGAGCCCAGACTGCCATATTATTTACCCATATTTGAGGGGTTTTGAATTCAGAGTTGTTCTCCTGACCACTCAAGACTTTAAGACCAAGTCTGTCCTGTTATTTACCAATAGCTGGGGAGAGAAAAGGAGGACTCATACCCTTTTCCCAAGAGTATTATGTAAGTGAATGTAACATTCAATTGGAATTTGAACTTTGCTTCCTGATTCCACAATCAAAGCTGTTATCCATTAATCTACTATGCTTCCTTTACTTGTGACTTGTGAATTTTATTTAAATATAGAATTTTTTTTGAAGATTATTTGATAATGTTTAATGCTCATATTTATTACATGTTTTGTTGGTAGAATAAAGGAAGAATTTCATTTAAAAATTTTGAATACATATACAATTTAGTTATAAAAGGTATATTAATAATATTGAGTAGTAAAATCGTACACTACTCAATGACCCATCCTCTACCTCCAAAGGAGATGCCTTCCGTACCTCCAGAAGACTTGTCCAGTTATAACTTTGCAAAATACAAGACGACTGGTACAGAAAGAAAGCTGATGCCATACAGAGATTTGCAGAGAGGAAAGATATGAAGAACTTTTATAGTACCCTCAAAGCGGTCTACGGTCCTGTCTCATCCGGTTCCCTCCCTGTCATGAACGAGGATGATAACACACTGATTTCTGACAGAGGGGTGATACTCCAATGCTGGGTAGAACACTTTGACAGTCTAAACTGGCCCTCAATCATCAATGAGGAGGCTATTGCTCGGCTCCCACAAGTCCCTGCTGACAGATCGCTTGAATACCCACCAACAGAGGATGAAGGCTATTGGACAGATGTCCTGTGGAGAGGCACCTGGTACTGACTCAATCTCAGCTGAGATATACAAGTACGGCAGCCCAAGGCTGACTAGGAGCCCAACAGTCAATGTGGTTTCCATGCAGACCGGGGCACGGTTGACATGATCTTAGCAGCTTGGCAACTACAGGAAAAGTGCAAGGAACAGAATGTAGATCTGTATATCACTTTTGTAGATCACACAAAAGCCTTTGGTACAGTTTGTCACAATGGGTTGTGGAAAATAATGGCAAAGTTTGGGTGTCTAGCCAAATTCATTGCAATGATCAGAGAGTTTCACGACGACATGAATGCCAGGGTGCAGGACGATGGTGAGTACTCCCAACCTTTCCCTGTAACAAATGAAGTAAAACAGGGTTGTGTGCTGGCTCCCACTCTGTTCAGTATAGTATTCTCTGCAATGTTCAAGGATGCTTTTCGGGATGGAGATGTGAGTGATAGGTTCCATCAATGCACTGATGGCGGTCTGTTCAACCTCCGGAGGATGCAAGTGAAAACAAAGGTGACGGACATGCCTCCCAGAACTACCCTACAAATGTGGGTGTACCCCAAGGCTCTATCCTAGGTCCTATGCTCTTTCTAATCTATATCAATGATCTCCCCGATGCCATAAGATCACAAGTAGGCATGTATGCCGATGATACCACAGTTTACTCTCGCCTCGATCAAAAATCTGGTGTTGGTGACAAGGCGAACCTTGCTGCTGAGCTTGAGAAGGCCCTCCAATCCGTGGTGGATTGGGGTAAGAAATGGCTCGTAAAATTCAATTCTTCCAAAACAAAGCTGCTGTGAATTAACCACCACAGACAACCGCACCTCCCTCCCATTAGCATGGAACAGGCTTGCCTCCCAGAGAGTAAAACACTACGCCTGCTTAGCCTGACACTCTCAGCGGACCTCAAGTGGAATGACTACGTCGAATCCATTGCTAAATCCGCTGCTATGAAAGTCGGCTCTCTGTGCAGGGCCCGGAAATTCTTTCTACCTGAATCTATCCTGCAATTATATAAATCCACCATCCGCCCGTGTATTGAGTACTGCTGCCACATCTGGTCGAGTGCCCCTTCTGTTCTCCTCGGGGTTCTTGACAAAATACAGCGAAGAATCTGTAATGTGATTGATACCGACTTGGCTGACCGCCTGCAGTATTTCTCTCACCGGTGTGATGTGGCTTCCCTGTGCCTCTTCTATAAATACTTTCATGGCTACTGCTCTGACGAACTTAAATCACTGGTGCTCCCTAGATGTGAATTTGCACGAGATACTAGATTGGCAACCTTTTACAGTGAAACCGATGAAATGTAACCGCAATTTCTACTCCAACAGCTTCTTTCTTCGCACTTCCCGCCTGTGGAATTCCCTACCGCATGCTTGCTTCCCTGACAACTACAACCTCCAGGAGTTTAAATGTAAGGTCAATAGACACCTCCTAACACACTAACTCACACCCACTCTCTCCAACTCTCTCCCTATGTACATCCTAAGTCATCTATCACCCTCCTTCTGACATTTCCTATACCCAATCCATCTATGTAATCCCCTGCGCTATAGTGGCAGTGGAATGCCTTGCTTGGGGTGACACGATTTAAAAAAAACAAAAAAAAAACAGATATTGTTCATGACTTCCTTTTTGCTGACGACTGTACACTAAACGCCAGCTCCCAATTGAATATGCAAAGAAGCATGAAACTTTTTGCCACAGCTTGCAAGGATTTTGTCCTCACCATCTCCATTAGGAAAACTGAGGATCTGCACCAACCAGCACCTACAGTCCCTTATATTGAACCCAACATCTTTGTAAATGAACAGGTTGTCAGCCACACACAAGTTTGTGTATCTTGGCAGCATACTATCGTGCTGCACAAACTTTGATGATGGAGTTATGCATAGGATAGCAAAAACCAGCACAGCATATGGCAAACAGAGAGAGTCTGGCAGTGCCATGGACTGAGTATAGACTCAAAGCTTCAAGTGTATAGAGCCATAGTCCTTCCATCTCAGTTCTATGCTTGCGAAACATGGACAGTTTATAGCAGGCATGCAAAACAACTGAATGCCTTTCATATGAGGTGTCTGCGTGCCCTCCTCAATATCAAATGGTACCATAAAATTCCAGACTCAGAAGTGCTGGAACATGCCAAGTGTGACAGCATTCATCCCATGCTTCTTCACTCTCAACTTCGGTGGGCTGGTCATACACACCGCATGGAGGATAGTCGACTACTGAAACGTTCGTTTGGCTGGCCAATATTGAGGTACAAAGATAGTTTAAAGGAGGCACTCAAGTGCTGTAACATCCCATACTCCTCCTGGGAATCCACTGTTAAAGATAGAGCTGCCTGGAGATCCCAAGTGAAATCTGGGGGTTGCAAAATTTGAAGAGGGTCGCATCAGGGCCCTCAAAGAGGGATGCCAGAAGAGGAAGGAGCATAAAAGCTCCATCTACCAGCTTGGGTCTGCTCTTTGCATCTCCTGCCTTTACTGCAACAGGCTCTTTCATGCAATAAAATAAAGTACAAATTTATAATTATATGAAGATTGAAAAAGGCATTTTAAACTCTATATTATCCTTTTTTTTTTTAAAACAATATTTTCATTATCAGAGTCTATAATTGTTTTTTGCTTTTACCAAATTGAAATGTTTCTGGTAATGTTCATCTAACATGGGGTGTGTGTGTGTGTGTGTATATATATATATATATATATATATCTCTCCAAGATAAAATATTTACATCATATTCATTTTCAGGCTTGCAGCTTTCTCCTATCTAGTTCTGAAATCATCAATTACAACAAACTCTATGATGCCTGCATTGGGCTCTTGATGGCTGGCTCCAAGTGTGATACTCAGCTTGAAAAACTTACTTTACTGGTAAGTATGCATGCCTTAATTCATTTGATAATTCAAATAGAAATCTCTTGAAAATAATAAGCAGTTATTAAATTTAAATGTTTAATTATTTTAGATATTTTTAGTTTGTATCGAGAATCTGGCTTGTAGGTGTATGCATGTCTTTTTTGATTATTTTTGTTAATGTCATCAACATGTCATATCTAAGATGTACAGCAATTTTTTAAAATGACTATCCAGTAATCTCATAATCTGATCCCTTTCTTAAATTGAAAAAAAGGAGCAAATGTGCATCTCCATGGCATGACATCTGCTTTCACTGGACTTATTATCTACACTAATCCTTATTGCAGCACATATGTCCATCTAAATCTCAGACACAAGCAGTACACTTGTATGAGTGTTACAACGTCACAAGATAACCAAAAATTTTGTAAGTTTTATCAGGATATCTACTATCTCTGATCATGCATTTACTGTACCCACGTTGAAATTGGCATTATCCTTCAGGTCGTTGCAATTTCCTTTTCCATTAGTGCTTTAATGCCTGTTTAAAGAATGTTTTGCATTTGAATATTGAAAATTGTAAAATTTAGTGAGACGAATTTTGTGATCTCTTTGACATTTGTAAACAAACTTAAAGGAATAGAAGTAAAAATGTGCTAAGCTGGAAAATTTGGATTAAACCCAGATTTTACTGTTAATCTGGTAATATTCATTATATATTTCTCTCCCATTGATCCAGGGATTTGGCTAAGATAACTAATGATTAACATGGATCATGTATTTTGTGGTTTACATGAAATTGTGCAAAGGTTTTCTTGAATGAGAGAAAATTGAAAATTTGAAAAGTGCAAATATGGTCAACAAGAAAGCAAAATATTCTTTTATCAGGAAAAGGCTTGTTTGTTAAATCTTTATCTGACCTTAATATTTATTCCTGATGGAATACAGAAATTTGGTACAAGGCCAGGAAAACTTGGGGTAGACAAGTCATGAATAAACAATATTCCTACCATCCATCAATTGACTTCCTCTCTAATTTTTCACACTCTACAAGTTTATTATAAATCCAAACTTCCTGATGGGTGGGGGGAGCAATCCCACAACTAGTTAAATTTTATGAGGTGGTTTGGTATTCATGGCAAAGGAGATTTTCCTCAGTGGGTCAATGTTGGTCTTCACCACCATGGCGGGATCTTGTCCTGAATTCAGTGAAGGTGGATGAAGCACATGGCTCCCACACTGGGATTTTGATCAGCAGTTGATTTAAAAATGTCAACCTCAAAGCCCACTTAGAATTCTTTTTTTGGTTGGTGATAGTCATATATGTAAGCGAAAGGCACAGGCCAAATCAGATTACTCTCTAAGTTGCCATAGATATGCTTTACTTGTTAGTGCAACAAGCTGAAATTTGAATTTTTCATTAATGCTGTGTCTTATTAGAGGGATCTCCATTTATTGCTGAAGCCATTACACAAACGATCTTGCAAGCTGTGTAACTTGATGAATAGATGATGATTTATTTTTATTCACATCATACTGTATCTGAGCTTGTAATTCTTTAGCTCAGTAAGGAAAGCACTTACTCTTTGGACAAGAAGTTGTAGCAATTTCTTTGATTTTGGTCTTTCTAGCCTAAGTCAGCAGAAAATCAACAGGTGTGTAAACACCATAGCAAGAGGAGAATAATTTAGTAAGAAAGAAAACTTGTAGCATCTCGGTAATATTTGTTAAATCTGCAGTACTTATATTTCTTAGTGCACCATTGTCTCTTAAAACTCCTTTCATATGTTGGGGGTTCATAAATAGCAGCACTAACCAGTTTTATTGATGTTGCACTCAACCAATACATAAAAAGCCAGCAATAGAAGTAAAGGTTTTAAGAACTAGAAAGCTTGTGATCAGCACACAACTGTAGAAGTTGAAGAAGAAATGAGATTGAAAGATACATGAAGAACAAGAGGAGGAGGAGGGCAGGGGTGCTGCACACTTCTTAATTTCTTGAAACATTTGTACAATTTATTAAATATGCTTTATTATTATTATTATTTTTTCCCATTATAATATTGATTTCCATTTTTCTTTCACCCCTTTTTTTTCTTCAGGATGCCTCTGTGATGAATTACCATTTTATCATCTGCTGGCGACTTTTGGCTTGTTTGCCACCCTCTGTTGAATATCTGCAGATGCTTGAATCTGGTCAGTTAGATATGGGACCTGGCTATATCTTGCACACGTTAAGGTGGGCACCAAGACTTGGACACAAAATATTTTCAGGTTGGATCAAGGTAAATTTATTAAACTTTGTACCACAGATTGATATTATTATTATTATGATATTATTATTATTATTAGTTGATATTATTATTATTATTATTATTTCACTTAATTCATATTTTGCAACATAAATTAACTCCTAACTCACGAGATACAATCTTTCTTTTGTATAATTCTTGTTCCTCTGTCTTAAGTAAATTCTCAGGGTGCAATGACTATGAGATTTATTTAAATCCAGGATTAAGACTACCATCATCATCGTTATTATCAATAATGTTTCAAACTTTCCTATCTATGATGTGTATTGTCAGATACAATTAATGATATGATTAAATAGTCATTTTAAAAAAAATATTTATACAAATCAAAAACTAGAGTATCTGGGGATATTTTTTGTTTTTTGAGAATATTATTATATTTTTGAGAATTCAAATAAAATTTTAGAAAATAAAGCAGGTTAATTAATATAAAGGTGAAAGTAATTTTTTTCATAGATAATTGAGCTAAACAATATCCCAATATACTTTCTGGGAACTTTTGATGTGTTTAGGTGTTGTCATAGCAAAGGTGACTTTCTCTAGTTAGACGAAAACTTTGATGGTTGTGAGAATCTGCAAAATGAACAGTTAATTTTGTCATTTAAAAACACAAATACTATTAATATTAATTTTTCCGCCCTTCCCGCAGGATGGCTTAGTAAAACAAGGGCAGACAACTCAGCAAGCTGAAGTGCTGTTTACCAATGCAAATAAAACAGCAAATTGTGTATACTATGATGTACGATTGGCTATCAACTTTATCCAAGAACAGGTAAGAATCGCTTTCCTCTCTTTAACAATCCTATTTAATTTCGGATTATTTTTACTTTTATGTAATAATTTCAATTTTACAGCATAATTTTTTTTACTTTTCTTTTTCACTTATTGAATAGAAAATGTCCAAATATGTCCTTAATCATTCTTTGATATTATCATTTTCATTGTTTTTAAATAGATAAACATTTGTCTTGAAATGATGAAAGATTGTCAGTAATCGCTGTTTATATCTATTTAATATTCTGTTTCTCAAAGGGTTGAGTGATATTTCTACCACTTAACTATTTTCAATTTGTGTTTGGAAATTCTTTAAAAAAATGTTTTTAGATTAAATTCTCATTACTTTATGAAGTATTATTTTTGCATTTACAGATAGCAAACTTACCTGTGGTTGACCGTCGAACTGTTCTATCGACTGCTGAACTTCCTGGGCTGTCTTCAATTTTAATGTTAGATGCTGTTATTGCAAAAGTTCAGATCTCATTAGATGAAATTTTCACAAAGGCCATGGTAAATATCTATTTAATTTTATATTTTCATATTCCTTTTTAGACAGAAAAATGTTTGCATAATGTTAATTTTAGACCTGAGAAATTAAGTTTTCACACAATTTAAGATTTTGTGAAGAATTTATTTTTTTTATTTTTGAAAATGATCAGATTTTTTTACTTCAGTTATCTGTAATTTATGGTATAAAAGGCAATTGTGAGGGGTTTTATTTTTTCATAGTTAATAAACTTTTGACACTTAAAATTTTGATAAAATATATCATTTAAATCTTTAATATAAATAATATATATAATATTTCTCTGAAGGTTATGTAAGTTGAAATTTAAATATGTTTGAAGTGTGGAATTGATATCTAGAGCTATTATCTGATAAAATGATATGACCTTAAAGATGAAGACTTACTAATATTTAGAACTGTTTTCCTTTTTTTCTCTTTAAAAATATACTTTTTGTTCTTTTTAACATTAGCTAAAAATATGTTAGTCTTTAGTTGTCAAATTTTTATTTGTTTTTTGTTTTTTGTTTTTTTTCAACATAAATATATGAATTAATTTATATTTCCTTAGGCTGATCCTGATCCATACAAGTCTATGGTAATAGCTTGGGACCTGGTACCATCAGTATTCCGCCTGGTTGAAGTGTATACTGTGTTTGTAAGGTAACACACAGAAGTAATATTTTTTTCATAACATTTACAAATTGGTTTGGAAAAGAAAAATAGGTATTTAGAAAAGTTAAATTTGAAGTCGTTAAAGTATTTCATGAAATTTTTAATGTGACACAAAGATTGTAAGAGATAAATACTAAAGCTATTACAAATATGGTTTACTATGGAGATTGTATAATTTAGCTGTGTTCAAATGTTTTGATAATTAGATGTATTATCCATTTTCTTTTTCTTTCTTTTTTTTTTTTTTTACATAAGTCAAGGGTTTTTTATTTTTGGTTGAAAGATTAGCTAATTACAGATAAAGAAATGGTTTTTTAATTCTAGTAAAATTTGCTGTGCAGAATGAAAAACTTGTCTATTTTTGGAGACTCAGTAACTTTTATATAATTGAAAATAATTATTTCTACGTAGAAAGTGTATGTGTGTATATATATATATATATATATATATATATATATATATATATTTTATAATCATATCGCTCCAACCAAGGCATTTTACTGCCAGTTTTGCAGGGGTTTACATAGGAGGAAAGTTATGAGAAAGAGTGACATGTTATATGTTATAGGGGGTGTCAGGAAGTGGGTAAGAGTAGGATGAGAATACTGATGAGAGTGGAGTGGATGGAGAAAGGAGCATGAGAGAGAGGATGCAGGTTAGTGAGATAGATGACTATTGACTTTACATTGAAATTCTTGGAGATTATAGCTATCAGGAAAGCAAGTAAATGGAAGGGAATTCCATGGGTGGGAAGTGTGAGAAAAGAAGCTGCTGGAGTAGAATTTGCGTTTACAATTTATTGGTTTCACATGGGGGCACCAGTGAGCTAAGTTCATCAGAGCAGAAGCCGTGAAAGTATTTGTAGAAGAGACACAGGGAAGCCACATTGCGCCAGTGAGAAAGTGACTGTATCAGGCAGATGGTAGATTGATATATGTGCAGGATTGTTTCAAGTGGAAAAAACTTCTTGGCCCTACACAGAGAACTGACTTTTTTAGTAGATATTAGTATTAATTTAATTAATATAAATAATGAGAAAGGAAAATGAGAGAAATTAAAATGTAGGTATAATAGAAATATAATTAATGATTACTGTAATTTCTGGCTTGAAGGATACATCACAGTTTTGAGAACAAATAATGAAGTTATCATTAGCCAGTTTGACACTTGCAAAATATTTTAAACCTATTTAAAAAAAATGTCTTCAATGCCAGATATTAGTATCTGTTATTGTTTTTAAAATATTTCAACTGTCCAATTCCCTTACCAATGATGGCTCTTTATAGAATTTTAGAGAAATCTTTTTGAATATAAAAACTTTTTTTGATATGTATGAATTTTTATGTTGAAGCATTTTTTTCCTTAGATCTTGCATTCTTGGACAAGTATCCCAAGTTGGAGATGTGGAACCAACCCAGCACATGCTTGAAGCATATGGCACAGCTCTTAGTATTGGCTCCAGTCGTGCATCTACTGTGTCTGTTTTGGGTCTTGGCGTTGTCAGTTCTTTACCTGGACCCGTGAAAACAGCTATTGAAAAATGGAACAACAATATTGGCAGTGAATTTCCCAGCATTGGAGCATGGGTAAGTCAAATTAGTTGATTCTCTTCTTTGATAAATCATTTTGTTCTATTAACCCTCTAGGGCCATTCGTATCATATTTGATACAGTATGAAAACAAGCCTTGAAAGAAATATTTTCCTGAAAAATTTTTTAAGAGAAATATTTTATAAATTTCAAATGAAAGCAGTACTGACTGCTCAGTCAATGAATACCAAATGTTTCCTTATAGGGAAATACCAAATGTTTCCTTATAGGGAAATACCAAATGTTTCCTTATAGGGAAATACTGTATCAAATATGATATGAATGGCCCTAGAGGGTTAATATACAGAACATTTTTGTCATTTTTTTAAGCTTTTTAAACATAATTTCATAGCTGTAATTTTCACATTGTATCTTTTCAATTTCTACTATACACTGATGAATCAAAGAATTATAACCACCTGCCTAATAAAATATTGGTCCACCATATGCCTGCAAAGTCATCAGCTATTAACTGATTGGGTATGAACTTTACAAGAGTTCTACTGAGATCTGGTGTTCGAATGTTAACAGTAGGTGTTTTAAATACTGGATGTTTGGTAGACTGAAGAGCCAATGCATGCAACAAATTTTCAATGAGATTAAGATTTGGGGAAGTTTGTTTAATGGAAGATATCAGTGCCATCATCGAAGACTGTGGTCATGAAGGGGTGTAGTTGGTTTTCTTTGATACTGAAATAAATGGCATGTGACAAAGTATCTTCTGTATGAAAGATAAGACTGTGTTTCTCAGCAGAATCTTACTTAGTCAAACCACACTGCTTCCACTGGTTTGTTGTTTTTCCATGATGTAATCTGGTGTCATTGTGTCTCCATGATAACAATACCTTTGTATTTTATATTACACCTTATTCGGGACAAAATGGGATTTATTGAGTTAGGCTACTTTTCTGTTGATACATGGTTCAGTTTTGACACTTGCAGGTTATTCTGACTGACATGTAACTGTGCAGCTGTATATGCGACATGGATTGATGTATTGTGATGTATTCCCTCCTTCACCTTAATCTGGAATTTGGGCTATGGTAGCCCTTTTTGTTGGTGGGAAAGCCTCAGTTCATTTCTTTGGCTAGTGAGTTTGGCTGACATGTGCAGTTGTTATGAGACAGTAGCTGTCATTCTTGCCATATGTCACAAGTCGTAATGCTTTGTCGAATGATTGCCTTATCGGCTAGGTTTTCAGAATACACTAACTGTACCTCTGCATAGGAGTAAAACCATCTCTTAGCTGTGGGTGGAGATCTGTGATGCCTGGGGATGGGATCCTGGTGATTGAGTGCTTTAAGAGGAAGGATGGGTTGACTCTTGAATCTCAATTCATCACTTTGGCCTTTACCTGGGCTAGACAGACTGTCAGAGAGGCCTGATCTGATCAACTTGCTGGTCAAATCAATCCCTGATTCAGATTCTTACAAACTAGAAAAACTGAATCAGATGGTGGTGGCTATAGTCAATCATACTAAGAGGAGATGATTTTTTTCAAACTGTGCCTGAGCAAGAAGTTAACTTTAGCACTAAGACTTAGAAGATTAAACATTTATTGTCTCATCATAGTGTGAGTATACTGTGTAGCCCTGATCTGCCAAGTCGAATGGGCTTCCCCCTTTGCATTTACACTTGTAGAGCTCCATGCTGTGGAATTACTGTGGGCTGAAAGCAAATTTTAACAAATTTTACTGCTGCTAACAGACTTATGTCCAGATGTTATCTTCAAGAAATCTTTTTAAAACAAGATAAATTAATCAGATGTATAGCCCCATATATAGGGCAGGACAAAAGGCCTGTAAAGGAACTTCAATCTTCATTAGAAGCAGCATCCCACAGGGCCAAATTAGGCAGTTGCTGTTAGAGCCAGCCTACATAAAACCATTAGCATATGCTTGGTGTATATTTCACCAAAAGATCCATTAAAGATGAGCTTCAAAGTTTGATAGACAAAATACCCAAGCCTTTTATTTTATTAGAAGACTTTAATGGCCACAGCACTGCATGGGGAAATAAGGACACAGACCTAAAGAAGTGAAAAAATTGTTGAGAATCTTATAAATGAAAATTACTTATGTCTACTAAATAATGGAGAATATATATATATGCTTTTTGGGGTGACTATTTCTCAATCCTCCTGGAAAACATTGAACCAAGTATTGAAAATATATTCATCTAAAATGATTGGGGCAAATTCAAAGAACTTTATAAAGAAAAATATCCCCAAAAATTCATCACCAAATAAAAGAAACAAACTTTGGTTCAATAGTAAATTCTTGCAAGCCATAATAATATGAAAGGCATCTCTATGAAAATTTAACAAAGAACTTACAATAATAAACTTAAACAATTACAAGTTATCTAGAGCAATGAAAGAAGGCAAAAATATGTTAACAAGCTAATCTACTCTTCAAAAACAAAATCAGTATGGGAAATACCAAATGAAATCAATTAAGCATCTTTCCAAAAGTAATATCATAATCAACAAAAAAGGATATAGTAGATACATTAGCTGAAACTATTTTTAAAAAAAAAATCTTCAGATAAAATGAAAAACAAAAATTCTTAGTCCTAAATAAAATGCAGAAAAATACAAACTTCATTTTACATCTAACAATACAGAAAGCTACAACAACCTACTGAGTTTAGTAAAATTGAAATCATCTATAAAAAAATTCCATAACACAGCAGTTAGACAATGTTGTTTCAGAATGAAAATAAGCACACTTAATCCACTTATAATCAGCTATAAGAGATGCATTTATTCAAAAAGAGCACTTTGCAGCAGTCTTTTCACCTGGAGAAATTTTATGGTACTACATGGAAATGTTGTATCATGAGGGATCTGCATACCCTTGACCTGAAAGGCAGACTAACAAAATTCATAAATGGTTTTCTTACTAGTAGTAAGTATTCAAAATCCATGTTGGGTCAACTCTCGCTGGCTTAAAAATCCAAGAAGAGGTAGTTCCCCAAGGCAGTATTTTATAAGTGACACTGTTCAGTATAAAAATAAATAATATTGTCAAAAACTTAACCTCCAGAGTAGAAGCACATTTATATGTAGATGATTTCCTCATTGTTTTTTACAAATGCAAACCATGGAAAGAAAATTACAACAGTGCCTTAATAAAGTTAACCAATTGGCAACTGAAAATGGTCTTAGGTTTTCTAAAATGAAAACTAAATTTATACACTTCTGTCAGAAGAGAAAACTACACAATGATCCAACTCTAAAACTAGAAGAAACTGAAATACCAGTTGTAACTCGGCATAAGTTTTTGGGAATAATTTTTGATAAAAAAAAAAGTTTACTTTTATCCCCCATCTGTTACATCTCAAGAAGAAATGTAGCAAAGCAACACAGTTCTTTAGTGTGGTGGCTCACACTGAATGGGGAGCAGACTGAAAAACTCTACAAACACTTTACAGGACTCTAATTTGATCAAAACTAGATTATGATAGTATCAAATACCCTTCAAGAAAATCCTATTTAAACTGCTTGATTCTACCATCCATGGAGGATCAACACTGGTGCTTAGGGCTTTTAAAGTCTAACCAGCTATAAGTTTATATACAAAAGCTGATGAAACTACTCTTAATCTTAAATGTGAAAAACTAGTGCTACAGTATTATACAAAACTAAAATCCTGTTCATCTAACTCTTCTTCCAAAAATACATTCCTTCCACAACACAGAAGCTTCTATCAGCAAAGAGAAAAACTATAAAAACATTTGGGCTTTGAATAGGACCCTTTATTGAGGAATCAAATATACTATTGGTAACAATCCATAATATCATTCTTAACATTGCCCCTTGGACCATACAATCTCCAAAAATAATATTGGACTTATGCAAATAAAAAAAAAAAAAGAATATAAATATGCATCTTAACTTTCAGGAAGAATTTGGTAAAATCAAAGGAAATTATCAGAGAGATGCACCCATTTTTACAGATGGGTCCAAACACAAAAATACAACAGGATGTACAACAAATCCCAGAAGAAAATAAGCAGTAAATGTCTCTCAGATGAAACCTCTATCTTCTAGCACTCAACATTATTTCAACAAATAAAAACAAAAAATTATAATCTTTTCTGATTCACTATCAGTTTTATTAACACTAAAAAACAACAAAAAAAAGCAAACTTGACAACCCATTATTTGTTAAATAAACTCCATTTAATATCTGTGTTGATAGATGTCATGATGTATTGTATTTTGGAATTTAGCAGCTGCTAAACATGTTGAAAATACAGAAATTGACATGAACTTTAAGATTCCTTACACAAATTTGAAGAACTAAATAAACAGGTTTATTAAACAAAAATAGCAACAACTTTGGAGTAGCAGTGCACCAAATAAATTGCTGCAAATCAATTTGGAGAATAGTTGCCAAGATACAGAAAATCCCAAAAAGAAAAGGTAATATTGACCCATTTGTGCATTGACCATATGAGAATTACACAATTTGTATCCACTAAAAGGGGAAGAACAACCAATATGCCAAACTGCATTCACTATTTCACTGAGTATTCAACTATTGACCTTACATTTAAACTCCTGGAGGCTATAGCCGTCAGGGAAGCAAGCATGTGGAAGGGAATTCCACAGGTGGGAAGTGCGAGAAAAGAAGCTGTTGGAGTAGAAATTGCAGTTACATTTCATCGGTTTCACTGTAAAAGGGTGGGACCTAGTTGCCAATCTAGTATCTCGTGCAAACTCACACCTAGGGGGCACCAGTGATTTAAGTTCATCAGAGCAGAAGCCATGATAGTATTTATAGAAGAGGCACAGGGAACCCACGTCACGCCAGTGAGAGAGTGACTGCAGGCGGTCAGCCAAGTCGGTATCAATCACATTACAGATTCTTCACTGTATTTTGTCAAGAAGCCCGAGGAGAATAGCAGGGGCACCCGACCAGATGTGGCAACAGTATTCAAAACACGGGCGGATAGTAGATTTGTATAAGTGCAGGATAGATTCAGACAGAAAGAATTTCCGGGCCCTGCACAGAGAACCGACTTTCATAGCAGCGGATTTAGCAATGGATTTGACATAGTCATTCCACTTGAGGTCCGCTGAGAGTGTCAGGCCAAGCAGGCGTAGTGTTTTACTCTCTGGGAGGCATGCCTGTTCCATGCTAATGGCAGGGAGGTGCGGTTGTCTGTGGTGGGTAATTGACAGCAGCTTCGTTTTGGAAGAATTGAATTTTACGGGCCATTTCCTATCCCAATCTACCACGGATTGGAGGTCCTTTTCAAGCTCAGCCGCAAGGTTCGCCTTGTCATCAACACCAGATTTTTGATCGAGGCGAGCGTATACTGTGGTATCGTCGGCGTACATGCCTACTTGTGATCTTATGGCCTCAGGGAGATCATTGATGTAGATTAGAAAGAGCGTAGGACCTAGGATAGAGCCTTGGGGGATATCTGCGTTTGTAGGGTAGTTCTGGGAGGCATGTCCGTTTAAAACCACCTTCAGTGTGCGGTTGGAGTGGAATGACTGGATTAAGTCCAACAAAAGTCCAGTAATGCTGTAGCTTCACAGTTTCCGTAGAAGGCCGGCATGCCATACTTTGTCGAATGCTTTAGAGATATCCAGGGCGACAGTTCGGGCTTCACCATTCTTGTTGAGAGCCTGGTATATATACTCAGTGATGGTCATTAGCATATCAATATAAACAACATAAAGGATCTCTTTGAGAGAGCAAGGATGAAAGATACATAATTTCTCAGAAGAATGGGTTGATACCAAAAAATATAAACCTGAAAGAAATAAAAAAACTGATATCTAAACCAACCAAAGTAGTTGATACCATGTGATTGTGGTGGTGGTGGTGGTAGGGGAATTGAAACCATAAGATTTCATAAAAAAGTAAATACATAGTTGATACCACATGATTTAGGAGTAAATTTATATATTTTTTTAAATTTTTATGAAATATAAGAATGTTTCAGCTTTAAATGATTCATATGCCATAAAACAAAACCAACTTGTTGAATGATTTTGAAGAGTATTCTACTACTTTTATGTACTTGATTATTTTTTATACACACCTCCTCTTTTTCTTTCAACATGAGTAGTGGTTTATCTTTGTTTATCTCCAACTCTATACTTCTAAAGTCTCCACCTCCTAAATTTTCAACTATTGTTTGGCTTACACACCTCTCCACTCTTTTGAACATGAATAGAAGTTTATCACTTGTTTTCTGTTTAGAATTTCCAGTTCCTTTTCAAGTCTTCTCATTCCATTTCATTCCCAGTAGCCCCCTTGCATCTTAGTGACTTTATCACCTTACTTGGGTGAATTGGTTAAAAAAAAATCTTGACACAATAATTACTTGATTGTGTAAATAATTTCAAGACTGGTTTATGAATTTTTATCTGCAGATAAAAAAATCCACCAAAATACTTTTCACTGATCCTTTTTTTTAAATTTTTATTTTTTATAAATATATCAAAATAATTAGCTGGTAATAATGGCATTATTTTGTATTGAAGCCTAATAAAAGTCAATACTTAATGATTCAGTTTCCTTGTTAACTATTAATATTTTACAAATGGAAAAACCTCCAACTATTATATTCAAAGATTTATATTTTAATTTAATTTTATTATGTTTTTCTTATAGCGCAATGCTTTTGCCAATGACATAATTCCATCAGAGAGTTATATTGATGTAATTCACAGTGCCCACATTGGAACTCTATCTGGTTAGTAGATGGTTAATTAATTTTTGTAACTGGCCACTTTATTATGTTTAAAGACTTATGTAGAATGTTATATTCTGTTTATTTTAATGACTTTGATGTGGAATTTATAGACAATATGTCAGCTTATGTCTTGTTAGAAATATATTAAAGTTAATTGATTTTGTCATTAGAATTGCTTTTGATATTTTCTATTAATCTTTTGAGGATTCTTGTAAAGAAGTTAACAATGAAAAGATTATGAGCTTATAGATTACCTTGTTAATAAATAATAGTCAGAATCAGTTATATCATAATTTATATTCAATTAAAAATTACTATAAAAAAAAGTTGTTACTCTACTAATTTGATTTAATTTAATGAATACTTATAAGGCATTTTTCAGTTCTGATTTTGAGATTTTAACTTGGTGAGTTTAAAAATCTACTAATTAATTTTTATTAGGATTGCATTATTTTATAAAATATTGAGGAAAAGTATATTGTTGCTAATATACATGTACACTTGAGCCAAAAAAATGGATTTAACTTAGACATAAAATTTTTTGGCATTAGGCAATTTTAATATTTTCATTTTTAAAAAATTTTTTTTATTGCAGGACAAGCTCAGTTTTCTGTGAATAATTCTCTTCGGCATGTACTGCAAGCTTTAGTTCGTTTTTGTGGAGATATTGTCAAGTAAGTAAATCTTTACTCTATGAATATTTATGAAAATATTTCACAATATTGAAAAAGGTCAAAAATTTTACTTTTATGGTTTGTTAGTCAAAAAATTTTGTTTTATTATTCTTCCTCAAATTTTTAGATGTTAAATTTACCAAAGGTTTCATTTTGGCTCTTGTTTTAGTAACCTTATATTAGCAAATAGATTTTGCCTCTCTTCCTCACTGAAACTGCATATGTTATGGAACCTGTTTTAACTGAGTGCAGAGCTCTTGCTCAATCTAAGAAAACATATTTCAATATAAAATAGCTAAAGTAGTATAAATAAAGAGAAAGAATGGGTGATATAATGTCATTTCTCAAAAGAGTGGGTTAATACCAAAAAAATATAAATCTAGCAGTTAAGAAAACTGAGATCTAAAACAACCAAAGTAGTTTTTTTTTTTTTAATCATGTCACCCCAAGCAAGGGGGCTACGTAAGAGTAAGAAGATTGGAAAAGAGAAAACCGGAAACCACATCCTAAACAGGGAACAAGGGATGAGCCTCTTCACCTGTTCAATAGACATGGGTGGAGTGTGAACCAGGCAATAGTTTAGTCTATCTACTCCAATTGATAACATGATTATGGGGTGAGGGTGGGGGTATTGAAAATAGCTGAATCCATAAGATTGCATAAAAAAATAGTTGATATATGATTGAGAGGCGAAAAAGCAATTTAAATTTTATGCAATTTAAGACTCAGCTTCTTAAGATGGCATTGTTTTGATTCACATTTCTTTTGTTTGATTTGCTAAAATACAATATGTTGTAGCAATTTACACAAAAAAATAAATATTATTTTTAACTCCCTTTTTTTTTTTTTTTAATTAACCTTTTAATTAAAAGAATTATTTTTGAAAAATGGGAAAAATAAACAAGTCGCTTGTTTTGTAAGTATTTCAAAATTTTAGAATGATTAAAATCCTTCAAAATCCTTAATGCAGACATAATATATTTTCATTCATTCTATTTTTTTTTTTTAATCGATTTTTTGATCTTGTTGAAAAATTCCTCATGGTAAAATTAAATCTGGTCTAACTGATCTTTATTACATTTGGATAGAGACAATCCGACTGTGAAGTATAATTGACAATTATTCAATAGACCTCAAGCACTTTCCACATATTGTTGTATTATATAGTATTAAAACTTCTTTTAATGCTATTCTCAAGAACCTATAACAAATTGCATAAATATTAATGAACAAATTAATTTTTCTTTCTCTCTCTCTCTCTTTTTTATTTTATTTTTTTTTTATTTAGTAATATTAATCAGAAATAAGAATCAATAATTATTTAAATTTTTCACTTCGTCATCTTCAAAGTATTCACCAGTTTATCATTTTTAATGTGTCTGAATATATTTTTCTTGTGAAAGTATCTTTGCTGATTTTACATTTTCATGATTTGTCTTCTTGCTTGAATTGATGGTTCTCTTGAAATGCGTATAAAAATCATGTGGTTGTATTGGATATGGAGGCCAGAATTCTTTTCTTTTTTTTTCTTTTTTTTTTATTTACACATTAAATTTTTCCTTTTTTTTATTTTTTTATTCTGACTCTTAGTTGCTGTCCTGAAACAACCAGCAATAATGAATATGTAAAGGCACTCTTCCCTCTTCTGTTTGATGCTTCTACAGAATATCTCGTGGATATGGTAAGTTAACACATCTTCATATATGATATCCCATTTTTTTTTCATTATCTTTTTACTGACTTTTGTCATCAGGGTTAACGTTGAATTTGAAATTCTTATTAACAATCACTAATATGGTCATTGGGGCACCTCAACATGGTGTAAGTGAGACAAGCTTAGTAAGCTTGTCTCGCTTAAATGATTACGTCTGAGTAGTGAGTTCGATCTTCACTGAGCACCCCATACTTTCAGCCTTGTGCCATATCTAAGTTATGCTTAGAAAATCACCACTAATTGTTTGATTTAACCTAACATAATACATGGTACAAAGTAAATAATAGCCGAATGCTTCTTTAGAAGATTTTCTTTGTGAGTTTTTTATATGTGGCCACCATTTCTTAACAGTTCAAATTTTGGTTTAGATGTTATCAACTAATTTTTTTGTTTGCAAGATGTTGCAACAACTGTTTTCTAGTTTGTTTTTTTTTTTTTTTTTTGTTTTCTTTTTTTTCTTCTAACACTGAAGCACCCAATCTGAACATGCATCATCCCTGTAGAACTCTCTTAATTAGAATTTAAGTACACAATTTTATTTTTATCATAGTTGCAATTGCAAATGACTTGGGTAATTTTTGTTATTGTTTCAATTTTTTTTTCTTAAGGAACATTTTAAATCCTTTTATATGATTTTTAGAGTGGATATTTGGTTATTCATACAGGTTTGTTTTAAGAAAAATCATTAAAATTCTTCCTATTGCTGGAATTAGTGTTTTTATATATATATATATATATAGACAATGGATCTCTATGTAAAGTTAGAAATTTATTTGCCTGAAGAGAGTCAACTTTGGACTTGAAACACATGCAGCGACACAAATGCTATTATGAACACTTAATGTATTATACAAAAGATAAATAATATTGATAACAACAAATCTACACTTTAAACAAAATGTTCACAGCTTCTCACACTTTTTTTCACCTATACCCAATTTCTCTTGTTGGAACAACCCCTATTTCTGTTTTCAAAATATGTATAAATTTAGATTGGTAACTTTAATGACGGGCTCTTCTCAGATCTCTATTTCAAATATTAAATAGTATCAATAAAATTAACTACATTTTTCAGTGAAAATATACTTATGTTAAAGATGGTTTTTCATTTATCTTAATTGTTTGAGTATTAAAAAAATGATTTGCATTTCAACAATGCCTAGTGATGCCTGTACAAAAGCACTTAAAATATATTTTGTATTGTCCAATGTTAACATTAGAAATTTAATAATATATTTTGAGTTAAACTCAGAATATATAAAAACAACAATTGTTTTAATATTTTTAGTTTTGTTTTTCTTTGTCTTGAAGAATACAATTCTTAATTCCAGGTTTATAATGTAGTTGACTATCTTTATTATTTTCTGTTCATAGACTTGTATGGTCTGTCTTGTTTTCTTGTAGTTTATTTTCAGTAAAATTTTAATTTTATTTTTTTGTAATCTTGTTAACTGTTAAATTTTTCAATTTTATTACATTGTGACATGTTTATTTATCTCCAAATGATAAAATTCTTCAACTAGAAAGTCTGTAGATTCTGTAATCAATGTAAAATGAGTTATTTAAGCCCTTGATAATAGTATTATTGTTTTTGTTGTTGAAATTTATAAGAGCTGAATTAGCAAAAAGTACAATTGAAAATGAATTTTTTCAAATTGCTTATTGTATGACATAAGTGTTGTGGGTCTGTGATGAATCCCCAGCATTAAAAATCCAAATAATTTTATCTTAGCTAAAGGTTGCCTACTACAAAATAGTGGCTAACAAGTTTGTCTATCTTAGCTTCAGTAAGTCCAGTTCTCATTGAATACTTTGATTTTTAATTTAGTGCTAAGCTAAGCTCAATAAATATGTTTTTATCAAAGAAATTTCTAGAATTAATGACTTTGGTTAGAAGTTAGAAATTATTAACTTCACATAACTAAAACGGCTTTAAGGAGTTTCCAAAGCTTTTCTTATTTGCAGCTAGATTACGTTTTCTCTTTTAGATAAAATCGCTTGTTGAATTTTATTGTTTTAATGAGTATCAATAATTATGGGATATAGTTGCCATTTGAAAACAACTACCATTGAAATCTTAAAATTCAGTTATTCATATTAGACTAAATATTATTGAAGAAGAAAAGGCTTATATGTAATTACTGAATATGAGATTGTTACATCAACTAAGATTTCAGGATTAAATTTGTCTTCTCAATTGTTATAGTCACAAAATACTGTTTGCACAGGAGCACTTGTTCTCTAAATATTTAATAAAAGATTAGTGATTGTGCATGATTTCAAATATCGCAGTAATATGACACAAAGCAGTGCCTGAAACCTGTCATTCAAAACAAAATTATTGCAAAGATAATCTCAAAATTTGTTCATGCATCTCCACTTCAAATACTAAAAGTAGCTTCTGCTAGCAACAGTTTTATGCATGCGTAGATTCTTTCACCATAATATATTGTAAGATCAAATAGAGAATTTATAACTTGATTTGCTTTTAAACAACTAAAATGGTTAATTTATAGTAGAGACTAGTGTTAGTGTAGTATTGATCACATCAACTTTAAGCAGAATGAATGAAAATGTTGTGGGTTATGAAATTATGAAGTTTTGTCAAGTATGGTTCATGATATTCTGACCAAGAAAATGAGTAATCCTAGTTTCGCATTTAAGAAACAACCATCACTTGGTAATGATATTTTTTTTTTCTAACAGTTGCTGTAGAATTTAAAGTTTAATGTTTGATTTTTAGAAAATTAAATGAAAACAACTGGAAGTAAAATGTGTGTGAAAATATTTTTGTTGCTTAATATAGAATTTATTTGTCAGAAGAAAAAGTAATATCCTACAATTGAGTTGCATATTTTTTTGCTGAGGTTCTGCATAAAATTCAGTTTTACATTGAAATATAAAAAGTTTTATTTACTCATACGGGAGAAATTTGAGGTTAAATGGTATTTACTGTAGTGAATAAAATTGATTTCTTGACTCTAACAAAATTAGTCTAAAACTCATTTTTACCGTGATTTTTTAAAATTTATTTTCAAATAAGTTTACACAAATTTCTCTGAATCAATCATTTATACTCCCCTGAGTTTCTAATCTCCAGCCTGGCTTACTCATAACTTTATTTGCTTCATAAATGTTTTGCATCACAATTGCTACTTACATTGCTTGTCAAGATTTTAACAATCACTGTTTCCTTAAATATGACTATAGGATTTTCTTCTGTGCAACTTTTTAACTTCTAGTTTGGTATTATGATCAGTGGAATAAAACTAGAGGTGAGTGCATTATTTTATGTCTGTTTTTGTTTGCATGATATGCACACTGCTAAAGATTTTCAATACAGATAATTTGTTGTGGACTAGGGTTCTCTCGTAATAAGTTTTATTTTTAGTATTTAAATGTTTTCTGAAACACAAATAGTTGCCATTCTTATTGATAATTTACATTGTTTCTTCAATTCTTATAGTTGAAAATAATGTAAATTGATTAATAATTATCATTACTCAGATAATTTAAATATTTATATTGATATTTTTAGAATTCGACACTTTTAATAAGAATTGGATGTTTTTATCTAATATCTGTAGTTTCTTAATATTTTGTTTTCAAAAATATAATTTACCAGTTAAATTATCAAATCTAAATTTGGTTTTCCAAAGTTTTATCTCTTTCTGAGATAATTTTTCTCTTTACCATTTTAAAATATAGCTTTTGATATTTTATTTACTTTTGTTAAACTAGATAGAGAATAATAATTTAATAATGTGCAGGATTATTTATTATATCTGCATTACATGGAATCTCTTTTCTAGCTTTCCTATTTTGACTGGCTCCCCAATGGGCTTGTATAACTTATTTCCAAATTGTGAACAATGCAATCTGAATTAAAACTAGAGAATTTTTTTGTCATAAAATAACTAGCATAAAAAATTATGATGGGATGCTGAAAAGTTTTTGGTCACCCAATAAACCCTTCAAAAGAAAATAAAAAGATTCTGATGTTTGATGATTTTAACAAATTATGGGAAGTGGGTTGGGCTGAGAACTTTTCACCACCTCCTTGTATATATTTATGTATATGCAGGTGATAATCTTTCACAAGTTCATCAATAGCAGGTAAAAATTTGAGAAGTGTTTAATGGTTGTCTGTGTTTGTATTCATGATTGTATGAATGGATATTCTTGCTATAATTAAAAAAATATTTTGAAAGATTATTGAACTCCTTTTACATGTACATTTTTCAAGTATTCTGAGATATTTTACTGTGTTAAAATGATCCTATTTTCAAGAGTTTCTTAAGCTCTTGAATCCCTTCAAAAACTTTTTAAAAAATATGTAACTGACACTGCTATAATATGGGGGTTCTGTATATTCTTATCGCACTAAAGTCTGGTTTTTCTTAGTCCTGCATGAATTGTTGTCTTGTATAGAATCATTGCAATAACTTATGTTTTCAATATTAATGTTAAGATTTTATTTGTGATTTGTGTGTATTCAACTGCTTTTTGTGATGTTCATTATTTTAATAATTTTCTTTTGCAAATGCTGTTGTCCCATCTAAAAGGAAAACCTGTTATAAATGGTTTATTCAGATTAAATCCTTTTGGATTGTTTGCTGATTCTGTTGATGAAGTCTCAATGCAAAAAAAAAAAAATAGTACTAAAAAACATTTATAATACTTAATAATCAGCAATAATTGTATTTTATTAAAATTCTTTGTATATTTAAAATTAATGTGACAAAGATTTAGTATTTGTCTATATTTCTGAGATGAGGTAGTATTTACATTATTCGGACTATTGTCCTCGTCTTTGTTGCTATTTATACGATGTTTCAGCCATTGTGCACTTCGGCCTTCTTCAGGTGCTACTAATAAATTAATAAAGGGTTCTGTTTGAAATTCCTAGCACCTGAAGAAGGCCAGAGCGTACAACGGCCAAAACGTTGTACAAATGGCAACAAAGATGAGGACAATAGTCCGAATAATGTAATACTGTGACAAAGATTTATTTAAAAGAACAAATAGATTAAGGTTTATGATGATTGAACTTCCCTTTTGGTAGTTACAATGAATACTGAAAATTTTCAGTCTGATCTATTTCCCCAAATTGGTTATTCAGTCATCACACATTAGAATACTTTTACTTTTTCTTTAAAAGTGGGTTGGGTTGCAAACTTTTCAGCAGCCCCCTTCTATTTTCTTATGTTCAGTTAATTGTATGAAATCAGTTATAGAGTTGTGTTTCTATTGCTTTTCATTTTATATATTTTATTCTTTATCATGTTTCAATTTTCCTACCAGTTATATTTAGTGTAAGATAGTTGAAATTTAAACTATTTTTTTATCTACTTCTAAAGTATTTTTAGTTTTAAACAGATTCTCAAATATCACAGTGTACGTGGTGAATATTGTAATGTATTTCTGTTTATTTCGAGAAGTAACTGTGATCATATATCTGCTAAGCATGTGACATCTGTTTTTTTTTTTTTTTTTTTTTTTTTTATAAACAATTTTTGCTTTAAATTCTATATGCTGCTGATGTTGTTCAAATATTTCTAGATTCTTTGAATGTGGATGAACTATTTTTAAGTATATTCTCAACTAATTTTTTCTTAGCAAATTTATTATAAATTTACCTTTTGGGATTTGAAAGAATGCATGTATATAATATGTGTAAAACTGGAACAAGAATAATATAATAAAAATTATAAAATTCAAATTGGTTAATTTGTTTTTAAATTCAAAGGAAATAAGTGCTTTAAAAATTAGACCAATCGATTGCATATATTTTTTTTTTAAATTAGGTAAATTCAACAATTAAACAAAGGTTTTGTAACTGAATGATCTGAATAATTTGTAGAAAAGATGATAGTAATAACTAAGCATATTGAGTAAGTGGAATTTCAGAATCCTTTTTTAAACTCAATATTATTATTATTCAACTTCCCACCACTTTCATTGTTATCAGGATTTTTAGCTTTTGTGGCATGTCTTAAAATGCTAACAAGAAACAAAGTATTGCTATGGTTGCATGTTGAAAGCAGTGGGATTATATGAGCAAGTGTTATATTGTAACTTACAATTGTTTGAAGCTATTTTTTATTTGGTATATATTGTCAGAATTTATAAACTTAAATAATTGGGGTGGGGGTGATAAATTTATGAAACCAGAATGCGAGCTGTTACTTGTTTTAATTTTTTTTTTAATTCATGAAAACATTAAACAAGGCAATGACACCAATTTTCACAAAGAAACAAATTTCTATACTAGTTATGTTAAAATTTAGTAATAAAAATTGGTATGTAGACATAAATCTAAAAAGGTTTCAAAAAAGTTTTTCTTTGTGATTTGTTTGTAGCAGTTGTCAAATCTTTTATTACTGAAAATATTTTTCTGGAAATTTAGAAATATTTGTTTTTGTTTATATTGATACCTTAACTCCATTTTTTGATATGCATAAATAAATATGCATTTGCATTAATTAATGAATAATTAGATAATCTACTGTGCTGAAAGTTGGAGTTAAACAAAAAAATTGAGTGATGGACTTGATATTTTTTTTTGTTTGTTTTCAAAGTAAATCGGTTGACTGAGAATGGTATAAAATGAATAGTAAAAAAAATCTCTTATATCTAGAAATATTCTTACTACTCTTTTGTCAATTGATGTGCAAGAAAAGTAACTCCTTAAAAGCATTCTAAAGAGATTGCTTTTGTTTTCTAACTCTTATTCTATTTGATTATTTTTATTTTATGATTTTGTTTATATTTACAGCTATAAATTGGCAAAGAAAAGCACTTTTCTTTTGTAATGTTTTGAGAATGCTGTGAATAAACAATGTACTTTTCATAAAATAACTTACTTGTTAAATATTAATTACCATGTTATTCAGTTATCTTTTATCCTTTGAGATTGTCTGCTGAATAAGGTACTTGAATTGACAAGTTTGGTAAAATATTGAGTCTGACATGTTTAAATATACATGGAAAACATTTTAAAAGTGTTTAGACTAAAGTATCGCCTGGTTCACACTCCACCCACGTTTATTGAACAGGTGAAGAGGCTCATCCCTTGTTCCCTGTTTAGAATGTAGTTTCCGGCTTTCTCTTTTCCAATCTTTTCACTCTTATGTAGCCCCCTGCACATCAGTGGCATTACCGCCTTGCTTGGGGTGATATGATTAAAAAAAAAAAATTTTATTTAATTTCTTCAGGCTTTAATCTTTAGATTAGACAGGATAGGTGTACATCAGTAGAAAGAAAAGGATGAATACAGTCTGCTTCCTTTGGATGAAATAGAGAGGCTTGGTTCAAGATCTCCAGATACAGGTGATACTTGAGGAAGAATGGCATGTACTGCAGCTAAACTGTTAGGAAAACAACTACAAACATAAGGATGTGTAGTTGAAAGAACCATGAGAAAAAATTGCCTTTCTTTGCAACAATGTATTGGACAACTCAAAAATGAAATGGCTAATGTTTTTGTCAATTTAGCCTAAGATTCAGAATTATCTATTGGTAACATTTCATCTTATTGTGAAAAGGTCTCATTATTATCAAAAACAAATTTCCTCTAAGTAAAGAAATTTATTTGTAATGTATTTACAGGTTACAATGTCACTGGAACGATTTCTTGGAGAAGGTGAAGGAGAAGAATTCATTATGAAAACTTACTTGCATGTTTTGGAAGTTTGTCAAGAACTTCTTATTGAATATACAAATGAATCCAGGTATGATTTTTATATGATAATACAGTTTAATGTTTTAATGAAATTGGTTTTGAGGAAACTTCAAGTAAACCAATCTATAAATGATGTTTTGTAGATATTAATAAGTTTGACTTAGGAAAATGTATTGCACCAATTTTTGAAGCAAAGAGAGCATGTTTACTTAAAAAAAAATTAGTATTTGAGAACTTGTTTTTTAATTGAATTCAAACACTGACCATATGTCACTCTCCAAATACTCAATTATCTCATCCATCAGGCTGATCCTAAATGGCTTTTTAAATAGAATAAAGAAAAAATGTAATTTTAAGTCAATAGCTCTGTTTGCATCATTGCAATCAGTAGTTTATATAGTTTCATAAATAATTCATAAAGGTAATTTATAAAATTTAATAAAACCTATTTTTAAATTAAGAAAAATATTTTTTCCAGTAAAGTTCTGCATGTTTAGGAAAGATGTAACTGTGAAAAAAAAAATTCTTAAATTATTTACAGAAAGGTTTGTTTCATGCCTAAGATTTTGGTGCAACATATATTTCATCTCCACATTAATTTTCCATTTCATAATAGAATACATGTGTAGAAATGTGTATCACTCATGCCTTTACAGTAAAGAAAAAGTAAATCTTAGTTATTGTAATACAAAAATAAATTATGTAAAACCTGTATTGTATAAAATGTTGTCATGAGTTTTGGCGGAAGAATTTTAGACATTATTTTTAAAATGTTAATGAAAAAAAATACTTGAAAAATGTCTTAAAATTGATTTCTAGATCTAAGCATTACATTTTGAATTGTTTCTCTCAAGGCAACTCTTAACCTCAGCCTCTACACTGTTTAGATCTTCAGTGACTTGTTGAGGGGGAACAAACTTTTTCAGTGCAAAATTCACAAGTTTCATTAAGAATTTTATCACAAAGTTAATTTAAATTTAATATTTTTTCTTATGAACAAATTGTTTTTCTTTAGCAGAACAGTTTTTTTTAAAGTTTGTTGAATTTTTCTGTCCTAAATAAATAAGTCATTAAATATGTAGTTTTTCACTGCAAAATTAATGAAGAAGGACACTTATTAAAGAATTTATCACTAAGTTAATGTCAAAAATTAAATTCAATAAATTTATTAATATTTCATAAATTTTCTTAAAAATATAGTGCAAAAATGTGAGCAAAAACATTGTATCGTCTTCCTTATTTCGACTTTTTTCAATTATTTTAAACAGTGAAATTCACAAAAAATGTCATTAAGAATTTTATCATAAAAAGTTAATTTTGTATGTTATTATTCATTACAATAATGAATATCTTGATTATAAAACTAATTATTAAAGAATAATTTGTGTTTATAACATGTTAAATATGTTGATACCATACTTGTAAGAAAACAAAAAGATGGATGTAACTTTTTGCATTGCTAATTTTCCCAAACTTCTACTGGAATTTTTTTATTTGAAAAAATTTGATTTAATATTTTTTATGATATTATTCTTTAAATAAACTGTTTTTTCTTGTTAAAAATGTAAGACAAAATTAAACAGTTTATTATATTTACAGTATTTTTTTTTAAAAGTAGTGTAAAGATATTAAACTGGTTAACTTTTAGATAATTGTATTTTAAGAGGGAGGAAGTGATTTATCTCCCTCCTCTGTAAAATATGATTATCCAAAAATTTTTATGAGGGAGGTTCAGTTTACTATGCAACTTTAATATAAAATGGACCCTGGACAGTGAAACAATTTGGAAATCCTTTGGAACCACATAATTCTTTAAAGAGGACAGAAACTGGGGAAAGTAATTGTTTTTTCATTACACTGGTAGTAAAGTGGGCGGTTTATGTTGATTTTACATCGTGAATTGAACCTCTTCTTAAATTTAAATAAATAAAAAAGGAAAATGGATAATAGTAAGTAAATTGAAAAAGCTTTTCAAAAATATTCAAAATAAAATATTTACTTTGGAAGAGGGATGGGGGTGATCTAAAGCTCTAAAATAGAAGACAAAATGTTACTTTTTTCCTAATGCTACATTAATGAAAAATGTCATTTAAAGATTTTGTCAGATAAAATTAATGTCATAATTAAATTTAGTAAATCTAAATGATGTTGCCACATTCTTAAAAATCAAATCTTAACGATCAAGTCATTGATCATGTAACTGTGGTTAACAAAATAAGGTTTGTGTATTTCATTTTTCCTTGATCACAATGAGTGAGAACAATGATTAAAAGCTATACCTTGGACAAACCAAACACTGATGTTTGTGAAAAGTACAACCTAGAAATCCACCATCAGTATTTGATCTTTTGCCATCAAGTGTTACCAAGTCCTCAATTAAAACCAAGGACAACAAATAAAACTTCTGCTTCTGTGCAAAATGTGCAAAATGATGAGTTGGTACAGTTTCCAGAAAAAGACAAAATTCTCACTTTCGAAAATTTGTATCAGATTATTGATCAATTGGATTTTATATCAGCAGTTAAATGCTATCAATCAAACAATCAGCTGTTAATCCAATCTGTCTCTTTTTTTCTTTTCTTTTCTTTACTGGAGGTGTTCTAATGTTTTTAATTGAAATTTTAAAAACTTGTGATTTGAATGTAACACTTATATGGTATATATATCAGCATGGTATGTCAAAGTTGTTAATTTTTTTTTCTCTTTCAAAAAGTCAAATATCAATGTTTCAGTGCTGGTCACAAATTAATGAAGCAATTTCGTATCTTAGTAACTTAAAAATTGATAATAAAAAAAATTAAGAAACCTTAATGTTTTGTCATTACAAAGGATTGGGATGGAACATTGATATTCTTATCAGGGTATTTGAATATTTTGTTGTATCTGTCATTATATAACATACTTCAGGATAATTTGAGTTTACCCAGCGTGAGAACATTGTCAGCTTTAACATCACAAGTCTCAAAATTAGATGATTTTAATTTTTTTTTGTGGTATTTTATAGTGAAATCTTTGAAAATCAGAAAATGTGTATTCTTTTAGTTAATGATGTGTATGTCAAAGTTGCTATACAATATTATGGAAGAAATTTATTTGGCTTGGTTGAAAATTCTGAGGGATTGGCAAAACAGTATTGGGCATTATGGTACAATGTTTTAATTCAGCATAGGATATTTTAATATGAGTAAAGAATTGTATTTTATCTATATTTGAACTTTCTTGGAGCAAACATAAAGAATGACTTGGGAATATTAGTTTTAAATTGCAGAATATTGAACATGTATGGACTTTTCATGTAAAGCAAAAATCAAAATATTTTCACAGTGCCACATTGTTTTTATAAAGCACATTACAAAAGTATATTTTTTATGCAACAGGTTAAAAGTTTTTAAATTTTTCTGTTTAGTATTATGCTGATGTGAAAAACAACTTCATTATGAAACAAAAATGAAATGACAGTATCCTTCAGTATTGTTTTATAAAGTAATAACAATTATGTTTGCAAAATTATTTACTTTTTTAAGGGAGGAGTGCTCATATTTTTGTTCTCTCTCACCAATAACAAAATAAGAAATGCTAATAAATTTCATTTCTTATTCATTTTTGTGCTCAATCATATTTTGATGACTATTAGTTTTTCTATTGAAGTTGTATTTGACCTCTGGCATGATTTTACAGTTTCGAGTCTGTATTGTTTGTTTCATATTTTTCTTCATATATAAATGAAAACTCAATTTTTCTGAATTATGTTCTCAATTTTTTTTTGTAGTGGACTTGATGAAAAGATATTCATGGATTGTTTGAAATTCATGGATAACCATCTTGAAAAGACAGCTGGAAAGAAAGCCTTTGATAAATTCTATTCAGAAACTGGAGGTAAATTATTGATTTTTCAGATTAATTGTATACTTAAATCATGTTTAAAATTTTAATTAATTTCTCTTCAATGTATTTTAAAGAAGTTATAATCTTGCATAGGTTAATTCTTTTCACTATTTTCTTCACAGACTGAACTTGTTTGAAAATGTTTATCTGCATTTATATTTTGAAGAATATGAAATTCCCATGCAGTTTAGTAATTTTCTTTTAAATAAGTACAATAATTTCCCATATATTGTTGGTCATAAGAATGGTAATTTCTTGTATAATTTTCATAACACTAATTTCTCATATATTAAAAAACAACAGGAGTCTTGTAGCTAAATGCACTGTCTTTAAACTGTGTTTCAAATTTGCTTTCTGGAAATATAAAAGGCATAATTTTTTGTTGACACTGATATTTTTTCACTATTTACCTTGTTTGGATTGTTCTCATTTTTATTACCATATTCATCACATTTTGACCATTGTACGCTCCAACCTTGTTTAGGTGATTGGAATTTTGAACTGAACCCTTCATTTAATCTACTGGAGTAGATTGTTCACCTTTTGAACAAAAAAACTTTTAGAGTAGAGTTAAAAGGGAGATAACTAACACCTAGAAGAGGCATGGCACGTGGAACTAGAACAATCTACCTCAGTGGATGAAATTAAGGGTTCAGTTCAAAATTTCAATCACCTGAAGAAGGCTGGAGCATACAACGGTCAAAATGTCGTGAATATGGCAACAAAGATGAGAACAAAAGTTCAATGTAAATAGTGTATTTCTTTTTTAAAATTGCAGCTGAAAACGTTATATAATGCATTTTTCTTTTAATCTTTTAGACTTATGCTGTCTGCTCTTAGCTGCTGCCAACTTATCGCCACAATTTGCAACAAAAATACTCAAATTCTTCAACAAACTTTTTATGCTTGGTATGTACATCAGAAAATCTTGTCTTTCATAAACGTGAAAAATATTTTTTATTATGGGAAATCCACTAATTTTCACTCTAGAAAAACATGACTTATACAATGTTTATGTCCATCATATTGTTTATTAAAAGATTATTTTTGTAAACTGTTGTGGAATTATCAACATTGTTAGTCTTTAGTTGTTACTTTGTCATTTGATCTCATGTTAAATATGCATATAGTAATATAAAAAAATATTGAGATAAAAACATACATTATTTTTAAAAAATAGTGTACTTCAGCTATGTGAGTTGACTTTCTTTTTTTTTTTTTTTTTGTTTGTTTGTTACCATGATGTCAATTGAATTTGAATAGAGTACAAAATTTACAAAAGAAAAATATTCTGGATGCAGAGATGAAAGTATCATAGTTTAGGCACTTCTGTTTTTAAGAATACATTTTTTTCTTTTCTCTTTTTGAAGCTGATAAAAATCCAAATGATAAAGAGTATGAATCACTGTGTTCCAATCTGTCAAAATTGGTCAATGTGAATTCTTCAGATTTACAATCATGGTTGTGGAAAATTACCATGTCTACGAATCAGGTAATGTTTCTGGCATTTTTATTAATAAACTTTCTTTGTTTATTTTTTAAACATACCTTATATATATTTAATTTTGTAATCTTTTGAAATGATAGAATAATATGTTTACTTAATTTTTCATCCTTATTACAGTTGCTTTTTATTATGGGTTAATTGGTAAGGCAGCAGTAATGTTAAAACATTAATATTTTTTGAGGAAAAAGGATGAGAGTTTGTCTCACTAGAGATTCCTTTATTTCCAGTTTTTGCTTACTGTTGGTTGTAAAATAATGAACTGAAGTTAAAATCAAAGAAATACTAGTTGGAAAATTAACAAGGGACTGTGCTTTATCTAGGAAATTCAAGTAGTAATATTCATTCTTATTTGAATTTTGTTAGATGAAGTATTTTAGTCATTAGTTTGGTTAATTTCTTTTTTTTTCTTCTCCCACATTTTGGCAATGTAAATGAGGGGAAAAATAAATATGGGAGAAATTAGTCAAAACCAACTACATAGAATAAAACTATTATTACTATTCATTGTATTTTTATTCTTGATCTGAAGTGAATAAGATGGTCATTTATGTCAGCCATAAGAAGTATTTGTTTGCATTAATTTTAGAGAAGTCTATCGAAGTTGAAAAGAGTGAATATACTTGAAATCCTGATTGAAACAATGTGTTGCTTAAAAAAATTGTCATTTTTATGTTTTTTTAAAGATTTTCTTGGTCAGGCTGAGAATTTTTTGGCACCATCTCATATATGACAACTTAGAAAATATTCCAGTAAATATATATCATTATTTTTGTAGGATACAGTTGATGAAACTATTTTGCAAGAAAACCGTATGTTACTCCACAGCTTGACTGGCTATTTTGTCAAAGAAAAAAGGTATTTTTTTTTTTTGTATTCGTTTACATTGAGTACTTTTTCTTGTGATATTTTTTAATTTAACATTAAATGCAGGTTCTTTAACCTGATGAATAAAGTGGGTTCAGAAATGTTTAATTTGTTTTAACCCTTCGTTGCATATTGGTTACAATTGTAAACTTTTTCTAACCTTTGTTGCATATTTGTTACAATTGTAGCCAATATGCAACAAAGGGTTAAATTTGAAATATTAGGTCCTGGGTATGACGGTAAACTGCATCCAGAAGCTAGACCTTTGATTAGGAGGTTATGAGGAGCATGAAACCACCTCTTAATTGCTGTTGTTCCCAGGTCCACCCTGACCCAGAGTGGTAGCACCTGTTAGGGTCTCAGGTATGGGCAAATAATTAACCCCCAAATTAGGGTCAAAACATTATGAAACTATAAAAATAGACTTTTATAGAAATATATATATATACACATAAAAATAGACTTTTATAGAAAAATATATATTTTTGAAGGAAAAATCTTACCAACAATAATTTTCTGAAGGAAAAAATGATTTTGAATACAAAACTAGAAGAGATCTTCAGTTTTCTAAAATAAAAAAAAAATTTTTTTTTTTCATCAAAATCTGACTAGATCAATCTTCTCACTATAACTGAACATTGAAAAAAAAATTCTTTAAAACCCTATCTGTTTTGGAATTAAATAACCTGCAGAGGTTGATTTGCCGTTAAACAAAACTCAAACTTGAAATATTAATTTCCTTAATGTTCAATATTTACAGAATAATGAAAAGAAATTGTACACATTATACACATAAAAATATTGTAGTTACACTAACACATCAAGGCAATAAAGATAAGTTTATAAATATTGCTTCCTATAAAAACTATACATTTTTGTTAGTTCTTCCTGCAGTTTTTTTTTTAAATAGTGGTTTTCAGTTATTTGTGATAAAAATGTTTAAATTGGATTTGTAAACTTTTAATCAGTTGAATTAAGAGGATATAATTTTTATACTAAGAAATAATTTATTTTGCTTAGTAAATTTAATTTTGAGTATCATGTTCTATTTTTAATTTTGTCTTTTCTTAATTTTAGTCCTGTTAATGAAAAAGTGGCACAGACATTATTAATGACATTAATTCCAATGGGTACAAAGATCTTAACTTCTCATAATGAAAATCAAGGCTTTTCTGATTTGGTCATTGTAATGAGAGTACTGGCTGGAGCAGGACAAGGAAGTGGACACAAGGCACTCTTCCAAGCAGCTACTGGATGGCTAGAAACATGGTAAGCTTATCTTAATTAGAGGTCACATGTTACATTGATGCAAAAGATTTTCAATGTCATCTTTGGCACAATGGTATAGATTTGGGGATTGGCATATGAGATTCAGTCTAAAAAGCATACTTTTATTTCAGTAGCAATATGTTTGATACCCTGTTTTACTAGGTATTTTTTTTTGTTAAAGTAGTCTTTAAGATGGTACAAATTAGTAGATAAAATCTGAGATGCAAATACCAAAAATAAAAACAAAATTCAACAAGTACAATTTGTTTGAAGTAAAAATTTTTAGTGCTATATTTGGCACAATGTTAGAGAAATCTTAGAATATCAAAATCAAAAGAATTGGAATTTTTCTTACGACTTGTAAATTTCTGCAGACAATATCTAGAGTGATATTCTGAATTGCCAGAACTTTTAGCTGCTTTAAGGAGAAAAAATGTGGAATTTATTTAGGCAAAAGAACAACAAGTGGTATTTGAAAATGTAAAAGCTGTTCTGGTAAAGAAGCCAGTTCTGATGCAAATGAACAATCAATTTCAGGAATATTAGCTAAGGATGGTCATTCTATTATGTATCTTTCAAGAAAATTGTCAAAACCTGAATCAAACTACAGAGAAAGAAACATTGGTCATAACATCGACGACAAATAGAGCTCATCAATTTTTGATTTGAAAAAATTCACACTAAGGCCTAACCATAGACCTTTTAGAATTCATATTTAATCCTAGGAAGAAACTTCCTGAGGTATTGTCGGCTAGAATACTAAGATGGGCCTTAATGCTAACGGTGTTTAACTTTGATATTAAGTATGTGAAATACTTCTGAAAGTTAGAAAGAGGAGGAAATATTTAAAGATACTGTCTTATGCTTGTTTGAAATTGATATTTTTCAGTAGATGAATTAGCTGAGGATATGAAGCAAGATCCCACATTATTCAGGATAAAAAATAAGTGTAATAATTGCTCATGGGAAGAAAGGCATTTTAAAGAGGTTAAACACAAATTAATTGTTGAAAATGGTGTAATTTATGATTGAGACATAATTGTTCCAGCAGCAACTCAAAGGAGCAAAATTATAAAAAGCCTACACTGCAGAATAACATCTATGCAAAGGAGGTTAAGGCTTGAGGCATGGTGGCCAGGCTATTCTATAGATGTAGAAAAATACATGAAAAGAAAGAAAAATTCAAAGAAGAAAATTCAGACAGACAAAAACATACATGGCCTAAAGAGTCCCAATTTTAGAACAGAGTACACATGGGTTATACTCATGTTAAGGGTGTGAAATTATTACTAATACAGGTAGATTCCTATTCAGGTCTCCAACAAAAAAATATTTGACTGTGAAATAAGTGTTAAGGATCATATTTTCAAGAAATGGAATTCTGAAAATGCTACTATCCAACAATGCCCCAAAGTCCAGTGGTGAAGAGAGTTGTCACTGTTTAAACAAAATTGGATGCAAACCATATAAAACTCCACCATATTATCTACAATTGAATGGGTTAGAAGAAAAGAGGGTGCAAACTGTTAAAAACAAACTGAGAATATGTCTACAATAGAAAGAAAAATAGAAACACTTCTTCCTAGATTGTTGCTAAGCTATTGGACAATACCGCATGCTGGAAGACTAAAAAGTTCCTCTGCCCTCATAGGTAGACGAATTAGAGCCTCATTGACCATATCTTATGCTACTGATGAAAAACTGCGGTATAAAAAGAATAGTGAATCTAATCTACAAGAGGCAAGATTCATAATGCAAAATGGACAGAACACTATGATAATAGAAATAAATAGAAATGGGATATTAATGCTTGTAGTCTGTTTGATTGTAACATGATAATGACAAAGAAATGTGCAGTGAACCATAAAGTAATGAAAGTGAAACTGTCATGTCAAAACAAGACAAACATGACAGTGAAATTGAGAGCAATATAGACTCTGAAGATGAACAATTGTTGGAACACAGATAAAAAAAGAACAAGATCATGATCTCCCAAATCTAGACAATCTATTAGGGAGAGGGAGGAAAATAGTGGAGGGACAAAAGCTCTCAGAAGAAGTACTAGAGAAAATAAAGGAATAAAACCACTTTGGTACAGGAAGATGAGGTGACTCATTTACTCACCAAGAGTATAAATAGCTACAGCTATTACCCATGAGGTAGTTGAATGCTTACCCCTTTCCATAGTACTTAGATAGAAAACTCTTTAAAAAATTCATTAAATTTGAATCAGAATTGTTCTTTGATAATGGATTATACTTTTAACTCGATAGACAAGGGAAAATACTTTAATAATGATGCTATGAATTTATTTGAATAAAATATTTTAAAGTGTTAAAAACTTTTGTATTCATCTAATAGAATAGTTTGTTCAAATGTTTTTTATATGTAATATTTTAGTTAAAATGTTATGGAGATATTAAAAATACCTGTCTTTATCTTCAAACCACTGAGCAAAAATTAAAAAAATAACCTTGTTTGGAATAATATTCATTTATTCTAATATTTTTATCATTTTTCTTAATCAAGAAAAAACATTAAAATTGTATTTGGTCAATTACACAATCACTTTTGTCACTTATTTATAATTGTATATTCTGATATACACATTTATTTTTAATCATTTGAAAATTTCTATATAATTTGATGAGATTCATATCTTAAAAGAATGTTTATTTTTACTTTAGCTATGCCCACCTTTCTCAGAAAGATGTGATGGAGAAAATCAAAGAAAATGTTAAAGCAGGAAAGGTAAGTTGCAAAATAACTCCTGAAAATAGATGTTTCATGTAAAGCATGATAAAGTTAGAATATATTCCAAATACTGTGTACTAATTCACTAGACTATTTGAAAATGTATCAGTAATAAGGTTATAAAATCTTCACATTAAATAAAAGTACAGAAATATAATTTTTGAAAGGAATGTTAATATATTAATTTCAAAATTAATTATGTAATACTTTGTGTATATTTCTCTTTTTTAGCATATGTCAATCTTGGAATCAATGTGCTCTTTATTATCCTATGTTGGTGACATTCTCAGTGCTTTGAAAAGAAACTCTGAAAGGTAATTTCATTGTTGTTACATTGAGTCAATGTATGTGCGAATTCTTTCAATAATTAAAATTGCTTTTGCACCTCTATTGAATAAAAATTTAAAACTTTCTGTATCTTTCATAAATTAACATGAAAAGTTCTGTTAAACAAAACGTGATTTAACAATTTGTTTTCTCTTTTTAGGGGTGGTGCAACATCTCCACCACTTGATCATGAACCAACTACATCTCAAGTAAGTAAAAAAAAAAATAAAATCTTCATACTTTCTTTTTGGTTTTATACTATGTGTATGTGTACAAAGGATTTTTTTTTTCAGTTTAAGTAATATGAAAATAATTTGTGTGTGCGTGTAGTATGACATTTGAATGCAGTAGAATAATAGTTTTAGAAAAAATCTGCAGCAACAATTGATTTTCATATCAAAGAAATCCTTAAAAAATAATTTTTAAATTGGCAATTTGGAACCAAAATAAATTGAATATGTGAAGAAATTTTCATCTGATAAACTTTCCAACAAATTCTTTAGAAAATAATTAAGCTAGCTTTATTGTTGCCGCTTTATTTTTGTTGCTGAAATAGATGCAAAATAGCAAAACTTAAAACTCAAGATTCTTTTAAAATATTTTGTTATATCAGTTTTTTCTCTATTTTTTTGGTTTGAGGAATGACCAATTATTTGAAGTTTATTTTTGAAATTGAAATTGCTTTAACACATTTTCCAACAAATATCTATTAAAAATAAAGAATATGTTCTCTTTCTATAATTAGAATGAAAGTTTTTATTGCTTATATTTTAAAAAAAATTTTAAGCACCTTTTCTTTTTATAAGAAATAATGTTATGTCCTTTTTATTTCTTAATTCTAGGATTTGGACAGTGATTGGGCAGATGAGCTAGCAGCAGATGATGATGATTCTGCTGCTGAAGATTCAGTTAGTCTTCAACATTTTCTCTTTTATTGCTAGATTTTACAAACTTATTAATTCTAATTGAAATTGTCAGATTAATGATTGCTTTTATACTTAATTCCTTAATTTTATATTATAAATCTTACTCTACATTCAGATTTATGCTTCAACTTTTTTAAAATACAATCCTTGGGAGAGAGGTCTTGAAGTCTTAAATAGGGTTAACATTTTGGAAATTTTAAAGATGAATTCAAAATATGCATTTAAGGGAGGTAAAAATCTATTCTTAGAAAATTTGAAAAATTTAACTTGATGAAATGAAGAGTAATAAGGATGTTTTCTTGCATAAATACTGTTTCATCAACAGTAAATTTCTTGAACAAAGAAGTAGATACAAAAATAAATGTGGATCAGTGTTCTAAATTTGAATCTTTCTGAGTGAACATACATCATCGTGTTGTATACTTTTGCTTTAACTTTAAATTTAAAGATGGCTCATTTTTTTTTATTCTAAATATTGTAGAACCTTATAGTGATATTATCTTTATTATATGATGCATTAACACTCTGTTTTTTTTATTTTAAGGCCTTTTACTTAATGACAATCTGATTAGTTGCAATGAAAAGAAACTGAAATTTTGATCTAGTGCAAAAATGAATAATGATTGACAATGCATTATCTATTCAAAATTCATTGGTACTACGAATAAGCAGTGATATCAAATATAGTGAGGCTGATGGATTGGCAGGGAATAGGGAATTAATTTATATTGTTAGATTTGATCTCCTGTAATTGTAAAGCTCAATCAGTAAGCTAAGCTACCCAAAGCAAAAAGGATGTGATTTTGAGTGTTGCTGAGAACTTAGTCTATTTTTAATTTTTGCTGTTTCCTGATGGCTATAGAATGGTGGTCTGAGTAATTTCAATGTAAAGCTACTGAAGTTAAAATGAAGAAAATACTAATCAAAACATTAATAAAAATAAGTTTGTAGGTTCTTTATGATCCAAAATTCTTACAAAATATATCAGATCTTACTGAAATATAACCAGGTGAACAGGTGAAAACATTAACCTTTCAAACTTGTTGGCAAAGATAAAACAAAATATCTTAAGGACTTTGATTTCATAAACTAAAATATTCTTTGAATTCATGTCTGATTATTTACCATTTGTACTATTTGTGCACTTTTGAGAAATAGGTTACCTACTGGTTGTAAAAGGATCTGAAATAACAATATGACAGTCATTAAGATTGTAGATTTTTCTTTCTTTGTGAAAGTTGTGTTGTTTTAAAGAATCTGTCAAAGTTGACTAATTCCTTGTGCACAATTAAATGTGAAACATTACTTAAGACTTTTGTACTTTATGATTATTGAAAAGTTTTCTCTTATCATAAGAGAATATATTTTTATAATGTATGTGTGTATATATATATATATATATATATAAACTTATTTATCAATGGAACTTTGTCTGTGTGTGTGTATCCGTTACTTATAGACTCCGAAACGGCTGAACTGTTTTTCTTGAAAATTTACACAGTTGTACTATAAGCGTCTGTAAGTGTTCTTAGCTAGGTTTTGTGTCGAGGTACTCCTGATAAATATTGAAAATCAATAATCAAAAAAATCGGGTTATAGAAGAAGTGGTCCGATTTTAATCAAATTTGATACACTCCTAGACAAAGACATAAGAAACGATATCCAGAAGCTTCAAGGTTGCAGTTCTTACAATAGGGCAGAAAATCGATTTTATATATATATATATATATATATATATATATATATATAAAAGGCAAGCTGTTTGTGTGTGTGTTTGTTTATTTGCCTGTATGTCTATTTTTCCAGCTCTTCTATTTTAGTTTTTGCTTCAGGTTTGGCTCTAAGTAGGTAAAATTGTAGTTCTTAGTCTCAGCCATGATACCATTTCCTTAGAGGACTTATTTAGCCTTCAAAATTCAGTTTACGATGAAAAAAACTTATTTGATATTGATACCAGGAAATCAAAATTTGACTTACATCCATTCATTATTCTTTCAGTCTACGGTTTCACTTTAACTGGAAACAACTATTGCTTTTTAGTCTTTCATGCCAACGTCCAAAGAGTCTGAGCTTCAGGACCATGAATTAGTTTTAAAGCTTTCATTACACCTGAGCAATGCTGGGGGGATATAATGCTAGTGTGTGTGTATATATATATATATATATATATATATATATATATATGCAGGTTTCATTAAAAATGACAGACAAGGTGTGATGGTTGGTTTTTTTTTTTTTTTTTTTTTTTTTTCATGTAATTTTTCATGTGATCTTATGATATTTTTCTTTTGAAGACATAAATTATATAAAACTGTCCAAACATTCTGTTAGAAGTAAAGTAACTCATCCTCAAAAATGGCTAAACGTATAGCTGAAAGCGCTTGGATAAACAAAAAAATTTGAACAATTTTTATATAATTTATGTTCTCAAAAGAAAAAAAAATCATAAGATCACATGAAAAATTACATAAAAAACTTAATCCTCACATTTTGTCTGTCATCTTTAATGAAATCTGCATAAGAGATTGCTGTTCAAATACACAATTTATTTATTTATATATATAGTCATTCGCAGACTGATCTGTTTTGTTGATCAGTACGGTTAGACATCCGATTGCTTCTAGCCAGGATTGAAATCTGACTGTATTGACATCAGTCGGCAATTCTGCCTCTGAACAATGGGTGCTTGGTAGAAAGAGGCAGACTTTTAGTGTGTGATATACCATGTAAACACACGCCAGTAGCTAAGAGTGTTTTGATTCATTACTGAATGAACGATGTGTAGATGCTAGAGTAGCTACTATTTTTTCAAAGTCTACTGTTCTTCCAGAGTGCTCATTTAGGGTGTGAGAGTGTAAATAAATATATATATATCTATTATCAACTTTAAAATATTTGTCTATTTTTGAAATGAGGTATTGTAATTATTTACACTATTTACATTGTTCAGACTGTTGTCCACATCCTTGTCACCATATTCACAACATGACAACAGCTCTGACAAAGTAGAAGGGTGCGAAGAGGATAACAATGCTCAGTAAATGAACTTGGTCTGCCCTATGTGAAATGATTATTGGAGAAAAAAACGAGAGATCTGTGGTCCATATAACATCAGGACGACCTTCAAAAGTGGTTTGCAGACACCTCTTCTGATGATTTGCTACAGAGGAGAAATTGTTTGAGTAATGTCTGTATGCCACCCCATGCATCTGTGTTAAGAAATATAAAGAAGGAACAAGCCAACCTCTTAAGATAAGACTGTAGGAACACCATAAAGCTCTAACACAAGGAGAAATAAAAAAAAAATCAAAAAAAATCAGGCATAGATGACCACTTGGTTGAATCCAGTGACTTCATCCAAAGAACTGAGTTTAATTTCTGACTACACCAAAGGTGAACAAAATAAGAGTTGAATTAAAGAGATATAACTGACACTGAGTTATCCGAAAGAAGCATGGCATGTGGAACTAGAATAATCTGCCCTGGTTGATATAATAAGAGATTTGTTTGAAATTCCAATCACCTGAAGAGGTCCAGAATGTATAATGGCCAAAACGTGAATATGGCAACAAAGATGAGGATAACAATCAGAACAATGTAAATAGTATAAACAATTTTTATGGCCATTTCACATCGCTAAAAATTGTTTTTTTATCTTTTCCCTATCCGGATTCTCTTATGCTTCTGTTATATTTAGTTAATTTTAATATAATACCTCCGTTTATTTTAGGATGAAGAATCTTTAAATAATAAGTTATGTACTTTCACCATCACCCAGAAAGAATTTATGAACCAGCATTGGTAAGTAAAGTCATTTTGATATTAGAATAATTTTCAGTTATGATTTTAAAAGACATTGATTATATTTTATAGAATGCAAAAGATTGCATTATAAAATTGACACGTTATGTTTTATTCATTTTAATTTCTTAGGTATTACCAGTTAGTGTATGAGTAGCAAAGTAAATATATTGAATTTCTTATTTTAGTTATAATTTTTGCATAATTTGTGATTGTCAATATATATTAAAATATTTTGTTAAACCAATTTTTCTCGCTGCATATTTTCCATGGCTATTTACCTGAATTGTTTTTTTTTCAATGATCAAGTTAACTACAAGAATTTAAAGTTTGCTTCAGGAAATAAGATATTGTAGAAATGACTAAAAAGAAAAACAAAAAAGGCTTTTCTTTAGAAATGAAAATTGCAATTTACTTTTTTTATACAGATATTTTTTGTAGTTGCTGATGGACAGAATTCTTATTGATAAAATATTTTCTTATTTCTCTTCTACTTTCATATGATACTTTATTCCTATGACATCAACCTTAAAAATAAAATACAAAAATATTCCAGGCATTGCACCTCGAAATTGCAAAAATTGACATTATTTTGATACTCTGTTGATTCATGCAAGAAAAGCACTTTTAATAGATCACAATATTAAGTAATAATGGTTAAATTTATGCTAATTTAATACATGTAAATTTTAATAAAAGCCTAGGTAGGGTTCTTGATTTCATTAAATTCCTAAGGTGTTAAGTTACAGTTATTAAAGAAAGTGTTAAGTAAAATATTTTTGGATAATAAAAAAGTAAACAATACCTTACCTAAAAAGTTGAAACAAATTGTTGAAGTTTTTGTTTGCTTATTTTGTTGCATTGGGAGTTGAGTTTGGTGATGTATGTTTGTCGTTTACTTCATCACTGTGTCTGGAGTTGTAAATCTCAACATGTGAGGGTATGCTCACTTTTATTTCTGGTGCTCCTTGATTTATGAGCATAATAATATGACACCAACAGATTATTAAACATGAGATATTTATCTACAAAATGGTGTAATTTTGGGGATTTTTTAAAATTGAATTTCTCTGGTATTTCATCCGCTGAAGTTTTCAACTTGAATTTTTTTGTGAATGCAACTTAAAACAGTGTTAGGCACACCACATTGACAAGTGACATTTTTTTTTCTTTAAAATGAGACTATTTTTATATGTGTAGAGACAAACAATATTGCACACATGAAATTTGAAACACACACACACACACACACACACACACACACACACACACACACACACTTTTTTCATGTAAAAAATAAAGTGGCCGTTGCCGGAAATCGTGACCTAACTTGAAGTGGCCTGCAAAAAAAAACAAAAAACTATTAATAACACAAGAGAAAGAATTGTATCTTTTATAAAAAGAAAAGATTAAATTTTGTTTACATCAAAATTTTATCAAAATAACCCCCAAAATAAGTGATATTATACCACTGCCTGGCCGGTCGCTATTGGTTTCGATCAAGATAGCTGGTCGATGATTGACTTTGTTCACGGTGATCTCCCTTGTCCCACGTTGTGTTGATTAATCACAAGGTAGTCACACGAGTTCTCCACTAGCTGTCTCTCTGCATGCACACAATTGAGTAATAAAAGAAAATATAGCACCAAGAAAAATAAGTGGACTGACATTTGAAGTGTTGTAAAATAACGTCTTTATATACAGAAAGTAATTCACACAATAGTCTTTTGGATAATTCCCAATCCCTGCTTCTATCAAGCTGGTAGTGGAACAGAAGTCTCTTAAGTAAATCGAATTATTCTCCTAAGCAATAAATGAGAAATCTGGCTAGCCACAGCTCGCTACTCTGAACAGTTCTAAGTTCGTCGTAAGTCTAGTCAACTTGATTCTTGTTTTCTTGAATGTTGTGGAAATTGCCGAAGTGCTGGGTTATGGGTAGGTTGGCGCAGTTCGTCTTTGGAAATGGAATCGAGGTGGATTTCTTGTTCCAGGCTGGATCACTCTCACCAAAAACTCTGTTCATTTGGCAATTTCAAACTCTGTCTGCAAAGTCTCTTCGTGTCTGTCTTTAGCTCTGGTTGGTTGATTAGCGACAGGCTTCTCTACAGTCGGCTCCCAATGGCATGGCAATATTATGTCATTATGTCTCTGGACCGGCAACTCGAACTCTCTGCCACTTGAACTGCAACTTCAACTGATAACTGCATTCAGTTGGCGATCTCAATACTTTGCAAATTCTCTTCTTGTCTGTCTTTAACTCAGGTTGTCCGCGATCAGGCCTCTCTACCGTTGGCGCCCAACAGCATGGCACCTATCTTTGGTCCCTCGGGACCCTGTATTTATGCCCATGCCATGGTGTGGGGCTGACAGGCGCTGGGTGTCTAACCCCTCATTTCGGCAACCAACAGAATGCTGATTCTCATGAAACAATTTTGTGGATCTTTTTAATCAATCCCGATTAACCTTTTTGAACTTGTTTCCCCCAAAACAACTAGACAAAAGACTGTTGACACTGTCACTTTAGATAAGAATTTCCGCATCTGCGTTTCTAATATCTATTTTCAGTCACTGACATTAGGTGATGAAAATATTTTTGTTATCTGCTTTATTTTTTCTTTCTGTTTGATGTCAAGCTAAATATCTCTTCTCTAAATTACTAATCCAGTTTTCAACTCGGAATTAGATATTTATCTTATTTCTCTTCACAATTCACGCGAACAAGACAATGTCTTTGGGTACAATAATAAAAAGTAATACTTGTCTAGTTCCATATGGTTAGTTTTATGTTTTAGATTTCTAATGTCCAGTGAAAATAACAATTGAATTTATTTCTCTTCTCTTTCTCCTCTCAGGTTTAGAATGACAACAGAGCAAAACTTGTTAGCTTTCATGGGTGGGCCAAAACCAATGTCTATTGTTTGTCGTACTCTATGACATTAAAAACAAATCTAAGTCTCTTCCTCTTCTTTCTCTCCTTCCTTCTCAGGTTTAAAATAACAACAAAGAAACACCATTTGTTATCTTTTGTTTCTTTTCGAAAGAATAAAGAAAAATGTTTTTTAGTATGCTTTTTTCTGATCTATAATAGTAATTAAGCTTTTCCAGTTATAGTTAATAATTAATTAATAAAATTAATTACCTCCGTTCCGCCAAAATATTGTTGCAATATATTGCAAGTTGAAATTGAAGAGAATTTCACTATTTACCAGTTTTTGCACCCTAAACTAGCCGGTTTGTGATACTTATTACAATAATGCATCATTAGTATTTAAATGACTCATTATACATGCATTTTTTTTTTTTAATCATTGATATGATAGGATGAATCTGTTATACTTTATTTTTTGTAATACAAGCTGAACATAAACCTAATTTATTTTCAGTATTGTTTAACATGAAATATCTTTTGCTCAAAATCTATATGGTATTTAAATCTATGTATTGTGCATGTTAGCCATAAAACATGGACTAACATGCACAATACATAAGGGAAATGGGTACATATTGTATCTGAAAAATATGACTGTGCAAATCTGTGAAATATGACAATTTTGGGGAAATTTTAAGTAATCTAAACTCATTATTCTTTAAATTTTATAAAAACAGATTGATTCATTTCTATCTTAAAATGTCTCTTGAATATGAAGATTAAATCCTTTCTTACTGTCTCTTTTGATGTTGAATATACTAAAGTCATTTAGTAAATAAATAATAATAAATATGTATTATTATATGTTGAATTTCTTTCCTTTTCTCTCAGGTATCATTGCCATACATGTAAAATGGTTGATGGAGTTGGTGTATGTACCATTTGTGCCAAAGTCTGTCATAAAGACCATGATTTATCATATGCCAAGTTTGGGTCATTCTTCTGTGATTGTGGTGCAAAAGAAGATAGTAGTTGTCAGGTAAATGTTTGAAAAATTGTTTAAAAATTTCTATGTTTTGAGTATGAAAATGAAGCTAACAGATGCAGATTTGAAAAATTCCAAATGAATGGTTTGCTTTCTCAAAGTAGATAATTGAGCTTTGCTTTATCATGATGGCCTTTGTGATCAAATTAGCAATGGCACATTTTGGCTATAGGAGTTGTTTCATTGATGGCAAAAAGGAATAGAGATTTGATTTCTGTTTGTAGGTACATTTTTCTCTAGTAGGACTTCTCAATCCAAGCCAGTTGATATTAATTACACTGTTTAATAAAATAAAAAAAAACAACTAAAACACAGGTTAACTCAAGCATGTGCACCTATAAAAATGTTAGAAAAGGAAAACAAAAAAAATATACATAACAACAAAACAGGGAAGCAGAAAACAACCTCTCCTGAGGTATGATACAATAAGAAAGTGCTTGATACAAAATTCAGCAAGAAGAAAGTAGAGCAAAATGTATTTTGCAAATAAGCAGTAGCACTGAGCTACTTGGGTTTCAACTGTGAGGTATCATCAGGCAGATGATACCTGACTATTGAAATCTGGGTAGCTTGGTGCTACTTCTTGCACCATAACAAAATTCACTCTACCAGAAATTTGGAAATGGTATATTGCACTGCTTGGCATCAACACCAGAAGCTCCAATACAAACATTTCAGAGTGTTTGAGTCTCAATATGAGGACAGTGCAGAGGATTTGGGAAAGAGTTGGATGAGTCTAATGGTGATTATGAAGATGTTTGGAGTGATCACTAGTGATAGCAACATTATGCCTCCATTCATCTTCCCACAGGACTTAAGACTCTATACAGGGGCCTACATCAAGTGCCTTGAGGAGGTAGTACTGCCCTGGGTCAAGAGCATGTCTGCTGGAAGAACCTATGTCTGTCAACAGGACTTTGCACCATGCCACACAAGCAGGAGAACTCCGTCATGGCTGTCAGACAATTTCTGCAACTACATCACCCCTTACATCTGGCTATCTTACTCTCCAGACTGCAACCCTCTTGATTTTTGTGGGTGAGCACAGTGGAGTGAGGCATCAACAAAAACACTTTGTAATACCAAAGATGAACTGAAGGCAAGGATTATGCTCAGTATTCACCAACTTAAACAAGGAGATCATCCAGAAGAGTTGCAAGAGATTTTGAAGTTGTTTGAAGGCCGTGGGTCAAGCCAATGGCAATTTTTATTGGAAAAATTTACTCTTTAGTATTTTTGGTAAATATATCTGTTAAAATGAGATGTCAGTGTTATTTTTATTTTTGCATAATTTAGATGACAATTCATCCCTCACATCCTGGATATATAACTTTCTTTTTGTTGACTTCAGTGGCCACTTTTATATTTACATATGCTCTGTCTCTGATATTGAGCACTTTTAACTTTAACTATAGCATACCTTAAAACTATATTTTTATTATATATACAGCATTGCTCTCACTTCCTCCAATCATGATGTTGAATGTCACCAATCGTTTCATGCTATATATAGTTTACATAATACTTTCTATACTTCCATGCAGTACATTGGCCATATGCATTACCTATTGATTGATTTTGTTTTCTGTTAAGATGCTGGATAAAAAGTTTTTTTTTGTTTGTTACAATTGGTATTTAGTTGTATGCTATTTTATTTATATTTCCAGATCAAGATTTTAATGTAATAGTTAAACTTGAGAAAAATGGCACAATATTGTTTTTGTGAAGTTATGGAAACTAAAGATAATAGTTTTTCATTAAGCATCTGAAAAAAAATTGCTTTGAATAAGTTTTAATGACTTTAAATTTTTTTCTTTATTATTAAAATATGAATTGCTTAGCTTTCTTTCTAAATTGCAGAGATACTAAGAATGTTGATGTGTTGATGGAGCCTGTAAGTTTAATAACTGATTAATAGCCATAACAGAATTCACTCTGTCCTGATTCCTATTTATTTATTTAAAAATCTGTTTTAACATTTTTCAGGTTTAGCATATATTTTATACTTGGATATTTTTTCTTTCTCTTTCCCTCCTCAGGCATTAGTAAAACGAACTCCTCAGAGTGGACTAGACGTCAGTGGTACAAACTCTAGTCCATCACCATTCTCTGTGGAAACTACTCTTCCAAGCTCACTTCGTAGAAAGATGTCATCTCCTGGACCTTCAGATAAAACTGAAAGTGGCAAAATATCTGAACAAACATCAAAGTCATGTGAGCTTTTGTGCAAACAAATTGAAGTGAGTTTAACATCTTTTTTTAAAAATGTTAAGACAATTCATTCTATTTTATATTTATATTATTAGATACCTGTTTGTAATTAACACAGATTATATCAAAAATAAAATAAAAAGCAATGCAAAGAATTACCAAAACCTGATTTGGTATTTGTCTATATTTCTGAGATGGGGTATTGTAATCATTTACACTATTTACATTGTTCAGACTGTTGTCCTCATCTTTGATGCAATATTCACGATGTTTTGACTGTTTTTCACTCTGGTCTTCAGTTGATTGAAATTTTGAACTCAACCCTTTATTTCGTGCAACAAAGTAGATATGTTTAGGTTCCATGAAGAAAGAGTTCAGTTCAAAATTTCAGTCATCTGAAGAAGAGTGGAGTGTACAACAACCAAAATTTCGTGAATATTGCAACAAAGATGAGGACAACAGTCCAAACAGTGTAAATAATTAACTGATTTGTGTTTTTTTTAAAAAAAAAAAAAAAAAAGATAGCATACTGTCTATAAAACATCATTTGTTGTTGTTATTCAAGTAAAATATTACTGTTATGGATGACTCTATATATATATATATATATATATATATGTCAAGATTGATTTTAAGCAAAAAAAAAATATACCAGTATTATGATGTTTTTGGTGGGGCCAAATATTACCCATTAAAAATTACAAATGTTACAAATATTCGTCAATGAAATCTGATCTACAGACTGATTTCTTACAAAGAATAAATATCCTATTCAATTGAACCTATCCTAAAAATTTTGTTGGCATTAAATAACCCATTGAAGTTGATATGCAGTAAAACAAAATAAATCAAATCAAGATTGAAATACTATTTTTATGTTAGGCATTTAAAATAATCTCAAATTGAATTTTAAGTGAATTTAAACAACCATTTTTTACTTATTTTATAATCTCGTCTTTCCTTTTTGTTTTTAGACTTATCGAGAATTAATGCTGAAGTGTTTGGTGTGTATTCAAATTTTCACATTTTCTGATTTATTTGTTTTGATTTTTCCACTAATTTTTTATTTTCTTTAATATGAAGTGCACTTCAAAAATGCAAATCTACCCTTTGCATTTAAAAGAATCTACCCACTTTTTAGCATTTGGGAAAAATTTTGTTCGATAGGGAGGGTGGAATAGTGTCATCCTGTCTCTTGCATTGATCTTCAGGTTACTTCAAACCACAGTGGTTACCATCTAGCTGACTTCTCACTCGTTAATGCATTGTTGATTGTTGCTGGTATCATGTTGATGAGCACAGTTTCATTCTATCTAGTTAGCATTTGTCTCTTTCTCAATCCTTCACTCCTCTGCCATGTTGTGTTTTTGATCTCAAAAGCTGAGAAAATTGTTGATGAAGTAAACTGAAGTGAAGAACAGGTTGACAGCAAGGAGCAACACAAAAAAAGAATAATTTGAAATAAAGAATCAACTTGGGTTAAAAATATAAGAATGATTTGGCTTATATATGATTTGTCGTTTACAGCGATTTTTTTTATATATATATATATATATATAATGTGTCAAGATTGATTTTAAGCAAAAAAAATGCCAGTATTATGATTTTTTTGGTGGGGCACTGATCTGGAGATCTTGGTGAATGATGTGGATTCCAGTAGCAGTAATGTGGGGACTCTCCAAGTTGGCCAAACCTCCAGCTTATATGGAGTCGTGTGTCTGGTAGATGTGTGGTTGACGAGGGTTTGGGGTTTGGTTCTCTTCCATCCTTAGCATCAACCTTTTTCTAAAATCCCATATTTTCAAAATATGTTTACTTGAGTAATTTTTCAGATTTAGGGGTTGTCCAGTTCACCTTTGAGAACAGTCAAAGGAATCAAGCAGCCCTTTAACTCCATCTCTGTTTATGTCTCATCTCACACCATTGCTACATATAGGTGGTGCTAATCTCTCTCTTCCTTTTCTGATTTTATCATCATTGAACCTCAGCCCATTTCAAGGGATGGTATACTGTCTTTTAGTATGTGTAGGTGAAAAGAGGATTTTCAGTCATTAATCTTCCTTTATCAGCTGCTTCTTTTTAGGTGATTTTTTAATTGAACAGGCCACACTGTCAATTGCCTATGGTCACTCCAGGGCTAATAATTAACATTTCTTTCTCATTTGTATCCAAAAGAATCCGAAATAATGTCGGCTATAAAAAATTTTGATAAATGGCACAAATTAAAATGCATGAGCCCATCCTCAATCTTAGGTGCTAATCTCTATAGAGATATTTTTCTTCTGGGTGGCTGATTTCAACCAGATATTTTTCCTGGGTCTTTGCCCAGATCAGTTTTAGATGTTATTTTGGTGACCACCCATGTTTTTAGCTTTTTTAATCAAAAACATATTTTTCTATTTTCCAGCACTAACATCTTTGAGGATGCATTATCTTTTTTTATAGGCTTCTTGCCTATAAAAAAAGAAAATGCATCCTCAAAGAATGGGTAGTCTTGGTTTTGCTCAATCTTACTGAATTTTGTCTAGTCAAATTTGGATTCACTTCTCCTTGGAAATGCTTGGGATTTCATTTTATTATTTTGAATCCTAATTTTTCAATGCATTTTGTTTTTAATTTTCTTCACTTTTCATTACACTCTCCTGTGAATTTCAACAATTATCATCCAGTTAGTTGACTCTTCTTTTTCCTTTCTTTCATATTTTTGTTTGATTAACCCCCTGAGATTCCAGTGTCACAATAGTTTTCATAGGCATTAATATCATTCTCTAAGTCATTGTGAAAATAAGAATACCATTGGGGACCCATGCAATCATTAGCAAGTTAATCTTGTACATTCATGTTAGTAGGGTGAGTTTAATCCTCATGGATAACCCACAACTGTCTATGAATGAAATGTGTACTTACGATTAATGGAAGCATTGAAAAATTTGGAAAACTGGTGCTATACAATCTTCTTTCACCTCCTTTATCTTAGTTAATCTTTTATGCTATATTAAACAAAGTTTACTAAATAATAAAAGTTGATATTCAGGTATATTATCTTAAATCTTTGCTCCCAAATATTTTCAACTTTATTGTCCAAAGTATTTCATGTTTCCTTTGTTAATAATAATTGTCCAATTGTTGTTTTATCAATGGATATATTTTGCTGGGTGGTATTGTTTTAACCAAATATACAACTAGGTTATTGGTCAGTGTGAAAACAAAAGCAAATAATAACAGTACTTTGTATTTCACTTGGTCCCTAATTATTAACAATTTTGGAATTTTTAAAAAAATTATTCAAATTATATATTTTAAGGTGAAAAAGGGCCTCAACATGCAGAACTATTGTGATAGTCATTCAAAATATGAGCACAAATTCTTCCTAAAATATAGGCTTTGAAATTCATTATCAGATCTCCAATTATGCTTATGGTTGTCCATTGTAAAGATTAAAAAGAAATCTATTCTGTTAAGCTTCTATCACTAGAAGTACTTCATTGATATAGTTGGTAGTGACTGTAATGTGGCAATGAATACTGAAACATTTTTCCAGCTTATTAACATGTTCTGCATCAAATACACCCTTGTGCAAATTGATTGAAACGACTGCTTTAGTTTCCTTTCTTTCACCATATGATCAGATTTAGATCCACTGGAGTGACAGGGTGTAATCAATTTGTATTTTTTCTTCAGATTAGATAATTTGCAATGGTGTGCAGTAATATGAATCTGTTTTTGGAGTGTATGATGAAATTTGTTTGGCCTTGAAAAGTATTGGGTCATCCATAATTGCATCAGATTTTTATCACACCCAGACACTATTGTCTCAGCTGTCAATTGTTCTATGGCCATTGTCTGCAATGGAAGCATACGAAAATTGTAATGCTGCACACACTGGCAAGTCTTACAGAGAGATTGTGGATTTTGTTGGTGTTAGCCTTTCAACTGTCAGTCGTGGCATTCAGGCAAAGAAACAAACTAGATCCATCACACTCCTCCCCACTTCTTACTGCCCGGTCTCACACTCCTCCTCCTCAGGAGTAGAGGTGATCGCCTTGTTTCTTGTTCAGGAAGGGTTTCCCAGTTTATCTCTCTTCTCCTTCGGTCTTAGTGTTAGTTCAGCTGGAAGCTCTTTGCAGTAATTCAGTATGGTGGCAACGTCTCTTCATTCTGAGGGTACCGGGTTGGCAGTTTCCTGGTTGCTTGACTGGTAGTTAGGAGCCCAAACTCTGATCAACAGTTGAATAATATTGAGGTTCTTGTAGGGCCATATCGTGCATGGACGGGCGTCCCTGCATGAATTTCCAGTGGGCAACCCCGAGGCCACATTATGTTGCAGACTGTGCCAATCTCCATCCTTCACATGCTGCAATCAGTGACCAACTGATTCTACTCTAGACCTCTCTCTTTAACTAAATCACTATGAAAACAAGCAAACAAAATATCAAAACTAAACCATCTAGTCAGAAAACGCCCAAACCTGTCTGCGTCTCTTTCACAAACATACGAGGTATTTGCACTAACTGTTATAGCGTTGAATCATTCCTTCAAACTAACTCACCTGATATCTTAGCTCTATGTGAAACTAACCTTGACCCTTCTATCCCCTTTTCTGAGTTTTGCATTCCTGGTTACCTTCCCCTCTTCAGGAAGGACTCCAATGTCCATATGCATGGGCTTGGTGTTTATGTCAGCGAACACCTTCCCCTAGCTAGGGTGACATCTCTTGAATCCCTGGATCATTCTTTCATGTGCTTCTGTTTCTCACTTCTAAGCTCGGTTAGCTATCTCTTCTTTCTCTACTGCTCCCCCTCCTCCTCTGACTGTTTGGTACTTGGTAGCATCTTTGACAATATTAACAAGGCCATTTCTTCTCATTCATCTGCTCATGTATTTGTGTTTGGTGACTTTAACACCCACCACACCAAGTGGCTGGAGAACTCTGTCACTGACCTTGCTGGTGTCCACTCCATGAATTTTTCAATCACCCAATCCCTTACGCAAGTGGTGGACTTCCCCACGCATTTCTCCAATAACCCTAACGGAAGGGACACAATACTAGAACTCTGCTTCACTTCCATCCCAGACTCTTGCACTACCAGACAGCTCTGCCCTCTTGGAAACTCTGACCACGCCGTAGTTTCCGTCAACATCCCATTCCACTCCCACCCTACCCAAGAAACCCAGACCAGTAGAATATCCTACTGCTACCAAAGAACAGACTGGGATTCGTTCCGAGACTTCCTCTGTGCCGTCCCTTGGAACAATGTTTTTTGTCTTCCCGTCAAAGACTGTGCATCTGAGGTTTCCTCCTGGGTTAAGGTTGGCATCGATGCTTTCATCCCTGCCAGGAAATTTCAGCTTAGATTTCATTTGTCTCTCTGGTTCTCACCTGCTTGCTCAGCCGCCATTGCCCACCAAAATCATTTCTTCCGGCTCTATCGTAGCTACGCGTTGGACCAAAATGGGTGCCTTTTCGCCTCAGCTTGTAATAAGTGTAAAAAGATACTTAACGAAGCTAAGATGTTGTTTGCTGCCAGAATGAAGCAACGCATAGCATCCTGTAAGTTTGGTGCCAAAGACTACTGGTGACTGTAAAAGCGTGCTTAACAAGAGTAAGTCCTCAATAACCCCGCTAATCAATGAATTTAAGGTCCCTCATCTCATTAGCAGACAAGGCTGAATGCTTTGCTTGCAGATTCTTGACCAATTCGAGACTGGATTTGTCTGGAGTTTCTACACCCGACTTCCCACCTAGAACTGAGGCTCAACTGAATGACGTCCACATTACACCCTCGCTGGTTTCTAACATAATCTCAAAACTTGACCCTCACAAAATGAGTGGAGAGGATGGAATCCTAATCATAGTCTTGAATAAATGTGCCCCTGAACTCACCTCTGGTAGAAATTAAGTTTACCAATGTTTGGATGTTACGACTGAAGGGTGGGTTTAACCAAATAATGTTATGTTTACGTGATTCTGTTTCTTTTCTTGTTTTTTGTTTTTGATTTCTTATTTCTGCCTACCATGTTTTTTGTTTTTGTTTCCATTAAAAGCAAATTTTACCTCTTAATTTTCCTTTTCCTTTTATTTCATATTATTTTTATTTATTATTTAAATTTTTAAGACTCATAATTTATGTCCCTTTGATTTCTTCTCCCTGCATTTTATTATTTTTTATTTTAGTTTTAATTTAAAATTCTTATCCACATGTAACCGTAGAATATTTAAATTTTTAATCTTGTTATTAAAAAAGCAGTAACTTAACTCTATACAATTTAATTCCTTTACATAATCCCTGAGTACTGATAGTGCCTTCACCATGAATACCTTGGTGAACACTCACCAAAGCCAGGCTTAACATCTGGTTGCATTGGATGGAAGCATTTTTATTAATTCTACAAAGTAAGCAGAATTTAGGACATATAACAGGCCAGAAGGAAGGAAAAAGAGACAGAAGAAAGCAGCGGATAACATATTTGAAGGACCTGATCAGGTGGATGATGGAACGAGAGTTACATGGTGCAACAGGAGAAAGCATGCTAAGAGCCACCAGGGACAGGGAGATGTGGAAAGCCATGATCGTCTACGTCCTGAAAGGACATGGCACATAAAAGAAGAAGAATGATGACTTTCTTATCAATGGGTCAATTATATCCATAAGGAAGTGACTCAGAGAGTGGCACATAGAGCTTTGGTAACTAACAATTGGTCTGAGTGGAATACGATCTTTGTGAAGATTGGAGACTATACATGTGAGGTAGCTTGCTGTAACATTGAGACAACTACCTACACATCTTAGGCTTGACATGATCCTTGTTCGTGATTAGGATCTACGACAGTTGTCATTCTGTTTTCAATGTTGGATCTTTCTTTACTTTGCCATAGCTACCACTTCTAATGAGGTCTTCCAGTTTGTTGGTGTTTTCTGTATCGTCCATCACTACAACAGCCAAAACATTGTGAATATGGCAATAAAAATGAGGACAACAATTCAATCAATGTAAATAATTCAAATAAGATATTTGTAATTGATATATATTTGGTTTACATTGCATATTTTTCTTTTTACAATAATTTGTTCATAGTTTTTATAATGAATCTTTTTGGAAATATTTTATTTTTGAATTGTCATTATTCTGAAGTTATTTTTATTTTTTTTTTTTCAGGAATCTTCAAACACTGTGAAAACTGTATTAGACCTTTTGGAAACTGTATTACCATCTGTGATGGAGAATTATCAGGGCAGCTTTCCTATGGGCAGTGTAGCAAATGCCCAGAAAGCTCTAAGTGATTTACACACTCTTCCAAAAGCAATTGAAACAACTGACCAACTAATGGTAAAGAGCTACACAAATTAATTATAGTTTGTCTAAACATTTTACTTTAAAGCTGACATTTGTATCTTCAATATTTTTTCATTTTACTTTGCTGTATAGACACATTCAACAGAGAAAAACATTATCTTGCAAATTCAGATTACAAATTCAGAAATGATTGGATAAAAATGTAGACTAATTTTTTAAATCTTTTTTTTTTCAATCATTAAAGCTTATCAGATTTTAAAATGTTTGCAGATGACCCCTAATAATTTGAAGGTCATTTTAAACTATAGTCCCCAAAGTTTCCATTTTCTAAATACATTTTACTTGTATGATTATGAACTTGATTTTATTTTACATATTCTTAATATAGTAATCTCTGGCCTTGTTTTGAAAGAGATGAGTAAAAAAAAAATATGGACAATCCTTTTACTTAATGATTAAAATACTGAGAGAAGAAAAACAGTCAAAAATTTTAACCAATTTGTAGCAGCATGCTACTCTTGTTTTATCCACTCATAACTGAAGAATGTAAGCTTCCATTTTTAATAAAAAAAACAAACTTATTAACTAATTGTCACCATTGTGCCATTTATTGGTTTAAGGATTAATAGAAAATTAAACATACACCAAGCAAATTACATGGCATTTATTTTTTGTTAATGATATTTTTACTTATGAAAAGATAAGCTGTAAGTTTCTACTTAAATTTTCTTGTGAAATTTTTAAAATAATTTATTTGGCTGCATGTCATATATATTATTATTATTATGGACTCTCCCATCAATTTCGACATATGAGTGCCACACGAAGGCTTGTGTAGCACCATCCACACTTTTTGGAACTGCTGATAACCAAACAATCGGTGCAAAAGTTTGTCACAGATTGCATGAACAGGAGACCTCAGTTATTTAACCTATGACTGGAGAGAATGGATGGATTAATACCTTTTCCAAGGGTACCAGTGTGCAAGTAAATGCAGAGTGTAAGTAAATGCAGACTGAAATTGGAACTTGGCTCACCGATTTCCCTTTTCAAGCCGACATCCACTGCACCACAACGTACATCTATCCATAATGCTTACAGTATTTGGTATTCCCAAGTGGTCACTCATCTAAGTACTGACCAAGGTCAATGTTGCTTAACTTCAGTGATCGAGCGGGAACTGGGGTGTGTATGTGTGTGTATATATATATATATATATATATATATATATATACAAAATGTTCACCACTTACTTGCTATCCAGGTAACAAGTAAGTGGTAAACATTTTGTCCTTGAATATATTGTTGGCTCTGCATATTCAGTTTTTTTTTTATTGTGTATTGAGCACTTTCTTGAAATAAGCATCTATTGGTCTCTTTTATTGTGTGTGTGTGTATATATATATATATATATATATATTTGTTTTTTTTTTTTATTTAAAATTAATATAGTTTACGTTGTGACACGCAAATTTCTATGTCTCGAGATTTTTGCCTCATCATCAAAAATGTCAGTCGATCAATACCCCTGTCTAGACTTCATTTTCGTTGATTTATCCATTATTGTTATTAGAATTTGTGACTGTTTATTTGGATTTATCAGAAGAGGTGAGAAACCTAATAATGAATGCAAAAAAATCTGTTTTCATTCATAAAAAAGAACAGTGGAGAAAAATTAATTCCAATGAAAGTAACTTTGATATAACAATGGGATCTTTAGACTCTGTCTAGTCTTCAACTTTTGCTTAATTGTACTATACAATTTTACAGCCCATAAGGATATAAATACTGAAGATATGGGATTATACAGGGATGATGGCCTTATGATAGTGAGGAATTGCCACAAATTTTAAAATAGATAAAATTAGAAAGATAATATATAGAGAATTTAAAAATCTTAATTTAAAAGTGACTATAAATACAAATATAAAAAAGATTTCCTCGATGTGACTTTAGATTTAGAAAAGTATATATACCAACCATATAAAAAACCAAATACAAATCCTTTATATATCCACCCAAAATTTAACTGTCCTCCATCCATTATTTTTACATTTACCCTCCTCCATAGAATATAGAATTAGTAGAAATTCAGCAAATGAAAAAGTGTTTAATAAGCATAGTAATTTTTATAATACTGCCTTAAAAATAGTGGATATAAAAGCTTAAATATTAAATATGTAAAAGAGAAGATAACCCCCTGAAGAAAAATTAGGAATAGAATTATTATTTGGTATACACCCACTTCAACCAAATGATTATCAGTAAATTAGAAAAAAAATTCCTCGCTTTGTTTAAGAAACACTTTTGAATAATAATCGATTAATTAAGATTTTCAATAAAAATACTAATAATCTGGAAAAAATTATAAAAAAATCATAATAATATATTATAAAAATTTAAACCTAACTGAAAATAAGAATTATCCAATAATGGAAATTAACAAATGTAATTGTAGAAACCCTATAGTGTCTTTTGGAAAACGGGTGCCTTACAAAATCCATTTTTTATCAATTTACAATTTCTTCTGTGGAAAACCCTTGTAATGTAAAGATTTATGTGGGTAGTACTAAGAACTCTTTGAAAAATGATTTTTCAACACGCGTCTTTATTTAATAATAATAAGTACAGAAATAGAACATCCCTATCGAAATATTATTGGTATCTTATCTAAAAGAAACAAATAAAACACCCACATTAAAATGGAAAATTTTAAAAAAAGCTAGAATATGTAAATCTTTAAATGACCCATGCCCCTTGTGTCTATATGAAAAACTATATATTAAATTTCCTAAGAATAAAAATGTATTAAATAAAGTTAATGAAATAAAATGTCAAATGTAAACATTGCAAAATGTTCACCTTAGAATATTGTTAAAAAGATTCTTCATAAAAAATGTTTATTAACTTACATATATCTAATAATTTGTTTATTATTATAAAAGAATTATAATTAAATAGATGTTAAAATAATTAGATATTTTTAAAAAAATTGTATTATGATAATAATATAATGGATTTTATAAAAAATAATAAAATTTAAAATTTTTTATAAATAAATAGATATTAAAAAAATTTTCTTTACAAATTTAGTGTTTTAGGAAAAATTAGAATAAAATGCATTCTGAATCGAAATAAGAATAGTATAATTACACTCGAAGGTCTCTAGAAGTTAGATAAAAAATATAAAATGTTTTCCTTCTTTCCTTTTTTTCTTTTAGAAAATGATGAGATACAGAGAAAACTAAGAGAATAATTTTGTAACAATAATGGATACATCAATGGAAATGGAGTCTAGACAGGGGTTTGATCGACTGACACTTGCTGTTAAGATTGGAAGAAGAAATCATGTATTCCTAAAAAATATAATTTTTTTTTTCTAATTTAAAGTGGATTTCTATTCCGATTAGTTAAATTGAACACACACAAATTTTTCTGTCATCCCACATCCATAAATAACAAACATACTGTTTATATTCAAATGCAAATCATTTTCACAACAATAATTTAACATTGCCTGATGACGAGGTAAAAATCTGGAAGCATAAAAATTTCTGTCGCAATGTAAACTATATTAATTTTAAAAAAACATTTAATTATATTGTGCTCTACAATATGTGTTGTATTGAGCACTTTTATACAAAAAAAAAAAAAATAGCAAATGCTGGAGAACTTGGAATTGTAAAACTGTTGGTTCTTTTCACCTGGCTCTCTCTCTCTCTCTCTCTCTATATATATATATATATATATATATAAATATGTTATATTACTACAAAAGTAGCCCTACTGTTGTAGTGATATTATAACATATATTTTATGAATTCTAAAATATATTTGTATTGAGCACTTTTTTAAGAATAGTGTTTTTGGATATGGAATTTTATTCTGTCTATACCTACTCTATACTTTGTGTGTGTGTATGTATATATATATATATATATATATATATATATATACTAGCAGTATAGCCCAGCGTTGCTTGGGTGTAATGCAAGCTTTAAAACTAATCCATGATCCTGGAGCTCAGACTCTTTGGATGTTGGCACGAAAGACTAAAAAGCAATAGTTGTTTCCAGTTAAAGCGAAACTGTAGACTGAAAGAAAAATGAATGGATGTAAGTCAAATTTTAATTTCCTGGTATCAATATAAAATTTTCTGCACTATTGTAAGAACTGCAACCTTGAAACTTCTGAATATCATTTTTTATGGCTTTGTCTATGTGTGTATCAAATTTGATTAAAATTGGACCACTCCTTCTATAACCCGATTTTTTCGATTATCGATTTTCGATATTTATTGAGGGTACCTTGACACAAAACCTAGCTAAGAACACTTGCAGATGCTTATAGTACAACTGTGTAAATTTTCAAGAAAATTGGTTCAGCCGTTTGGGAGTCTATAGGTAACGGATACACACACACACACACACACACACATACAAAGTTCCATTTATAAATAAGTTTAGATATAAAACATGCTTAATGCTTGGTGTTTCTACTGACAAGAAACATTAAAAATCCATTTTGATGTATAGGTGTAATGGATACCCTCTTGTATTCTTTAATATTTAGATCAGTAGAGAATTATGATTGTTGATGAAAAAATGTTTATCTCACCACCTTCTACATTTTTCAGACAGTTACCCTGGGCTCTCAAGAGGGAGCATTTGAAAATGTCCGTATGAACTACAGTGGTGATCAAGGCCAGGCTATCCGCCAGTTAATCACAGCACATATGGTGAGACGTGTAGCTATGTGTGTACTTGCATCTCCACATGGAAAGAGGCAGCACCTGGCTGTAAGCCATGAGAAAGGAAAAATAACCATTCTGCAACTTTCAGCTCTTCTTAAGCAAGCAGACTCCAGTAAAAAAAAGCTCACTTTGACTGTAAGTACATCTTAAGTATATTGATTCTTTAGACATTTTTATTCACTCACACATTTTCATGTGCATTGAATTCAAGGCAAAAACTCATACAATTTTTAAATATCATTTCCATTTCTTAAGTACAAAATATTTTCATATTGACATAAGACTCTGACCATTTAGATATTTTTGAGTGATATTTATTTCAACAAATTTTCTTTTTACATATGACATCCTTTGATACTGACAGAATTCATCTGAGTATCATTACCAATTTTTTGCACTTGTTTTGAATGTTTTACTAATTAAATGTATTGGGTCTCTTATTGATATTTTCATAAATGTATGTTAATTACCAAACATAAATTATTATAATTCTGCACTACTTATTTTAGCTATTTCCTTATTTTTTCTTATTTTTTTCCCTTTTTAAATACTTCTGTTTCTATACACTTATTTGAGAGCTTAATTTGATGGGCTGCTTAAATTTCCCCAACATAAAATTTCATTGTATCTTGTTTATTTTCTGTAGGTCACCAAACAAATGGTAAGTTTTTCCCCAGTCTGGCCATTTTCTGATTTCTCAAACAAATTTGCTATTTAGATTGGATCAAATTTTTAAATTGGCCAGAAGTATTAACAAAAATTAGTATAAACAGAGATCAGATAAAAGAAAAAGAAGAAAATTCCCATTCTATGACTTGTCACTTAAAACATTGCTGTTGATAGAAATGGATGAGCAAATTTTTATCTTAGCTTCAGTTGCTCCTTTTTGCTATAAACAAATGTATGTACTTTAAAAATGAATCTAATGTTTCAGAATCAAAAATGCTTGAAATGTTCTTATATAATGAAGTGAGATATCAAAATCCCACTCTAATGATTATATATGGTTGACAGCTGCTTATTACTGGCATGTGTGGGTGGTCTCATTTCTTTCCACTTACGACAGGTTTAATTATTGAATGATATGTATGAAAGCATGGTATATTTTCTTAACCATACTATGTTACCAAACTATAAAAGATCTACAGGCATGTTTTTATGCATTTTATTTCCTTATTTAGATGATTTCTTAAATGAATATTAATGTAAACAAGATGAGTGTGACTAGTTTTATTCCTGATAATATTCAGTTATTTTGATAGTATTTTAAGATATATTTTGCACTTTTACATTTGAGCACAAAAAATTTCAATCAGTTTAGAACTTCATTTAGTCTTTGTTGTGATAGAAATGCCTTATTGCTTTAATGGTGAAAGATGAGTAATTGTTTTATTACTATTCACCATTGAACATGAATCAGTTGATATATGATTTAAACAATTTCTTTTCCTTGTTAAAAATTAATTTACTTTTTTTTAGTATATTCCCATTGTAGCTGCATTAAATCCACATGATTTTCATAGTAATCTCCTCATTCAGCAAAGAAACTTGTTCTGATAAATGTAGTGATTTGCTTGATTTTGTTGTCCTATATCTGTATTTAAATTTTTGTACATTAAGATATTTTGCCATAAGCATAATTCTTTAGCAAGTTTTAATGACCGTAAGTTATTTTTATGTTCTTAATGAGATTTTACAAATTGTTTATTGCTGGCAATTGCTTTGCTGCTTTGTCAATACACAGTATAAGTCTGGTACTGTCTGTTTACATTTTGCACACATGTAGCTAAAGTTTAGATAATTTGTATTGCAGTTTTTCATTTTTTTTGTTTACGTTCATCTTATTAGAATTGGAAAAAAGGCAGTTTACAAGGTAGACAGAATTTCAGAATATGAAGTATAGCATGTGTTAAAAATGCATTCATATTGAAATAAGCTTAAATAATAAATGAACTTTGTTGTTAGGTTCATTGCAAGCACACTTTAAAAGATTTCTCTCATAAATTCTCATTTTTCATATTTCTATCAGAAGAGTAAAACAAATGAAAGGTTGTCAATTTTGCAAAATATTTTCCTATTTTCTCTTTTCATAAATTCATCTTCACCTGCCAGTAATGTTGTCAACTAAATTCCTTCATACATTTTTTGTCTACACTTGACCAGTCAATCTTTTTCCATTTGAACACACTTGGTATTTTAGCAGAAATTATCTTTCTGCTATCAAAAAATAATAAAAAAATAGAGTAAAAAACAAATTGTAATTTTTAAACTCAAAAGGAAATTGCTTTGCTAAAATAATATTGATTGCTTGGGTATTTATTTTTGCATTCTAGTTTAACTTGTTGGATTTTTTTAATGCTTTCAATAGAAACTAGTTTGAATTTAAAGTTGTGAGGTTTCAGCAGTTAGGTTGTTTCGATAAGGATAATGTTGAGTATTGGTCCTATCATTTAGCATTTTAAACATTAAATGGTATTGTTACTGAGGTGCAAAGAACATTAATGCATTTTTTTACTGAAAGTAAAAACATTCTCTTGTATCTTCATTTCTCGGCTTTTAAAATCTATAATCTTTCCTCTTTTTTTTTTTTTTTATAGTTTGTAGATTGATAAGGAAAAGTGTGATAGAAAATAGTTTAATTGCTATTTCAAGATGTGAAAATTAATAAAATTGGCAAAGATTTAGTAATTGAAATCTGTGAAATTATAAGTTAACACTGGTCAAAATTTGCATCTTCTAATTTCTGAAATAATTTTATTATGACAGTTAAAGTTTCTTATAAGATAATTTGAAATAATTTTGTTCCTCAAAACATTGATTATTTTATTAAAGTAAAAAAATAAAGATTATTTTCCCAATAAAATTTCTGATCATTTTGATTGTCAATGGCAGACACAAGGGTCAAATATAGTACTTTTTCATGTGTTACATTTTTGCTATAAACACAGATAAAGAAATCATATTTTGAGGTATGAATAATGATGAACATGGTCTGAAGGGGAGACATTTTGTTAAAAGTTGAGGATGTTAAAGCAGTTCTTGTTTAGTTAATATAAATGAAATGTTTGGTTATTAGACCCTTTTTGATGTTACATTTGTTTTATGCATGATGTCATAATCAGTACAATGTGTGAAGGTTAGTTTTAAAACACTTTAGAGCAACTTTAGCTAAATGTTAATCTGTGTGCAAAATGGAAGCGTATGGTTCTTAGTTAATACTGATGGAATGTAGCATAAAGTTGGGCATTTGCTGGCCATGTTTGTGTGCAGATTGTTTTCAAACCAGTATGTACACACCTGATGCCCTGAAAGCAGATGTCTACTTACTGGTACTTTGTCAGTTGTAGTATTAATGCTTTGTGCATAGTTACTAATGCACCAAATTTCTGCAATATTCTTTTTAAGCACGTGAGTGCATGTTGTGAAGAATTTCTGTTGATCATTTAATCTTTTATTTGTCATAAGGAACGATAATTTCTATTTAAAACACTATTATTTAACATTTGTATAGTTTTGTCACTAAAGTCAAAATCATTTACAAAGTTTGTCTTTTAATAGTGTTAAAGAGAAGTAGGTTTAAAAATATTTAAAAAAAATTAACAGAAAATATATTGTGAATATTTGTGCATTTTTATTTTTTTGCTGCTGTTTATTTAAAAGAAAATCCATATTCTAAATCCACATCAAAGAGCTTACATTAAGTATGCTCATTCAAATGTCTAGAGGGATGATGACTTAGTACATTTGAGATAAATATACTTGACTATTCATTCGATCATATTTGAATTTTGATAATTTCTTTTTTAATTATTTTAGCTGCATGTGTTTTCCATTATCTTTTATGTTTGAAAAGACAATTGCTTGAAAATCTCAGTATTTCTTAAAATCTCTACAATAGTTAATTTGTTGAGCAACACTAAGAAATGTTGAGAAATATATTTTGTTCTATATTATCCATTTTGAATCTGTTCATTTTGCAGAGATTAGCATCTGCCCCAATTCCTTTCACCGTTCTGTCAATCACTGGCAATCCATGTAATGAGGATTTTCTTGCTGTATGTGGGATGAAGGTAAGCAATTATCAATTTTATTAGGTTTTTGTTTACATATTTAAAACTACTTGCAATATTAAAAAAAATATTACAGGAGTGTTAAGTTTCTGCAAGCATTCTTAAAGATTTAAATATCTCTCAAGATTTCTATACACTTTACTTCAAACTTTTCATTTTTGTGACATTTTATTAGTGTTTCGGCAGAACTATTTCTTGTAGGTTTTTTTTAATTACTGGTTTTGACAAAATTTAAATGCTTTATTTCTATGTATAATATATATATATATATATATATATATATAATTTTTAAATATTCTCTTTACTAGCAGAAAAATGTAATAGTTTACATATTAAAATAAACCATTTATCTTCACAGAAAAAGTGTGGTATAAAAGATTTGTCATCACTTTGAGGAAGAAGTTAATTTTGTATGCTTGCTAAATTTTGCTGTGTTTGATTTATTATTAAAAAAGGAAACTTTAATTTGTTTCACTTGAAGTTTTATTTTTATTTTTTCATCACTGGAGTTTTAAACATGAAGCTAATGAAATGTTGCCTACTTGAAAATACTTGAACTTTTTTTTTTTGTTTTTGTTTTCCAGCAGTGTATTGTGACAAACATACAAAAATGCTCGAAAACAAAACTAATGTTTTATATATTTTAAAAGTTAACAAGTTATTTGTTAATTTTCTATGATGTAACCAATGACAACAACAATAATTTTCTTAATTTTTAGGATTGCCATGTTCTAACATTTACCAGCAATGGATCAGTGGCTGATCACCTGGTCCTGCATCCATCCCTCGCCTCGGGCAACTTCATTATCAAGGTACATTTATGCAACTTTTTTCTTTAAAAGTATCTAAATCAATTCCTGTCTATTGACATGCCAGTGTTTATATGAATTTTATGGAAATGTCCTAAAGCGCAATGCAAAAAAACTTTCTCTCACATTTTTCTTAATAATAATGTAGTATTTAGTTAAATGCAAGCATAAGTAATTTTTAAAGAAACTTATTTGACTTATATTAAATTATGTGGTAAATTTTAAGTTTATTTTGCACTTGATTGGTTCTAAGATGATTAGTTATAATTGCAAACATCTAATCTTCTATTGCATATCTTTTATTATTACTATTATACATTATTTTTTATTTTTTGGATGTCTGAGGAATGTAAAGGATACAGTAGGCAATGTTCTAATAATTAGTTCAAAAGAATCCATGTATAATAGTAATATCAATTTGTTTCAGAAATTCTGAGATTTTTTTTTTTAATTGAAATCTTATATTAACTACATTTTTGCAAAAAAAGTTTGATGCAAAATTATTTGCTTATTTGATATTAACTTTTATTTTTCATTAAATAAAATATCAATGTATAACTATTTTTAAGCTGTTTTTGAATATTTACAGTTATTTTTTTCCTCTTCAAAAAATTAATAAATTTTTAGTTTATGCTTTACTGTTTACGAATATATTTACATGTTGTTTATAAGCAAATTGTTACAATAAATTTTGACTTGATATTTTTTCTTTCTTTTGTAGGCAGTTTGGCTACCTGGTTCCCAAACTGATTTGGCTATTGTAACAGCTGATTTTGTAAAGGTGACTATTTTTCTAAATTGAAAAATGAATTCATTAACAGAAATAAAATTGTATTGTTTAGAAAAAATATTACTTTATATCTCATTAAAGCATTTCATGCTTTTACAATGTGTGTCACTTGTAAATTGGTACTTATTAAATTATTGTTATTAATAAAATGAAAGAGATTGCTTATTTTTTATTTTTTTATTTTAAATTTAGATCTATGATCTTTCATCAGATGCTATCAGCCCCCAGTATTATTTTCTGCTGCCAAGTGGCAAGATTAGAGATGCCACCTTTGTTTTCAGTGAAGATGGCTGTACAATGGTTCTCATGTCTTCTTCTGGTCACATTTATACACAAATCATGGAGGATGCTAGCAATGCTCGTCATGGTCCATTCTACATTACAAACATTCTGGAGGTGAAACACAATGATATAAAGGTAAGGATCAATACTTTTAGCACCATCTATAATATATTAAAAAGATAATACTGTTCATAAAATCACATGATTAAATTGCATATTGTGAAAATATCTCATGAAATAATACATTTTCTATCTTGTATTTCAAACTTAATTCTTGTAATGTATAAACTTTTTTTTTTTTTTTTAAGTAACTTAAAAACCATTGTTGCAACTATCTTGTGATCCAACAGATTTGATTGGCATTTGTGGATTTCCTTGTATTTTGACACAGAACCTTCCATTTTGTTTTTTTCATTTGTGTATTTTTGATATTACAAAGATCATAATCAAAGTCATAATTCTGCCCATTTTTCATTTTGGTGTCATTCTTTACTGTTTCTTAAAAATAATAGCTTACATTTGTTAGTTGTGAATTTTAGATTGACAAATATTTAGCATAGAAACACTTTTATATGTGATTTATGTTTAACATGCCAGATACAATACAATGTTTGGTGACTGTTAAAAAGTTTATTTCTTAGAAAAACTTACAACTATTTTGAGATCGTTGTTGATACTGAATCAAGTTTTGATATTTACTTATTATATATTTTTGTAAAATTGATTATTAGGTTTTCATATAACTACTGCACTTTTAAGTTTGATATAAAAAAAAAAAAAGAAATTTTTTGATAAATAATAACTATTTTTTGAAAAACTTCAGCTCTTATTTGATTAAATCATTTAAGGCATGTTTATATTTTAATTTCTTTTTTAAGGATACCAATGGTCAGATTGCTGGTGGTGGAGTGTCAGTCTACTATTCCCATGCCCTGCAGCTCCTTTTTTTCAGTTATGCACATGGTGTGTATTTTAATATTTACTTACATGGATGAGATTTTTAATTTGCTTCAGCTTTATTATAAGTAAAAATATGCATCTTAGAAATTTAAATATATAAAGCAATGAAATTAACAGTTAATTCTTGCCAATTTTCTTCAAACATTTGAAGCCTTATTAAAGGGTAAAACAGATTAGAAAAAAGCCATTTTTATACTTAAATCTTTTGACTGATCAGAATCTGTTAACCAGACAAATTTATAAAATATATATTTTTTTAATACACTGTAAAATATACTGTAAATTTTTGCCATAAATAAAATGTAAATATTTTATAAATAAATATTTCATTTGAATTTTAGATTGGGAATAATAAAAGGTAATTTTAGTCAGAAACACTGACAAGATATTTTTCTTAACATTTTAGGCAAGAGTTTCATTGCGTCTGTGGCTAAGGATTTGTCACAGGTGATAAATGTGTTTCCAGTTGTATTAAAGACGTGAGTATTTAAACAGATTGTGTCTTTCTGTACGGAATTTATCAAATGCATCTCTTGAATGTTTGTATATTGAATTACTGGAAACATCTTTGTTGTTTTCATATGTTGCAGATATATGTGCACTTTAATGATAATTGTATAGAAAAATTTATTAAGACTCTTGAAGGCACAGTTCAGTAGATGACATTCACACTGTGAAAAAGAAAAAAGATATTTTTAGTCGTATTTTTATTTTCATTTATTTACATTATTATGGGCCTTCAAGTTATGTGTGAATTCACAATTTTTCTTTCAAAATTAAATATTAAGTATATCCCACAGTTAAAAAGGTTTAACTATGTATATTTTAATTAAAGTAATTGTGTATATTTTAATTATGTATATTTTAATTAAAGTAATTGTATTCACTTACGCGCAAATGCCCTTGGGAAAGGTATTAATCCGTCTCTTCCTTCCAGTTATGGGTTAAATAACAGGATAGATTGGGTTCTATGGCCTTGGTCGGCAACCAGTCTACCGCAGAAAGCAATGGCAACCTACTGCGGGATAATCTTCTGCCCAGTCAGTCATGTCTCGAAAGAGACCTGATTGCCCAAGCGTGTATCACGTACGGCATTTAACTGACTGAACAATTGAAATATGAAGGGGATACAAAAATTAAAAATATGAGACATCCTTTTGTATATGAAGAAAAAAATGATTGTGTCCAAGAAAACACCTGTATTTGTTAAAATATAATTTTTAAAGTTATAAAGAACAATATCAACTTGAAAATAAATTCCATTAATTCTATAGAAATGAATGCGTTTTGGATATGAAAATAGTTATAAGATGGAAACTTCTGAGAAAATCTGAATGAGATGTGCATTCCTTAACATGAATCCTCATTAAATGTATACAATAAGTGAATTGAACTAATTTACAAAAAGTTTTTTAAATATCTAATTAAAAGATTGTATTTTTGTTTTTACTGTTTTCATTATTTCTTGTAATAAAGTTTATAGAAAATGGTTCATTTAAAAATATGTAATGAACAGAAGTATTTAACATTTATATACTTTTATAAATAAGCAATGAATATTACATTCATATTAATGTTGTTAATCAAATATTGATTCACTAAAATTGTGTTTTACTATCATTTTTTGAAAATTGCCTGAATGAGTTTTCTCTTAGTGTATAGTTGTCAAAAAATGAATATCATTTTTACTTAATTATAGAGGTAACTTGGAATATTTCTTGAGTGGGTAAAACTAAAATTAATTACATCATCAACGACTGTTTAGATAGCATTTTATCACTCATATATAACTTCAGTTTCTTCTTGGTAAATGTTTTAATTTTCTTGTACAGTTTCATGGTATTTTTCATTAAATTTTTGTTATATTTTCAGCAACAGTAGCTCTAATGGAAGCAGTAAAGGAAGCAGTAACAATAATCAACCATTGGTTCAGTGGTCTGAAGTGCCTGGACATCCTGGCCTTGTTTATTGCATGACCCAAAGTGCTAACAATCCTGTTATTCTTATGATCAAACCAAGTTGCATTCTCCTTCAAGAGATCAAAGTACAACCTGCCAAGGCTAAGGTCTCTGTTTTGTTTTTACCATTTTACATCATGAAGTATAAAGGAATAGTAATTATATAAGACAATTTGAAATTTTCTGATGACTGATTCATTAGCAAAACCTATCAAAATAGTTCTCCAAATTCTCATATATTTACCATCATACAGTATACATTTTGTGTTTAAAACAATATAAATCAATTCCCAAAGAACTTATGGAATCTGTCAAAAGTAGTTTCATTTAATTAGTTAATCATTTGATATCATACATTTATCTTATTCTGTAGGCTTAAAAATCTTTAAAATACTATATAACATCACATTTTTTTCTTTTTTTTTCACATGGTAGATTAATCATAAAAATCTGTTATATATATATATATATATATATATATATATATATATAAGGCAATCTGTGAGTCTGTGTGTGACTGTTCCCTATGCACGCCAACATTTTTTAAGCTACACCATTCAAACTTTCTAGGGACACATATCTACAGGGAAGCCAGGTCAACACATACTTTTTGAGTTTTAAGTTCAGCAACTTTTTCCTTTCGCACTTTTTGGCCAGTGGGTCCGATTGTTTACATTTGCTCCGTAAAACATTTAAGATCTAAGATGGCTGCTGAATTACGTCACAGAAATCAAATGACACGTGTCAAACGCGACTAAAATATTTTATTTAAAAAAAAAATGAGCTTTTATATTTAATTTTTATTCTGACGTTTTATTTCTATAAAACATCTAAGATTTAAGATGGTTGCTGAATTTCGTCACAGAAATCAAATTCCACGTGTCAAACGCAACTAAAATATTTTTTTATTAAAAAAAAAATGAGCCTTTATATTTAATTTTTATTCTGACATTTTAAAAATTCATTTAGTCAACAAAAAATGTAAATATTTTCCCCCATAATTTTGAAACAAATACAAACACAATATTGTTTACAATGTCACACAAAACATCAAATAAAAAAAAACAGATTTTTTTAATGGAATTTTTTAACAATTTTGAAACAAAAATTTTTAATATAATTATTTTTTTATATAACCGAGTTTTAAAGGAATTTGTCCATTTAATATTATAAACATCATTGCATCATGAGATTTGATGTTTGTGTGAGTATTGTAAACATTGCACGGGCAACACCGGGTTATGATGCTAGTCTATTTATATTTATGTAACATTTTTGCTTAACATGATGATATATAACTGAAGAGTCCAATGTATATCTGAAAAAGTGGCACATGCATTCATTAAATAAATAGTTCCAGGAAACAAAATCTCAAGAATTTTCAAGATAGATGATGTCATAACCCAATACCAGATTTAGTCTCTATTCTTACTAAATGTATAAAAATCTGTTCTCAGATATGAGATGTTCATGTTACAAAATATTTTCTGTAAATCTTATAAAAATTTAATTAATTCTGCCTACCTTGGAGATATATGCACACACATGTTTCATTAAAAATGACAGACAAGGTATTATCATTAAATTTTTTATATAATTTTGTATGTGTTCGTATAATTATACGAACACATACAAAATTTATTGATAATAAAAAAAAAATTTATTGATAATACCTTGTCTGTCATTTTTAATGAAACTTGTATAAAAGAGATATTGTTGCCCAAATACACTAATATATATATATATATATATATATATATATTTATTTATTCAGAAATTATAACATGGATATGTTATAATATCACTACCACTTGACAAGACACAAGAAGTGTCGAAACAAAATAGCTACTTTCGTAGTGATATAACATCCATGTTATAATTTCTGAATAAATATTATTAGCTCTACTTTGTAGTGAGCACTTTTTTAAGAATAGGGTTTCTTTGGATTAGGAAGATCATTCCATCCATACGTACCCTATGCTCGTGTGTATATCTATCTATATATATATATATATATTTGTAATAGTTGTTACAATGGTTTATAAATTCATAGTATCGCTACACAAAAATATTTGCGTTTCGAAGCTGACCATGTGTCTAGGCTGCTTCTTCTTCAGATGATCTAGTTGGTATGAAAATTATCTAGTTGTAAAGACCATTTATTTGTGGCGGATTTGTTTTTTTTAGGGGAAAGTGGGGTCGGGTTGTAATTTGAATTCGGTTGACCTTTTTAACATCTTAGGGTTAGGTGTTTGCGGGGGGTGGCTAAGTTCAGGATAGGTTTTCCTATTTATCTTGTCTGGGTGTAGCCTGGTGGCGCCGGGGTGTTATTTTGTTTAGGGTTTGGTAGGTGTTGTTTTGTTTTTGGGCTGGCTGCTTCTTCTTTAATTTTGGTTATTTTGTATTGGGGTATGTGTTTTTTAGTTTTTTACAGTGTTGATATTTTCTTTTATTTTTCTACTATTTTACGGTAACTGGACTTTTTTCTGGTATGGTATGGGGTTTGTTGTCTTTTGTTTCTACACTTTTTTGTTCTGTTTATTAATAGGGTTGGTTATGTGTATTTTTTGCATGTTTTTGGGGTTGTTTCGTGGGTGGGGTGTTTATTTGTTTATTTAAATTTTAGCGAGAAATATTTGCGATGTTTGCCTAGTACTGCTAATTCTTCTCTACGGTTTAATAGATCGCTACTGTTGGGGTACTGTAGAATGTGTAGCTTTTCACTTAGACATAAAGGGCAGATGTCGTCAAGTGAGTTGCAAGTTCTAGTTTTTTCTAGGATTTTCCATTTTACTTTGGGTTTCTGTTTTGAATCCTTTAGCTTCCAAAAGTATGTAGAAAGGGATGTTTGGTTTCAGTATAAGCTGTTTTTAAATGAGGTTAGGTGCATGTACCAGCGCTGTTTAAAAGTGTTCTTAGTTGATCCGATATACACTTTATTTATAGTTGGATTTTCAATAGATGTTATGTTGCATTGATAGATTATTGAGTTAGTTTTATATTTATTTTGTAGTGGGCAGTTACTAGGGTTTCTACAATTGCACATGTTTTCGTTGTTGTGTTTTGGTTGTCAGTTTTATTTTGATCTGTGTGTTGATTTAGGATATATTGGTTGTGGTTTGTTATGATTTTTTTCTAGGTTGTTTGTGCAACTGTAGCTTAGTTTAAGTGTATTTTTGTTGAAGATTTTACTAAGAGGGTTATTTGTGGGGAAATGTTTTTTAATTAAGTTCAGGAACTTTTGTCCTAGCTTGGTGTTGATCATTTGGTTGAAAGGGGGTGTGTATCACATGATTTTTCTGTTTCTATTTTTCTTGTTGTGGTTTTTGTTTGTTATCTATTGGATGTCTTGGTTTCTGTAGCCGCTTTGTTTTAAGGACTTGTTGTAGAGACTTTTGTGTTTGTTGAATATTTCTTTGTTGGACACTTCAAAACAGACAAAATAAGAAAACTGATCCATAGAGAATTCAAAGGATTAAACCTAAAAGTAATAGTTAACACAAATTTAAAAGTAGTAAACTTCCTCGATGTCACACTAGATTTAGTTAACTACAATTACCAACCATACATAAAACCCAACGAATACCCACTATACATCCACCCAAAGTCAAACCACCCCCTAGTATAATCACACATATACCCTGATCCATAGAATATAGAATCAGCCAAAACTCGTCCAACATATTATAGATATATAGATAACATATATAGCTCTACGTATGTATCGAGCACTCTTTATAAAAGTAAATGCATGAACAACAGGTTAAAAAACCTACAAGTTCTATAACTTGGTTTTATATATATATATATATATATATATATATATATATAAAATGAAGGCCGTTCTGAATGGGCGTGCCTCTTCGTCCTACAGCACGAATGCTGGTGTCCCACAGGGCTCTATCCTGGGCCCGACGCTCTTCCTTATTTTCATCAACGACCTCCCAGATGAGATCAAGTCTCAAGTAGGCATCTACACAGATGACACTACAATATACTCCCGCTCCAGTAAGAAACCTGTCGTGGCGGACAGACATAATCTCGCTGCTGACCTTGAGCGGGATCTACACTCTGTGGTGAACTAGGGCAAGAAGTGGCTTGTCAACTTCAATTCATCTAAGACCAAGCTGTTGTCTGTCAACCATTACAGGCAACCTCTTCTGCCTCCCATAAGCATGGACCAAGTGATTCTCTCTGAGAGTAATATACTACGCCTCCTCGGACTTACCCTGTCCTCAGACCTCAAATGGAACCACTATATTGAATCCATAGCAAAATCTACTGCTAAGAAGATTGGGTCACTATGTCGATCCAGGATGTTTTTTCCACCTGAATCCATCCTGCATATATACAAGTCAACCATCCGTCCGTGCATGGAGTACTGCTGCCATTTATGGTCAGGTGCCCCCTGCCGTTCTCCTCAGTGTACTTGACAAGCTCCAAAGGAGAGTCTGTAATGTGATAGGTACTGATCTGGCGATTCGACTGCAGCCACTTCCCCATCGTTGAAATGTGGCCTCCCTTTGTCTCTTCTATAAATACTTTCATGGCTTCTGCTCGGATGAGCTTAAGTCACTGATGCCTCCTCAACAGGTGTTTACTCGTGCAACCAGACTGGCAACTGGGTCCCACCCATTCACAGTCAGGTTAGCCAAATGCAGACGACAATTCTACTCCTGCAGCTTCCTCTCTCGCACTTCCCGCCTGTGGAACTCGCTCCCGTATTCTTGCTTTCTTGACGGCTACAACCTCCAGAAATTTAAATGCAAAGTCAATACTCATCTACTAACTACTGGACTCTAGCTCTCTCCCCTCCCCTGTATAACCTTCCCTTTCTCTCCACCTATATATCTGTCATCGCACCTGCTTTCTCAGCTTTCTGTTGTTTCCTTTCTAACTAGTTTGTACTCCTAACTCTTTTCTAATCAATCTTTTTACATTTACGTAACCCCCTGCACATCAGTGGCGTTTCCGCCTTGCTCGGGGTGAAATGATTTAAAAAAAAAATATATATATATATATATATATATATGAAATATTTTCCTGAAGATTACTAAATTTTTATATATATAATATATAAATTTAGTAATCTTCAGGAAAATATTTAATTTTTCTATCTATCTATATTTGAATATAACATCAATCAGCTAAGGGACAAATTTTATATTTGTATTAATCATGTGTGTATGTGGGATAGTATTTTTAAAATCATTTTAAGTTTGTAATGTTTTTAGCTTTAAAATACTTTTGCCATAAGTATGTTTTTGTTGTTATTTAAGTAGAGTAGTAATTCTTAATCAGAAACAAAAACAAATAAACAGTCAGTAATGTATTTTTTATTACTGTTGAAAAGATTTAAATTTAATTTCACATTTACTTTGTATTTTGTTATTGAGAGAATGCTGAAAAGTTCCTGTTTTAGCCTGACCCACTTACCAAAATCATTACTCCTTTGTTTGTTCACTAAAATGTTAAGTTGATTCAAGCTGAGAACCTTTCAGCACCTACCCATAGAATGTTGCTATGTTATAGTCTACAGCTTTTAATGTTTCTAAGAAATTTAATAACTTAGAATTGTTAAAAATTGTTATATTAATTTTATTTTAGTATTTTTTTTTTTAATATATAGATCCAAGATGTGGTGGCCATAAGACATCCTGCTTCTAATTCTGATTTGGTAAGATAGTATTATATTTTCTTTTGTTTTAATTTTTTTTTTAATTGATATGTTTGATATTAAGTTCATTGTTAATTCAGCATTGAAATTACCACACTGACAAATAAGTTCTCATTAAAAATAAAACTGAGTGGATCAGTTTTCAGTTGTGCTATCATCTTATAAAAGGCCTTATGTAAGTTATTGTAACTGTATTAAAATCCACATTTTTATATTTATAGACAGAAATATGAGCATATTTAAAAAAACTAAACTTAGAGATGTAGTTACCATATTTCTTGTTCATGATTATCTTTGAATTAAACTTTATTTGTAGCTTAGTCATAAGATATCTGTTGAAAGAATAGCAACATAATTTTAAAAAGTTTTTGTGATTAACCATTTCTTTTGCCTTTGAATAAAAATTTGTTGTGGCTTCATGTTAAATCATTTTTTTGTCATTCTAGCAACGTACCACAATGATTCTTTTGTGTGAAGATGGCAGTTTACGTATCTATATGGCAAATATAGAGAACACCAAATATTGGTTGTCTCCATATTTACAACCTCAAAGTCCAATTGCAGCACTCAGACCAATAAAGAAAAAAGTATCCAAATCTGGTAAGACATTACTTTTTAGCTTCCCAATATTTTTTGCTTCTCATTTTTTGCTTATTTTGTAAATATTTGTTTGGTTAGTAAATAATTTGCTTATAATATTAAAATTTATGTACTGCATTTTATGCTTTATTCATTACTTATATTTGTTATTCATTTCAGTTCATTTTATTTTTAATTTTATCAGTAGTTTATGAATTTATTTAAGGAAATGTACAATTAATGAATTTATGCACAATTAATGAATTTATGCACATTTAAAATCTTTAAGTTTTGAGGCTAAGAAGTAAAAACAGATCATTCAGTTTAATCTCCATTATTTAATTTTATTATTGTTTTTAATGTAGGAAAACCATCAGGATCTGTGAATTTCCCCATTGATTTCTTTGAACACTGTCAATCAACAAATGATATTGAGGTAAATGGAAAGAGATTAGTTTTGTTTATAAACAACATTTTTGGATGATTTTATCAAACTTTACAATTTTCTTTTTTTTTCTTTCTTTTGTATGCAAAAAGATGTCTTGTATATTTTTATATCACCTTCATATTTAAAAGTTATTTCAGTTGTTACTGTAATCAAAATATAAATAATTGAAATTTTAAACTGTGAGATATACTTAATGTTTAATTTTAAAAGAAAAACATGTATTGCGAATCTACAGATCACTTAAAGGCCTATCACAATGTAAAAAAATGAAAATAAAAATATTACTAAAAATCATTCACAGTTTGGAAACTTAAGAATCCACTTTAGTGACCTTGCAAACTGTTTGATTAGTAATGAAGATATTCCCTGGTAAATGATTTTTATCAGAATTTCAACTAATTGCAAAATCAAGGTTTATTGTACTTAACAATTTATTATGGATCTTTGTCTTCACACGTTCTCCTGTTCAATAACTCTTTTTAACACTATCAATCTTAACAACTTAAGAAATTTTTCGTGTAAGTAAGGATTATATATATATATATATATATATATATATATATATGTATCAATAAAATTATTATTTAAAATTTTTAAAATTTCCTCAAATAACTTGGCTTTAAATATTTTTCTAGTTTGGTGGCAATGACATCCTGCAGGTGTATAATGTTGCTCAAGTAAAACACCGGTTGCTTACTGCTGGAATGTACATAGTAAGCACGAAGGTAAGCTATTTGTGTGTAAAAAACCCTTTGTTCAAAATTTGCAAGATAAACAAGTGATGAATAAGCTACATTAAACTCAAAACTTTTAAGAATATTTTCTGATATTTTAAGAATTATTAAAAAAAAAAGAAAAAAAAAGATTTCTCATTTTATTTGTAGTTTGATGCTATATTTAATTATGTGCACCTTCTATAGATATTTCTTAAAAGAATTTATTTAGTATCAGATAAAAAAAAATTCCTTATTGAATTTTTATTTTTTATTTTTTATTTTTTCAATTGTTAAAGCCTGGTGGCTTCTCAATTGAGATCAACAATACCAACAATTGCAATGTAATGGTGGGAGTTCGCGTATCTGTTGGCAACATGAGCATTGAAAGAGCACCTTCCTTTTTAGAGGTATTTGGCAGAACTGTACAGGTAAATCTTCATCTGATCACTCATCTTTGTCTTGCTCTATAGAAAGTCTTGTTTATAACTTTTTTGTATTAAAGTATTGATTAAAGAATTTTAGTATTCTGTAGAAATTGAACGATTCCTAGATATTTAAAGTAGAAAAATATGTAAGTCGTGAATGTTATTTTTATTTTGGAACCTCTATTATAAATAGTTACTACTTGCTTTCAATAAGTTTTTCTACTTCAAACCTGTTAACAAAGATCAATTTTTTTGTCTTGATTATTTTCTGTTTATTTTTAGAGTAACATTAAATTGTTCTGTATAAATTAAATCACTGCATAAAATTTAAATGTAATCACATTAATTATGATGCATGAATTAAGAATTTATAGAGCCTTTAAATATTTAGTGATTGATAGAATATTAAATTGATAAAGTTGATAGATGTTGGAGAGGTCTTTTGAGAAATAAAAGAACTTACTATGATTCTATTTGTATTTATACAGATATACATGAAAATTAATGGCCTGTGAAGTATTTTGCTTCAGTCTATTATTATATATATATATTTGATGGTACAAAATTGTATTCATTCATGTCATCCATGATAGATTTTTCTTTTCATAATTTTTCCCTGTTTACGATTCTGATGAGAGGGGATGAAACTGGTCAACTGGTGTTTTTGTTTTAAAATTCATCATGGCCTATTATAGTAAAAAAATTCTTGTCTTCCATGCCATAATGATATATATATATATAATTATGGCATGGAAGCCAATAAATTTTTTACTAAACTTTTTATACATGAAAAATAATGCTAACCCAATCTATATAAACTCCAACTCTTATAACCCACCATCCATTATCAAGCATATTACATCATCAGTTGAACACTTCATTAACACACACTCCTCAAAGAAATATTCGATAAACACAAAGTAATTTATGATAAAATTCTTAAAGACAGCAAATATCAATCCTCCAAAATTAATTTTGTGGAAAAATTCAGGAGCTCAAAAAAAAAAAAAAATAGAAACCGTAAAGTCATATGGTATAACCCTCTTTTGAATCAGTTAACTTTAAACTGGGACATAAATTTCTTAAACTAATAGATAAGCATTTTCCCAAAAATAACTGCCTTAGCAAAATTTCGAATAGGAATACAATAAAACTAAGCTATAGCTGCTCCAACAATCTAGAAAAAATAATTAAAGTACATAACAGTAAAATATTAAAAGCACACAACAAAAATAACTCCAGCACTCATACCAGTCTGCCTCATAATAATTACCTTTGTAACTGTAGAAACCCAAACCAATACCCCATTCCTAATAAATGTTTAATGAAATCCCTGATATATATGTGTTTGATTTCATCCATGGAGAATCTCAAAGATGAGAAAATTTATATCAGAAACACAATGAACATATTTAAAAAGCGCTATTATAATCACCTCTCATCCTTCAATAACAAAAAAAAAACAAAGCATGACATCCCTTTCCAAATATTTTTGGAAGTTAAAAAAACGAAAATAAATACCTTAAGTTAAATGGAAAATCTTCAAACAAGCAAGAACATCAAAATCAATAAAAGAACCATGTTTCCTTTGTCTTCAAGAAAAAATTGAAATCATTAAATACATGAATAGCAACAGGATTTTAAACCAGAGGCATGAAACCATAGTAAACTGCAAACACATTAAAGAACTAACCTTACAATCATGCTAAAAATACTACAAAAGCCAAAGTTAGGACCCCTTAGAGACAATAAACCTTTATGCTATTAACAACTCTTGCATCAAATTTCACCTATTCCAGACCACAAACTGTGATCTATTTTAAAGTTTTATAGAAAAAAGTGATTTCCTAAATTTAAAATTAAGGTTAAATATACAAAATTAGATTAATTATAAAAAGCTGAGTTTAAATAAAAAAAAAAACATTGTATAGTTGTACAATCGAATAAGAATGATAAATAAATGGTAACTACCATTTCCCACTTCATCACATCTAATCCTATTTGTCCCCACCCTTACGCTTCCTTACTCTCCCCTTTTACTAAACCTGGAGAAAAAATCCAGCCATTAGGCCATCAAAAGCTATACCCTTTCTTTTAATGTTAAATCTATGAAATTCCCAACAAGTTCATTAATCAACTCTATCCCCCACCCATTCCCTCTTTTCAAAATTCTGACTGACAATTTACAAGACTTATCCACTTATCACTAACCCCACCTACATTCCACACGCAACTCACCAAATATAAGAAAAGAGATTTTCCATTTCTTTCCACACCACCTGAGGAGACATTGTCATTTCAGTGTTGAAACAAAATGTACACTTTGAAGTGGATAAAAATTTGTACACACTCTAAACTATAATTTATGATAAATATTCACAGCTCTATATTATATATTGAGCACTTTGAATGTTTTGAACATTGTAAATTTTTTTTTTCGTTCCTTACTCACTCGGAGATATATGTATATATACAGCCTTTGAGATTTGAAAAAGAAATCACTCGACCAGCGGTTGGGAGCGAGGGAAAATTTACTCGCCCCAAAATCATTTTACTCAACTGACTCCATATTTTTAATAGTTGCCTTACGTAAACATAGCATGAATATCTGATAGAAAACAAAAAATGAAATTTTAATTAAAATTTTGAATGTGTTAGAAAAGATTTAAAAAATTTGAAAAATAATAACAACAAAATTTGATCTTTCCTCTTAATAATAGCATAAACATTTTGATGATAAAACTTTGTTTTTATTAAGGTTGGGCCCTTTTAACATCATGATATGCTGTGGTTTTTTTTTTTTTTTTTTTTTTTTTTTTTTTTGGCAATTGTGTGGAGATACCTAATTCGTAGTTGCTTTCTTCTGTTTGACTGCAACCTCCATCTCATAGATGATAAAAAGATAACAAATCTGATTTTCTCAACGATTTTCTATAAAAAAATTACTTGTATAATTTTTTCAGTGTGTGGTTGAAAGAAGTAGATGTATTTTTTTTTCTTTCTTTCAAATGTTTGTTTTTACTTTTTGAAGAAATATAGATGTTGAGTCAAGGATAATATTTTTCAAAATAAGTTTCTAAAAATCTGTGAGCGTCTTTGTGCGAGAGAGACATTTTGGATCCACTCTGGAAGCATTAATTTTAAATCAGGCGTCATGCATAAGACCAAAGAGTTCAATAATTTCATTGTAGGTCATTCTAAGTAACTTGTGAATCTTCAATAGCATACTTTTGGGTTGTAAATGGAATCAGATTTCCTTTTTCTATATTTGAAGGGACATGTTGCATTGTGAGATTTTTAATCAACCACAGGCAAGTAAAGCAATAAACTTTAATTGCCCAATTAAGTTTTTAATTGACTGAGTCTATTGAGTGAGTGAAATCTGAAAGGCTGTGTTTGTGTGTGTATGTATATATATATATATATATATATATATATATATGTATATATATATAGGAAAGAATATTAATAAAAAGTTTTGAATTTAAAAATGTACTTTTTTTTAACAGTATTTGTTTATTTTTATTATATTTTATATTTCAGACCGCCCTCGGTCCTTCATCAGAAACATCAGTTGTTTCTGATGAAGGACCGAGGGCAGTCTGAAATATAAAATATAATAAAAATAAACAAATACTGTTAAAAAAAAGTACATTTTTAAATTCAAAACTTTTTATTAATATTCTTTCCTATACATATTAAGACAGTATACGTGGATGATCATCACTATATATATATATATAAAACTGTTAATAAAGCTGCATCTGGTGAAAATATGTAATGACTTTCAACATACCTTGACCTTGAGCATGTTCACTAATATGAAAAAAAAAAAAAAACAAACGATTATGTTGACATACATGATACTAAAATTCATATCACCTGTTGTAAATTTACAAGGTTGAATATAGATTTACTGATGCCATTTATATTAGCTTTGTCAAAATAACTACAACTGTTCATATAATTAATGTTATATAGTTTCCTGAAATTGAAATCTCTCATGAGCAAACTAAAATCATTGATAAGATTACAGAACATTTCTTAGACCGTTCAAATATATGTAATGTTGAAAATTGCCTAAAAGTAGCAAGTTTTAATGAACTTTTTCAAAATATAATTTGCTTACTCTTTTGCTCGACACCCTGCTCAAGTTTTATTTAGATAAAAGAGTGAATAACTCTTCATCTTTTATGAGTTTACAATTTTTTTTCTAATTGGTTTTCTTCTCATTTTTCTTCTCTTTCAAGTTTGCTTTTCTGTTCAGTTCTTTGCTTTTCAGGTATTTTTAGTTAGACCATTCTGCTGCTTTTAATATATTTTTAATTCAAAAATTTTTATTATATATACTGGGTGCAATGGGTAAATTGTTGCCATTTTATATTTTTAATTTTGTGCTTATGCAGTGGTTGTTTTTGATTTTGTGTTGACTGCACAATATAGTACAGTACTATGATGCAATTCACTCTGTAAGAAATTTAGAAAGGGCATGCTGTACTGCTTGGCATTTGCACCAGAAGCTTTAATACAAACATTTCAGTGTTTGGGTGTCAATCTGAGGACAGTTTAGAGGATTTGGAAAGAGTTGGACTAATTGTGATTATGAAGGTGTTTGGAGTTATCACTAGTGATGGCATTGTTATACCTTCATTTATACTATCACAAGACATCCTACTCATCATATAAGCTTACATCAAGTGCCTTGAGGAGATTGTGCTACCCTAGATCAAGAGGATGGCTGCTTGAAGACCCTATCTCTGTCAACAGGAATCTCCACCATGCTACGCAAGCAGGAGAACCCAGTTATGGCTGTCAGACCATTTCTGCGACCACATCACCCTATACATCTGGCCATTTAACTACTCAAACTCCAACCATCTTGATTATTATGTGTGGGGAGCAACAAAGCTCCTTGTAATGCCAAAGATAAACTGAAGGTAAGGTTTATGGCAGCATTCACCAATTTAAACAAGAAGACTGGACTGCTCAGAAGAGCTGCAGGAAATTCTGAAGTTGTCTGAAAACTGTGGTTGAATCTCTTGGCAATTGAATAAATTTACTCTTTAGTATTTCAAGATATTTTTTGTGTAATTTTGCTAAATATATCTGTTAAAGTGAGATGTCAATGTTATTTTCATTTTTGCATAATTTAGATGAAAATTTATCTATCGCACCCTGTTTATATATGAATCAGAAAAGGGAATAAATATTTTTAATTGACTTTTGTCTCATTTATGGTTTTATGTTTATTTTAATTATTTTTTTATCAATCATTGATTGAATTGTATATTACTGCTTCAATAGGTGAGTGTCTCAAGAGTCCGTTGGCATGATTTACCATTCACAAGAGAAGAATCCCTGATGACTGACAAAAAGTTTACATTGTTTGGTAAGTATATCTGCATTAAGTTTCATATAACAATGGATTTGGCAAACTATATGCTAAATATAAATTAGAAATAATTTTAAATGTTGTTTGTAGTACATACTCATATTTGAGTAGAGGCTCCATTTATTTATTAAACAGTATATCTTTATTTTTGTCTACTGGCCTGAAAATTTGAGAAACCTTATTAAAGAAAAATATGTGATCTCTTCAGTGGAGTGTCTAATCAAATATGGGTATTCACTAAAAAATGTTTCAAGGGATAAAAATCTGTTGGATTGATAAATAAAAATCCATTGTGATAGAAAATGTTAGAAAGTTTAAATATACTTCATGATGAAATTTTAGTTTTGAAGTTCTTGTGTTTAATTTGTATTTAAAGAAAATAAAATGCTTAAAATATTATATTTTATGAACTAATTCACGTTGCATACAATCTTTTTTTTTTTTTTTTTTTTTTTTACACTAACTCAAGTTGGAGCAAGTGTAGATCCTGCAGGAGTGACTGTGGTGGATTCTATCAAAGTTTATGTAAAATCAAAAGAAGCTTTTGGTTGGCCCGAGGAACCAGATGAATATCCTGAAACTACCACTACTACTAAAGCTCCTCCTTCAGGTTCCAACTCTGTGAACAACTGTAATGAATCTGACACACTTCCTGTCTCTGCTCTTCCTTTGACCTCCACTGACAGGTGAGTCACTGACATTCTACTAATATGTTACTCAGTTATATTATTGATATTTTTATGACTTTTTCTGAAATCTTTTCTTTTAAAGGTTACTTGCAGGGTCCTTGGAAGTTTTAGATGGGGCATTTGCAATCTCTGCTTCATTTGATGACAAACACTCTAATTCATTTCCTGAAAAAGTAAGTTGAGCAAAATTGTTTTTTTTAATATGAAGCATAATTATCATTTTGATCCTTTTAAAACAATTTTTTGAGTGGTTTCAGGAATTTCCAGTTATTAGTCTCATGTTACATTACTGAATTCTTGTGGTATGAATCAGTTCCATGCATTATATCAAAGAAATATAGTGTTAACTTTTATTTAAAAAGAAAAAGTCCCTTAAACTAACTGATTGTTCCTCATTTGGAAGGTTATTTGTTGTTTGTGCAATGACTTTTTAAATTAGTTAACTTTCTATTGGATCTTATCACAGAATGTTAATTGAAACAAGAAGTTGACACTTCTAGCTTGTAAAACAGGATAAAAAATAACATAAAATGTTACTAAAAAAACTAATGATAATGGGAATATGTTACATGTTTAATTACTTGGAATATATCAACATAGACTTATCTACCACAAAAATGCGTGTTGTTAAATGTACTTGCATGTCTTTCTTAGGCAAAAGATAGATCACTTTGACTCTATGCAATTAGATTTGACAGTAAACATTTTAAATTGTAATTCAAATTTATATTTTCTTTTGTCTAAGTCATCATACAAGTGACATATTTCTGTAAACAGGGTTGTTTCTTGTATATAAAAATGCGAAACCATTTTGAAGTTGTGCTCCAACCACTGAAAGGAAGCAAATATGAAAGTATCCATATTGTTATAGTGATTACCTTAATTGGTTTTCTGTTGTTAAAAAAAAGACAAACAAAAAAAATGTTTCTATTTTTGCTGTTGATGTTCTCTTGGGATATTGTCTACACTTTTGAGATGAGGTGCTGTAATTTTTTTATTTATTTATTTATATATATTTTTTTATAATCATCTCACCCCAGGCAAGGCAGTTATGCCACTAGTGTGTAGGTTTTTTTTTAACACCATTTCACCCGAAGCAAGGCATTCCACTGCCACTATTGCGCAGGGGGTTACATAGGGGAAAGTGATGAGAAAGAATGGTTAGATATAGGAAATGTCAGAAGGAGGGTGATAGATGGGTAAGGATACCAAGGATGAGGGTTAGGTAGATGGGAAGAGTGTTTGAGAGAATGGATGCGAGTTAGTGTGTTAGGTGTCTATTGACCTTACATTTAAACTCCTGGAGAGTGCAGCTGTCGGGGAAGCAAGTATGTGGAAGGGAATTCTACAGGCGGGAAGTGTGAGAAAAGAAGCTGTTGGAGTAGAAATTGCGGTTACATTTTATCAGTTTCACTGTAAAAGAGTGGGACCTAGTTGCTAATCTAGTATCTCATGCAAATTCATACCTAGGGGGCACCAGTGATTGTCGGAGCAGAAGCTGTGAAAGTATTCACAGAAGAGGCACAGGGAAGCCATGTCACGCCAGTGAGAGAGTCACTAGCTGGTCAGCCAAGTCGGTTATTGATCACATTACAGATTCTCTGTTGTATTTTGTCAAGAACTTCGAGGAGAATAGCAGGGGTACCTGACCAGATGTGGCAGCAGTATTCAATACATGGGCAGATGGTAGATTTATATATGTGCAGATTCAGACGGGAAAAACTTCCAGGCCCTGCACAGAGAACTGACTTTCATAGCAGGGGATTTAGCAATGGATTTGATATAGTCATTCCACTTGAGGTCTGCTGAGAGTGTGAGGCCAAGGAGGCATAGTGTTTTACTCTCTGGGAAGCAAGCCTGTTCCATGCTAATGGGAGGTAGGTGCGATTGTCTATGATGGTTAATTGATAGCAGCTTCATTTTGGAAGCATTAAAATTTACGAGCCATTTCTTACCCCAGTCTCCTACAGATTGGAGGTCTTTTCAAGCTCGGCAACAAGGTTTGCTTTGTTGCCCACACCAGATTTTTGATCGAGGCGAGAGTAAACTGTGGTGTCATTGGCGTACATGCCTACTTGGGATCTTATGGCATTGGGGAGATCATTAATGTAGATCAGAAAGAGCGTAGGACCTAGGATAGAACCTTGAGGGATATCTGCGTTCCTATGGTAGTTCTGGGAGGCATATCTGTTTAATACCACCTTCTATGTGTAGTTAGAGAGGAAAGACTGGATTAGGTCAAACAAATGTGCAGTTATACCATAGCTTGGCAGTTTTTGTAGAAGGCCAGCATGCCAGACTCCGTCGAATGCTTTGGAGATATCCAAGGCAACGGTTCGGGCTTTGCCATTCTTGTCAAGAGCCTGGTATATACACTTGGTGATGGTCGTTAGCATATCAGCAGTAGACCTGGTGAAATGGAAACCATACTGTTTGTCCGAGAGGAGCCTGTGGGTTGTGAGATGCTGAACCACCTCGGCATTGATAATGGCTTCGAACACTTTGCCAAAGATTGGAAGAAGGCTGATAGGGCAGCAATTTTCACGGTCCGAGGGTTCTCCAGTATTCTTAAATATAGGAACTACAGAGGAAAACAGGAAAGCAGGAAGCAGATAGGCAGAAGTTGTAGAGCTTAGAAAGGACAGAGGAGAGTTCAGGGGCACATTTCTTCAAGACTATGATTGGGATTCCGTCCCCTCTGCTTTCTTTGTGAGGGTCAAGTTTTGAGATTATGTTAGAGACCAGCGAGGGTGTAATGTGGACTTCAATTAGTTCAGCCTCAGTTCTAGGTAGGAAGTCTGGTGTAGAAAATCCAGACGAATCCAGTCTCGAATTGGTCAAGAATCTGTGAGCAAAGCATTCAGCCTTGTCTGCTGAGGAGGTAAGGAACTCAAATTCATTGATTAGCAGGGGTATTGAGTACTTACTCTTGTTAAGCACGCTTTTACAGAGTTGCCAGCAGTCTTTGGCGCCGAACTTACAGGATGCTATGCGTTGCTTCATTCTGGTAGCAAACATCATCTTTGCTTCGTTAAGTATCTTTTTACACTTATGAGCTGAGGCGAAAAGGTGCCTGTTTTGGTCTGATGTGTACGATAGAGCCGGAAGAAATGATTCTGGTGGGCAATGGCGAGCGAGAACCAGGGAGACGAATGAGATTTAAGCTGAAATTTTCTGGCAAGGATGAAAGCATCGATGCCAGCCTTAATCCAAGAGGAGACCTTGGATGCAGAGTCTTTGACTAAAAACGTTGTTCCCAGGGATGTCACAGAGGAAGTCTCAGAACGAATCCCAGTCTGCTCTTTGGTAGCAGTAGGATATTCTGCTGGTCTGGGTTTCTTGGGTAGGGTGGGAGTGGAATGAGATGTTGACGGAAACCATGGCGTGGTCAGAGTTTCCGAGAGGGCAGAGCTGTCTGGTAGTGCAAGAGTCTGGGATGGAAGTGAAGCAGAGTTCTAGTAGTGTGTCTCTTCCGTTAGGGTTATTGGAGAAATGCATGGGGAAGTCCACCACTTGTGTAAGGGATTGGGTGATTGAAAAATTCATGGTGTGGACACCAGCAAGGTCGGTGACAGTTTTCCAGCCACTTGGTGTGGTAGGCGTTAAAGTCACCAAACACAAATATATGGGCAGATGGATGAGAAGAAATGGCCTTGTCAATACAGTGAGAGTGACCTTGTCGATACAGTGAGGTTACAGTGAGAGAAAAGTAAAGTAAAAAAAAAATCAGGGAACAAGTTGTTGGAATCGGGAAGATAGAAAATGGCAACTGATGTTGAACTTGAACTTATGGCAGTTGTCCCTATCAGGGAAGCAAGCATATGGAAGGTGGGGAGTGGAAAAGAAAAAACTGATAGAACAGAAGTGGCAGTTACATTTGACTATTTTGATAATAAAAGGTGGGACCTAGTTGCCAATGTAGTAGCATGGGTAAATTCATGTGGTCGGAGCACCAGGGAAAGAAGCTTGTCAGATCAGAAACCATGATAATATTTGTAGAAAAGACAGAGGGAAGCAACATTGCCTTGGTGAGAATGTGACTGAAGTCCAGCTGCTAAATCAGTCAGGATCAATTACATTGCAGATCCTCCTTTAGATTTTGTTGAAACCCCCAAGATGAATAGCAGGAACACTCGACCAGATAGTATTCAATGCATGGATGAATGGTAGATTTATAAATCTGCAAGATGGGTTCTGCAAACAAAAAATATCTCCTGGCCTGACACAGTGACCCAACCTTCTTAGTACATTTAGCTATTAATTCAATGTGGTCGTTCCACTTGAGGTTGGTTGAGAGAGTGAGGCCAAGTAGGTGCAGTGTGTTGCTTTCTGGAAGACTAGTGTAGGTAGGAAAGGATCTTTTTAGGAGCATTAAAATTTACAAGCCACTTTTTACCCTAATCCACCTCAGATTTACATTATTTATATTGTTCGAACTATTTCTCTTGGGGGTGTTGCTAATAAAAAAAAAACAAAGGCTTTAGATTTGTATCTTTGTTGTTGAATAATCTGAGTAAAATGGAATCTTCAATCAAAACAGTAGTAGAACAACAACAACAACAGCAACAAAAAGGAACTAAGGAAGTGAATTATAAAATCATGACACTTTCAAAGAATTTGACAAAAATGAAACAGTAAAATTTTTCAAATTCATTAATGATCTTTAACCTTTTAGTATTTAGGTCATATTCTCTAGGACCTTTCAAATTTGATAACTATATTTTTTATAATAAAATATGTTTATGAATATAAGTAATTATTTTTCAAATTTAAAAAGAAATTTCTATTTTATACTGAATACATAAAAAAAAATTTTTCACAATTGGTAATGTCAATAAAACCTTTAATTTTATTTATATTTCTAAATATGAATTAAATTCAATAAACCTTTTTGAAATTTTGCAGGTACCTTACCATCAAGCTGCTCTGGAAATGGCCACTACACTTTTAACTTTACCCACACCAAACAGTGTCTTGCAGCAAACCAAGAGCCTACTGGCCTCTCTATTTCCAACAAAAGCAGCCTATCATAATCATAGGGTACATATCTATATAAATGTTTGTTTTACTACTAGAATTTCTTTGTACGTATTTTTTATTATTAAATAAGTTTGTAAACAAATATTCATTGTTACTAAATATACGACCAAAGAGTAAATCCCTTTTTTAAAAAAAATATTTTTTTTTAAGAAAAGAAGAAAATTTAATGCATTTTTTTGATATTTGAACTCAATTAATATGATAAAAAAATTATTGCCTTTTATATTTTGTATTCAGGACCATGCTCAGCTGAGTCACGTGATGCATAGCCTTGTCCAGCAAGGAACTCAGGATCTGGATGTTGAGGCATTTCAACGCTTAGTTGTCACAGCACGATCAGTAGCTGTAACTCGACCTTGTAACTTGGTGCGCTTTGCTGAAAAAGGTTCTCCATCCATTACTGAAGATCTCACTGGTAAGCTGAAGCATTACTTCAGACGTGAATATTTATTTTGTAAAATTGCAAAACTCAGTATAAATGAAAAATATAGAATTTAGTAATTTTAGAATATTGTTGTTTTTTTTTTTTTTCTTATTTCATTCATAGTAAAAGATGAAAATATTTAATTAAATATTTAAAAATTAATTTTGACAAATTTTCATTTTATTTTTCTGAATTTTTTAATGAAAAAAAATATTCCCTCAGATTAACATTTCTTTGTAAAATGTCTTAATTGTATTCATTTTGTAAACTATTATTAAAAAGGATTTTTATTTTATAACTCTTGTAGATGATTCATCCAGTAGTAGTGAATGCAGCCCTAGAGCTGAGTTGGCTAAATGTTCTCAAGAAGAAGGCTGTACATTTATAACTCAGCTGATGAATACTTTCTGGAAACAGTATGCAGCCAAACCTCCAAATCCAATGTTAGCTCCTGTTTGTATTCCAGGTAATGATTGTTAAATAAATTATTATTTTGCTCAGTGACAATATTTTTAGGAAAAACAAAAACATCTGTAAACTGAAATCTTAACTAATGATCTTTTGTATTAGCTGTTAAAAAATGTTTAAATATCTAAAACATGAAAAACAGTTTTTAAATTTTTATTTAAGTTAGACATAGAAACTTTATGAAAAACAGTCATGGATTAAAGTAATTTCTTAGCCAGTTTATTTTTTTCTTGAGCTGTACAGTTTAAATTCAAAGTTTGATTCAAAATAAAAATTAACTTTTTTCAGGTCTCCTCATTAAAATATATGAAGGTACCTGTTAAGCTATCTGCTCCTCAACTAAATGTTTATGATTTGTAGTTTGCTGTGTGTTCTTTTTTTTTTTTTTTATTATGGATGAGAAATAAAAAAGTTCCTTCCATGCTTGTATGCTTAAATAGAAGTAAACTGGTTGGGTTGCATTTTTGTTCTTATTTTATTTAATTTTTTTACACTGAGCTTTTTTTTGCACAGATATGGTTTGGTAGCAAGTTCCTTGTTATAAAAAATATAACTGTTGTGTTATTAATA
>JBBBDQ010000882.1:0-2500 GCA_037127315.1 Ascarosepion bandense
GACATGAACTAGAAAGACTATATTGAATCCATTCCTAGGTCAGCTGTTAAGAAAGTCGGTTCATTGTGTTAGACGAGACTATTTTTTTCTATCTTACATATTTATAAGTCTACCATTCGTCAATGCTTAGAATATTGTTTCCACTTATGGTCCGATTCCCCTACTACGTATCTTGATAAAATCCAAAGAAGAATCAGCAATATTGTTGGTCCTGATCTGGTAGCTCGGATTTCTCACCGTCGTAATGTTGCCTCTGTACCATTTTTTATATAAATCCTTTCATGGTAATTGTTCGGATGAGCTCTTTGGTCCCTATAGATTTAAGTGCAATACTAGACTGGCAGCTAGGTCTCATCAATGTACTGTTGAGCTGGTAAGATGTAACCGTAAGTTCTATGCTAATAGTTTCTTTTCTCGCACTTCTCGCTTCTGGAACTCTTCTGATTCCATGCTTTTCACCCAACTTTTTCCTCATTACCCTTTTCTCTTTCTGTTCTTTATTAATGTTTCAGTTCCTAATTCTTTTACATCTTGTAACCCCTTTCGTTTTAGTTGCTTTACTACCTTGCTTGGGGTGAAACTGATTAAAAAACATTAGTCTTTATTTTATTTTTTTATATAGATTCTATATGATATTTTTATTTTTTTGTATATAGAGTCTATATAGTGTTTATTAATGACCATGTTTTATTTTTCTATATAGATTCTATATCATATTTTTTATTTTTTGTATATAGAGTCTATATAGTATTTATTAATGACCATATTTTATTTTTTATATAGATTCTGTATCATATTTTTTTTATTTTTTTTGTTTATAGGGTCTATATCGTGATAATTATTGACCATATTTTATTTTTCTATATAGATTCTATATTGTACTTTTGGTTTTTTTTGTATATAGAGTCTATATTGTTTATATATATATAGAGTCTATATTGTTATATATATAGAGTCTATATTATTGTTATATATATATATATAGAGTCTATATTGTTTATATATATAGAGTCTATATTGTTATATATATAGAGTCTATATTATTTATATATATAGGGTCTATATTGTTTATATATATAGAGTCTATATTGTTATATATATAGAGTCTATATTATTGTTATATATATATATAGAGTCTATATTGTTTATATATATAGAGTCTATATTGTTATATATATATAGAGTCTATATTGTTTACATATAGAGAGTCTATATTGTTCATATATATAGAGTCTATATTGTTTATATATATAGAATCTATATTGTTTATATATATATAGAGTCTATATTGTTTATATATAGAGAGTCTATATTGTTTATATATATATATAGAGTCTATATTGTTTATATATATATAGAGTCTATATGTCTTTTTATATAGAGTCTATATTTTGTTGTATATATACAATGACTGGGCTACAGAAGCAGTAAAATGACTTCAATAAGAAAAATGAATAAAACATTTAAATATACAAACTAACACAATCATTTAACTTACGTGAAACAAATCCCAGTGAAAGTCATTTTTTAAACATTTATGAAATTTGTATGAAACAACAAACAACGTACTTTGGAATAATTTACATATATTTTCTTGAATTTCATAATTTTTTCTCTCTTACTGTTCAATAGATCAGTTTCTATTAGTTGTCCAAAAAAAAAAAACAAAAAAAAAAAAAACACAGACGTATGTGTACAATTGATCTTTGTAGATGGCGCTTTTTAAAGCTCGGCGAGTGTTGTATCGTTGCTTTCATTTGATTGTGTGTGTGTGTGGTTTGAATGTAGTTTAAAATTGGAACAATATATTTACGGAATAAAAATGGATTTCATTAAAATGTTTTTAACTTGTTTCGTTCCCTTCCCCATTCGTTCGCTCATCCATTCTTTTATTTTCATTTGTTAATCATTCCGAGTGTTTGCGAAAAATGACTGAATTGTAGATATTTGTTTTGTTTTTATATTTTTGCAAATTATGGCAAATAATTTAATCACTTCGAAACAGAATTAAAATGAAACGGTTCTGAATTTGTGTCAGATTTGGGCGAAGAAAAATAAAACAATATTTCAATTTTCTATTAATTTTATTTTTTATATTTCTATTAATTTTCATCGCAATTCTCTGGTCGATTTTATATTTATTTTTAAAAACCGTTAAGCAAGCAACATGAAGCGGAAATAACGAATAAGCTTCGGGCGAGATTTGAATTCGTATCGGTTATCCTTGGAAGCCTTGTCAGACTGGACAGCGCCTTAGTAGGCCACGAAAGCTAACCAACAGACTTAAAAAAATGGAAGAGAAATGAAATGTTAATAATAATGAATATTTTCAGCTTAAGAAATTAATAAATAAATAAAACAAATTGGCTAAAAGAACGATTAATAAATAGGAAAATATGTTTTCAGATATGACTGAATCTATACCCAAAGAAATTTAATTTTTATTTAGCATATGTTGTTATTATTATTATTATTATTATTATTATTATGGTACGGCAAT
>JBBBDQ010000882.1:7500-87500 GCA_037127315.1 Ascarosepion bandense
ACTATTAAGTTATTAACAATGCTCAAATAATGCAGACCAACAGATTGTAGCAGAATAGAAGACTTAAAAAACTTGCCTAATGATAATAGAGTTTCGAACCTAGTAATATAATCAGTGATACATATACGAGAAAACCATTGAAACATTTACATATCCCGGAGTTTTCATCATAAAAACAGTTGAAAAAAAAAAGAAATTACTGTACGCACTTATTATGCGCATGTATCTCTTGAGTACCGACTAGTATTTTTCAAAACAATGCTTTTAACAACTTTCACCTTACTGCTTGGATAGTTAAGGTAATTTATGGGAGAGTGTTTTTTTCACATACTTATGAAAGTATCGTGCGAAGTGAAGATAAACACTCTCAATCGAAATGCGAACGTTGCTTGCCGGTTTCACTTCTTGCGATGATAATTGCGCCTATTTACGTCTCCTAGTAAAATTAAAACTTTTCATAACAATGGCTGTGCATAAATTTTTATTAAGTCATAAAAAATTTTGAAACGGAAAACGTTGAGGTTATTAACACAAAATATTAACATTTTCAGTGTTTATTATTTGGATAAAAACTTGTCATATTTTCGACCACGAAACGGCTGAGTAATCTTTTTAATCTTCTATAAAATCCAATGAGATTAAAAATAAAATCCCAAAAATGAGGCAAACGATATTGCACTTAACAATAGCATTTTTATCTTTTCAAATTAGAGAGGTACTTTTCCCCAAATTGCATTGTATGTGTATTCATGGTGTAAAATTATAAATAGATATTTCTTCAGCTTAATGCATAAGACCGAATGTGGAGTGGGGATAGGGATTGAAAGATTGTGTTGCGCCAGTCTTCCAAGAGAAATAGATCTACTTGCCTTGAAAATCAGTATCCGAAATCCGGGTTTTAGTTTTGATTTACAGTGGGAAATGGGCTACAATAACAAGTAGATCCCTTTATAAGAAGAATAGTTATTTTTATAAATATTTATTAAGGTCCTTAGACTGGATCAAGACCGACGAAGATTGAACACCAGTGAAGCTCGGACTAAATACAGTAGATAATGTTTTGCCTGACCAACATGGAAACCACTGATTTAATGTAAACAACTTAGGTTACTGTAATCCATTATTGTAACTTATGACAATTAATAAAAGAAACGTTAAAATAATCAACCGAGGAAAACAATTTCCGAATATTATTTAAAATACGCTTTTTTAAAAAAATGTAGTTTATATTTTAGGAGCAATTATGAGAGAAGGTACTATTTTTTAAAAAAGACATGAGTCTTTATGTTAAAATGCTAATTGTATCCTTACGCCGCCAAATAATACTATTGAGAAGGCATAGGAAAGCAAGACGCGTTTGAAGGTATTTATTTTGTTGAAGGTATTCATTTTGTTTCTAACAGTGTTTAATTTTTTGAATAAGTTGCAGGAAAATGACACACTTATTAATTGATTTTCCGAGTTTTTTTTTAAAGTCTTATTTATTTATATTTCTTTTTAAAGAGACAAAATGTGTTGAATGATTCCAGCTTATGTATTGTTCGGAAATGGTAATCACTTTTTTTTTCTTCTACTCTTTCAATTATGTTTATATACACACACATACATGTAGACACGCTTACATCATCACACACATATTTCGCGCGCGCACGCGCGCGCGCGCGCACACACACACACACACACACACATATATATATATATATATATATATATATATATAGGAGGTTCCGCCTCGTTTTGACACATAAAGATACACATTCATTAAAAAACACACAGGGCTTCATGTATGGGTACACACGTATATTTGCTTAATTTTGGCGATTTACTTATCATGTTTGATCAAACTATACGTGTGAATATATATATATACACACACACAGACACAATCTGAGTATCTTTGGTTATTATATAATATAAGTATTATATAATATTTTGAATAAGATATATATTAGCATATATTTATATAATATATATCACATATCGATATATATTATATAACATATATATATATATATATATATATATATATATATATATATATATATATATATATATATATATATATATTATAATAGAGTAGATTCCGATTAATCGGTACAAGAAATAGCCGCTTTGTAGGAACAATAAGAATATAATGAAGTTTGTAATATTTTGTCCTTTTAACACAAATTCTTTTAAAAGGAACAGCCGCTTAAAGGGACCAAAATTCATAGTCACGATGTGCTTCGCTTAAGCAGAATCCACTGTATTTATATGATATAAAGATATATGCTTCATATATATATATATATATATATATATATATATATATATATATATATGTATGTATGTATGTAAATAGTTCAATATTTATTCAGCGTTGAAGTATGAATTCTGCATGGAATACAATTTGTCGATGGGATTTATCACAGGCCCTGGGGTGAGGTTGTTATGCGAACTGGATTCTGTCATCAGGACATGATCAATGTTGTCCATGCTTTCGTCAAGTCCTCCGTCGGAATAAAGTTGACTTTCGCTCAGCGGTGGTTGGTTGGAATAAAGCTGGGTACCTAGAAAAAAAAAAGCGAGAGAAAAGACAATAAGATAAATTGTAATCAAGAGCACCCTACCTCACAGAGTATAAAAAAAACCCCCCAAAAACAAAAACAAAAACAAAAAAACAAAAACAAAAAGCAAAAAAAAACAAAAAAAAACAAAAACAATAACGTAATTCAACGAATACTACAGTTAGCATATAACCTAATAGTATCTGCCACATAGTAATATCACTGACTAAACAAATCGCCGCCATTAGACTTTTCTAGTGAAGAGAGTGGCTAGAGAGCCAGCAAAATTAAAAGCAAGACCTATCAAATAGTGGATCAACTACTGTCTTGATTGGGCTGTATATGCACCTAATGCAGTGATTTCACGGCATAGCAAAGCGGAGGGCTTTCCATAGACTGGTCATCAGCCTGTGCAAATGTTTTCTCCGATGGAATCTACAATCCAGTATTCGTGGCCAAGGCTAACCATAAATTTGAAGGACATCAGCTGTGGTTTGACCTAAAGAGAGATAGGCTACGTCAGGTGTACTAGTACTAGCCGAGGATATGAAGGAATACCTATCCAGCTTTCAACCCATATATGTGGACAGAACAGGTCAAGTACTTAGCTAGGTGCGCATTGACCCTACAACCACGTTCAGTCATAGGACTGATGATGATGATGATGATGATGATAATGATGAAATAGTTTAAATAGCAAACTAAAATAATAGATATTGTGTTGAGTAGCTTAAAACTAGAATAATGTTTATAGTATATGACTGTGCCCTTGCTGTCAAAAATGACGGCAAAATATTTATATCGATACGCCGTCTAAAATGACGATAACATATATATATATATATATATATATATATATATATTGATGCACTTATTATTAGGTATCTTACATTAATACACAAGAAAAAAAGTAATTCGAACCCCTGAGTGTGACAATAGGGATATATATACGATGATGAATTGGAGCACTCTAGCTATTGGGCGTGTTTATACGCGCTAAAACGCCTACCTTCTTCTACTTGACGCTCGTGGCCTAGGGGCAGAATCGCCGACTGACGCCGATTTGGTCGGGTTTCGATCCTGGGTTAGCAGGCGACCGGAGTCTAAGCCGTACTGATGAGCTGTAATACAGCGAAACAGGTCTGTCTGCGGATGGTTATATATATATATATATATATATATATATAATAAAAAGTGTGAGGAGCCGTGAACGTTTTCTTTAAAGTGTATATTTATTGTTTTTGTAATTATACATGTTATGAAACATTAATTGTCCATGACGCTACACGTGTTTCGAGTCTAAAATTGCCTCTCTTCAGGCGAATAAATTTGTGGTTTTTACGTTTGAGTTCCTTCGAATATCTGGTTGCGAGTTTGTTGTTTTATAAAGTTAATAGGAAGAATAGGAAAATAAAATCGGTAAAACAAAATAAAACAAGATAAAATTAGATGAAATAAAATAAATCAAAATAACATAAATTAAATGCTGGCACGTTGAATGGTCTGTTTCCACATCAGCATGTGTCTAAATGGATAAACAGATAAATAAATAAACAGATAAAAGAGTCAAGAGTTTATTCCAATGTGAAGCAGTTTTGGTCTGGCATCTTTTAATCGGTCAATTAGTTGTTTTTTATAGCGTTGACGGTGTTTTGAATTTGGCGTGTGTGTGTGTGTCTGTGTGTGTGGACGTGTTTTATTTATTTCGTCTGTAAGTTTTGGATTTGTTTTTATGGGTTCTGTATTTTTTGTTGTATATATATATAAATATATATATATACATACAACGGTCTTTATTATAATAGTGAGAATATAGATATATATTCTTCACTACTCGTTGACATAATCATTGCAAAATAAATAAATAAAATAATAAGAGCACACACGTAACTAGAGCTTTCATAACTGGTAGTAAAGTTTAATAACTGGTAGTAAAGAGAATGAGCTGAGCCGGCAGTGCCACGTTATTGCCTCTCCAATGTACTGAGCCGACGTTGCCTTGCTATTGTTTCAGCATTTAATGTCTTAGAGAATTGTTAAATTTCTATCTATCTATCTATCTATCTATCTATCTATCTATCTATCTATCTATCTATCTATCTATCTATCGTGCACAATATTGGAAAGAGCATTTATAGATACAGTGTTGACATAAGAATCAACACTGCATGGTAATTTTTAGTTTCACGCCTCATTGCGAATAGTCTGAGGATCGCACTGAGGCGTAAAACTGGCAGTCACCATGCATTGTGAATTCCTATGACATATTTCACAAAGATCCTTTGTTGGTATTCAACCGAATGGCATATAAAAAAGGGAATATTTTACGCCCTAAAACTGTAAAAAGCATGTAAAAATAGAATAAATTACAGTGATCAATACTTAAATAATGCAGAACAATCTAAGATCGTATTAGAACAAACGCTGTAACTTTTAGCAATATGATTTCGTCTTCCAACTCCTCAGGCTTCGAGCGCTAGGATTAATCCTAAGACGCAGAAGACGAAGATATACATGCTAAGAGTTTCTGCGTTCATCGTTTTAGTACAATTATATATAAGAAAAACAAGCAAAAACTAAGAACTGTACACAACGATACAGAAGTTTATGATTAAATCGATGAACATAAAATAATTTCCAAAACACAAAAATTCCACATATCAATAAAAAGTTAATAAATTATGAGGACATAAACATGGTCAAAATTGACTAAATATCAACCTAAAATACTCAGGTTTTATGACACAAGGCAACTAGTTTTTTCTACCTAACATATCTGGGATTAAAAGTGGTCCACACGCACAGGTATATATATATATATATATATATATATATATATACCTGTATTCGTTAAATTGTGTGTATATATATGTATGTGTGTACTTCTATAGGTATGTATATATAATAATTGTAATTCATTTTTTTTTTTTTTTTACCTAGTGTTGTCTTTATTTAGTTTAATTTCAAATGACCTAATTTTTTTAAAAATAATTTTATTTTAAATCCTATATCTTTTTATTCCCTTTTATTAATAATTATGCCTTTTTAAGTAAAGGCCTTTTTCTAATACTTCAACGTTTTGGGGAAATTAGGTTTTTGCATTTGTCCAGCGTCTGTAATATTTAATAAAAATTTTTTTCTTTAGTTTCTTTCTTTTTCCCTCCCTTCCTTCTTTTATCTCTCTTACCACCTTTTTTCCGTGTTGCTTTAACTGACGTCGATTTAACACGGCTGTCTGTTAATTTTTAGTTACATTCTCCCCTTTTTTTTGCGAACCCAGACGATGTCAATTTTTTTCTTTTCTTATTTATTTGATTTTATTCTGTCTTTTTCTTTTTCTTTTTCCTTTTCTTTTTCTTTCCCTTTATTTTTATTTTTATTTTATTTTATTATTTATTTTTTAATTTCTTTGCAATCTATTTAAAAAGGAAAATTAGACTAATTTTTCTCCAGTTTCTGAAAGGTTTTTTTCTGTTGCTGAGGTGATGTGTCGTTCCCCGTGGGGATCCTCATATCGAAATGTCCATTCAACATCTTTGAATTAATCCTCTTTTAATATATATATATATATATATATATATATATATATATATATATATATATATTCATCCGCAGATAGTTCTGTTTCGCTGTATCACAGCTCGTCAGTACATCCGATTGATTCTAGCCAGGATTGAACACGTACCAAATTGTCATCAGTCGGCGATTCTATATTTAAGCTATGGACGCTCGGTGGCGGAAGGTGGATTTTAGCGTGTTCTATACACAATGTAAACCCACGTTAGTAGCCAAGGGTGTTCAAATTCATTACTGAATGAACGATGCGTAAATGCGTGAGTAGCTACTGTTTATAAAGTCTACCATTTCTCCATAGTGCTCAATCGGCGTGCGAGAGCGTATATAAAGGAAAACCCAATACATCATCTAAATATAAATGGTTATAAATTATAATCTATTTCGACACGCTAATCATCTCGACGATTTTATTTGGCATAAATTACCTCAGAACACACCAAAAATATTCATATATTTATAAATATGATAGAATAAATAAAGAACAAAGTATGAAATGTATCTTAATATAACATGTTTCACTTTTATTAAGCTTCTTCAGAGATCTGTTTAAAGACAAGAAATGACAAATAATTTTTTGGGTAAAAACAAAAAACAAAACAAAAAAAAGACAACAGTATAATACAATGTTGTTAAGGTTTTGATTCGTGTAACGTGTAAAAAGCAAGAGACCTTTATTTTAAATGTAAGTGTATGTATGTATACCAACACTTGTTTGTTTAAAAATACACTTTTGACGATATGTAAAGTCAGACGATATGTAAAGTCATCTGAAAAGAGTCATCTTTGAACTCGAAACACGTGAAGTAACACAAATATAATTATGGACATTTAATGTAAAATGCAAAAGATAAATAATATTAATAACAATAATAACAATAAATCTACACTTTAAACAAAACGTTCACGACTTCTCATATTTTTTTACATACACACACATACACACACACATATATTAAACAGTAAAGACATCGAAGTCAACACTGTTTGGTGACTGGGAGTATTCACATAGCTTGATGATCGCTTCAGCCTGTCAATCACAATGCAGTGTTGGCTGCTATATCAACGCTGTTTACATCTACAAATATACTATTCCTGATATTACTGCTGTCTCTCATAGATATAATAAATCTATATATATATATATATATATATATATATATATATATATATAATTATGAATTAAAAGTACAATGCAACACGGAAATTTCTATGTTTTGAGAGAAATCTCGAAAGATAGAAATTTCCCTGTCGCAATGTACTTTTAATTCATAATTATATGATTATATTATGCTCTACAATATTTATTGTATTGAGCACTTTTTATAAAAAGTAAATGCCAAGGAACTCAAAATCGTAAAACCTTTGGTCCTCTTTCCCTGGATATATATATATATATATATATATATATATATGTGTGTGTGTGTGTGTGTGTGTGTGTGTGTGTGTGTGTGTGTGAGGGTGTGGGGTGTGTTTAGAGTGTCGCTTGTGTTTGTGTTTGGTTAAGAGATGCTGGATGTTTAGTTTTCTGTCGGAGCATGAACACAAGACACACGACGGATCGTAACGTAGGACCGTTCGTGAGACAAACAAACTGGTCACATGGAACGCTGGTGCGTGAATGACGCACTCAGGCTTTCACGGATGATAGATAAGCGTTCTTGCGAATTAAATTCGACTTCGTTAGAAACAAGTTGGTCGCTAAAATGTCTACGGTTGGGGGTGATGCGTGTGTATCTTCACGGTTGATTGAGGGTCTTATTTGCAACTTAGAAGGATCGTTCTTTGAGCACCAACAGAAGGTTTAGCAATCGGCCGGAAGTTAAACACGGGTTTCGTTTTGTTGCCAAAAGCCCGGATTTTATTCCCGCTTTAGCTGACTGATTTCCGGTTGATATCGAAGGAGATAGATTGGGTCAGAGAGTGCATTTGTTTGCCATGGTCCGCCCGCAACGTGACAGAAAACCAACAAAGCCTGATAGTATTCCGAGTTACTGTTGAGACACCGCGTGGGTTTGTTACAATGAAGCTGCCACCCCGAAAACATGACTAAATTCAAGATCATCAACTGACGAAGTCTTTATAGGAAGAACTGCTGTTGTTGTTCCAACAATCGTCGTCGTATTAATTTGAACGTACATGAATAATGAAATCAAATCGGTCGAGTTTCGATCCCGGCCTGAGGCAAGTGGATGTTTAGCCACAGTGATGAGCCGTGATACAGCGAAACAAGCTTGTATGTGGATGACATATACTGATGAGCTGTGATACAGCGAAACAGATCTGTCTGGGTATGATTATTTACGCTCTCACACCCTGATTGAGCACTCTGGAAGAATGGTAGGCTTTGAAAAACAGTAGCTACTCTAGCATATACGCATCGCTCATTCAGTAATGAATTAGAGCACTCTGGCCTTTGGGCGTGTATAATGATAATATACGTGCTAAAAAGACTCCTTCTACCGAGCGTCCATAGTTCAGAGGTAGAATCGCCAACTGACGCCAATTCGGTCGGGTTTCAATCCTGGGTAAAAAGCAATCGGATATCTAATCGTACTGATGAGCTGTGATACAGCGACACAAATTTGTCTGCGGATGACTATATATATATAAAATAAGTAAAACAAAAATAATTATGGTACACAGAAAATAGTTTATTAAAATTGTTCACATACAAATACACATAATTCAGCGCAATTCACTGAGACAAATGTAATCTCTCACACATTTCAACAAGTCTTTTGCAAATCAGTAGTGCGGTTACTTGTTGAAATCTTCATTACTACCTGCAAGTTTAAGTCAATCAGAGAAGATTTATTTTTACTTTTGCTGATGTTCATGCAAGAAAAACTTTTTTAACTGATGTATAACACACAGGAAAATTTCACTAGAAACAAAGAAAAGAGTGCTGGACTGCTATGTGATGTCAGTTCTTCAATACGGCAGTGAATGCTGGACAATATGATCGAAAATGAGGACAAAACTGGAAGCGGCCGAAATGTGGTTCTACAGAAGGATGCGACGGATATCGTGGACTGAACATGCATGCAACGATGAGGTGTTGGAAAGAATGGCAACAAAAAGGAAATTAATACTGAGCATCAGGAAGAGACAACTGAAGTTCCTGGGACACGCAATGAGGAAGGAGAGCCTGGAGAACCTGATACTGACTGGCCAGATAGAAGGAAAGAGAGACAGAGGAAGGCAGCGTATAACATATTTGCAGGGCCTGATCAGGTGGATGACGGAACGGGGGTTGTCAGGAGCAAACATACTAAGAGTCACAAGGGATAGGGAGACGTGGAGAATCATGATCGCCTACGTCCTGAAGGGACAGGGCACATAGAAGAAGAAGAAGAATGGGGATCCAAAAATAGAAAACATTTTTCCAGAAAAACTCTTCAAACATGGAAATTTGTCACCACTAACATTTATCGTGATAAGTTGAAAAAAATTTTAGATTTAAAGATTTTTCCCGAATGCTTCCGCGGGCCACTGAAAACTCTGTGGTAGGCCGCATGCAGCCCGCGGGCCGTAGGTTACCCATCTCTGGTGTAGTAAAAAGAAGAAAAAAAAACTTCTTTATTTACGTGTTTTCTGAAATAACAGAGAACATCTAGTTACTTGAACCATAACTCTAGTTTACTTTGCCCACAAATGACTTGCACTTATCTACACCGATCTAAAAATAGTTTCGATCTTTGCTAAATTAGACACTCAAATAAGAAATAAAATCTAGTAGTAGTGAGATGACCAAATATATTCGTGAAAGAATGAAATTTAGTGTATCTGAGATTAAAATTTTCTACGCCTGTTCTGAAACCACGTCTTAATTACTGTTGTTCCCAGGTTCACTCTGACCCGGTATGGTACCACATGTTAGGGTCCCAGCTATGGGAAAAATAGTGAACTCCCAAAGAAAAAAACACTATGAAAGTATAAAATACATTTTTATAGTAAAAATACTAGAAATACATTTTATATAAAAATGATCAACAATATATTTAGATTTTAGCATTAAATAATCCATGGAGGTTGATAATGTAATATAACAATCTGGCCCCACCCGAGGAAGGCTGATGCAAGCGAGGGTGTTTCCGGTCGTTGAAAGGAACGGATGTTTGTTTGACCTTATTTCCGGCAGCAGCGGAAATAACTACAGAGGCAAACAGAACAGGTGTCTCTGAGAATTACGCGGGCGTGCGTGGGCGAGGCAAAACCGGAAGAAAAAGTCCCGGTTCTGGAGATTATAAAAAGACCTCGGCGCACGGATTCGCCAGAGTAGCAGTAGAGAGGAGCGACAGAGATCGGCCGGTGAAGAGAGACACAACAGATACGACTACACTCCCGTCAACCCATTAGAGGCGCGCTCTCTCAATTCTCTGTCCCCTATGCTACACGGTTCATCGTCATTAATAAAAATATAACTTATATTTTTTATATATGCGTGTTTGTTGTTTGTCGATATACAACAATATATCAGTAAACAAAATCAACTAACTAAACAACGAACACGAAAAACTTTCATGACATTAATCCATATAATACCTTACAATTCCTTAAATCAAACGGTATTTCAAAATATGACTTCAACAAAACTACAACATAAACCACACATATCACTGCTTCTAGTAACCATGCTTACATAAATATGTATATGCACAAAAGCTGAGTATCATCTACCATGTATTCAATTGTGAAAGCAGAATAACATATGTCATATTTTTATTAACTAAAATCTCCCAAGAAAATTAAACTTCAGCATGAAATGACCCATAAAGATATTGATATGCCGTTTATACAAACAAATCAATCAAACAATCTATGTACGTTCAATTATCCTGCATAATGTAACCTCTTCATTTTATATCAGTGTGTGTTATCATATCAAACAAAATCAAATAATGAATTTTATTAAAAAACAAAGACAATCAAAAATTGTTTTTATTTAAATTTGTAGGCTATATTATAACTGAATATATAAAAACTTGAACCATTTTTTAATAAAAAATACTAAGTATTTGTACCAGAAAAGAACATTTATAAGATTCAGAATAATTCCAACCCTTCCCCCCAAAGAAGAAAAAAACGGCAATTAGTAGGTTTTTAATAATTTTCTAAGTGAAAGTCGGGTTGGTGAAGATCAGGGTCGGATTTAGATGAAGAGAGTTCCTAGGCTATTCTCTAAATCCGCCATTCTCATGAGTAGAAAAAAATGGAAGAGTGTTAAATTAAAAAATTTGAGTAAATCCGAGGATGATGACGAGTATTTAAAATTACTGAAGGTGTCTACGACAGCATGTTTAAGAAATGCCAACGACAATGTAAAAAATATTATACATCATGGCTGGAGGCCATCTAGATTCTAAAGCCCTAGGTTTTAGCCTGCTAAGCCTATAGGTAAATCCGGCACTGGTTAAAATAGGATCTGAAAGCTTGAAAATCAAAACAGTCGCAAATACACATTAATGCAACTAAGAAATATTTCGTAGTGTATTCTCTTTAAAATAGTTCGTAACGTATTCTCTTTAAAATAACATACCATATCCCATATTGGTTGCTATATTTGCATATACATTAATCATAGCAACTATGATGGGACCGTGGTAGTACATTTAATGCATTCACTTAAAACATATTTAACACTATTTGAAGCGGTTTGTCACAAAATGTTGAAGTTTTGTGTCAAATATTCGAAATGCAACGATTCAGAACATTTGAGTCGGTATGACAGGAGTGCCCAAATATACTATGAACGAAAAGTGGGATTGGCAAAACTTTACAGTATATATATATATATATATATATATATATATATATATATATATATATACTGTATCGCATCTACGCATCGTTCACTCAGCAATGAATTAGAACACTCTCAGCTATTGGGCGTGTATAATGATAATATACACGCTAAAAAGTCTGCCTCCTTCTACCGAGCGTCCATAGCTCAGAGGTAAAATCGCCGACTGACGCCAATTTGGTCGGGTTTCAATCCTGGGTTAAAAAGCAATCGGAGTGTAACTGTACTGATGAGTGATACAACGAAATAGATCTGTCTGCGGATGACTATAGATATTTTGTGTCTCAGACCCAATTTTGTGTGTCTAAGAAAAACTGGTAGCATGTAATGATGAAGTTGTTGAACGATAATAAAATGGTTGTTCAGCAAAGGAAAAACATGTCTGAGAGGAAACTGGAGGACATTAACACTTAAAGGAAAAACATGTTGAGTGCACCAAGAATTCCATGAAAGATTCATATAAAAGAATTAATTTCTATTATTAAGACTTATACACAGGCGCGTGTATTTTTAGTTGATACTGGTGTTTGAGTAGGCAACTTGTTGATTTATTTATTTTCACCTACCGGCCTGAAGGTTCGATAAGTATTATTAAAGAAAAACATGCGTACTTCTGCAAGAATTGAACCTGCTTCTCTTTGGCAACAGAGAGCTACCGTTTTGTCTAGATACCGCCAATCATTTTCGATACCTAACTTTTAAATTGAATTAAAAAAATTCTTAAAAATTTAATTTTAGTTATAACTGAAGCTAAATGATTAAATTTATTATTTCCGGTAAGCAAAATACTCTGGTGTATTTAAAACAGAAATCATATTGATATGAATCTAAAATTTTGAGACTTTTAATATTTTTTCAATTTTTTGTAAACAACAGTTAATTCTCAGTTTTAAAAATATTGCAAAAATAAAATATACATCTGTGGCACGTTATTTTTAAAAATTAGCAAACTTAAAGTTAAATTAATTTGATTTACAGAAGTATAACTTATTTATAACATGAAATTTAGAATAAAACTATTTCTTAATCACAGAGTGTTGATCTTTCTGACCTTTCCCGTATGATTTGAAATGTGATGACAGCCAGATGCAAGATAAGCTAAGAGCATGGTGACCAGAATTGACATAATTGTCCAAATTAATCCATCAATTGATCCATTTCGTTAATCCCTGGAACTTTCCGTAACATTGTCTGTTTACATTTGTTTACATTACTATACACTTTCAAAGTAGAGATGAATATTTATGAAAAATCGAAAATTTGTGTTTATTCGGTTTCCGATAATGCGAAATCATTCGTGGCTGAGTGGTTAAGATGCATCGGATCAATTGATAGCTTCCTCTATGTTGCTAGGGGTTGTAGGTTCGAATCCTGCTGAATGACGCATTTTTCTAACAAAATTTCTCAAAAATATTAAGCTGATAAAGTTATATATAAATATACTGTTTAATTAAAAACAGAATATCTATTAAAATACGAGTATCTAGTGAAAATAATTTTCAAAAAATAAATTAATATAAATTGTATATTTGAGCAGTAATCTTTCTTTTGTGCAGATTTCATTGAAAATGACAGACAAGTTATTATTTTTAAGTTTTTTTTTATATGATTTTTTTTCAGAACTCAAATTATGTAAGATTTGTTCAAAAGTTTTGTTTTTCCGAGCGCTTTCGGCTATACTTTTAGCTTTTATCAAGGATGAATTTTGCTTTACTTGTAACTAAATATGTGTAAAGTTTACGTATATAGAATCAGGTGTATGCTATGTTCCGAACACGGTAAGCACATTGTTACCATGTTCATAATTGATATTATTAAGTGTGGGATTTCTCTTTTTTTATTAGTAATGCCTCCATTATTTTTAATCTTATTGCAAAAGATGATTAAAAACAATGGCGGCATTAATAATATAAAAGGGAAACCCTAAGACATTAAACTGTTTTAAAATCTGGAGTATTTACTGATCAGGAGTATCTAGACGTGTACTCACTATATAAATGTTTTTTATAGTACCCCCCCCCCCCCCACATACACACACGTATACGCCCACACACGCATAAATAGATGTAGACACTGAGATCAACACTAAGTGACGACAGTCAGTTTCATGCTTGATCTCCATTTTCAGGCTTGAAGATTGCGTTCACCCATGAATCATACTGTCGCTACTCGATCTTAACACTGGTGATCAATTTTAAATTTGCATACGCTCTATCCCTGATAATGAGCACGTTTACCCATCAATAAAACATACTTTAAAATAAATTTGTAACACATCTCTCTCTCTCCTTCTCTCTCTCTCTTTCTCTCTCTCTCTCTCTCTATATATATATATATATATATATATATATATTATTTGGAAACGAATTACTTATTAATATTCAAAAGTTCTACAATATCATTGTATTGAACACTTTTTAATACAAATGTGTCAGTCAGTTAAATGCCATACGTGATACACGCTTGGGTGATCATGTCTCTTTCGAGACATGACTAACTGGACAAAAGATTATCTCACAGTAGGTTGTCATTACTTTCTGAGATAGATTGGTTGCCTGCCAAGGCTATAGAACCCAATCTGTCCTGTTATTTAACCCATAACTGGAGGGAAGAGACGAATTAATAACTTTCCCAAGGTATTAGCGCGTAAGTGAATGCAACGAATTCAACTGGAATTCGAACTCGGCTCCCTGATTTCTCGTTCTAAACCGATATTCACTGAACCACAACGCACACCTGGTCTAATTTAATTATGACCAAAAACTCTCTCTCTCTCTCTCTTTATATATATATATATATATATATATATATATATATATAGAGAGAGAGAGAGAGAGAGATAGAGTCTCTATTAGAGATCCCATGTACATCCGACACCTTTGAATTTGGAAAATTTTCTCTAATTTATATATATATATATATATATATATATAATCATCCAGCTCATCAGTGTGGCTAGACATCCGTTTGCTTAAGCCGGGATCGAAACTCGACGGATTCGGTGTCAGTCGGAGAGTCTACCTCTAAGATATCGGCAGACGGCTGAGAGACGAGGAAATTTTAACGTGTTATATATACGCGGTGTATACGCACGCCAACAGCCGAGAGAACTCAATTCATGATTGAAGAGTAATGCGTAAATCGCAGAAGTTTATGTTTTTTTTTTTAAGTTTTCCCCTATAGAGAGCTTAATCGGATAACGAGAGCATAATGAAAGATACATGAAAGATCTGAAATAATGTCTGGATATATACATCTTCGAAAATACATTTTGGAATTGTACAAACCCGGATGAAAATATATAGAATATTATTTCGTTAGTTTTGATGAACTCCTTCTTTATTTTGAAATTCCTGTTATGCATTCAAAAAAAGTTTTGGATAATCAGTTTTAATTTACTCTACTCCTCTACTGGAACGAGTTGTGACACAAGGTCGGTTTTTAATTTGGAGGAACGGAGCACGAACGCCTAGGCCACTGGTCACAGATTACCCAGTCCCAGCTTAAGCGATAACTGGGTACAAAGCTTGTTTTAGCATGTCTAAACTTGTCTTAACCGATTCCAAAGACTCACCAAAAATCAGTTCAGTGTGTTGGCTAATCAGCTAATATATAACACCTGACGATACCGAATGGTTAAAACCATGCTAGTATAATCGACTGATCTTCTGAGTTAGAATATTTAAAAGCTCTACATGTAAATTTTTCTTTTTCTTTAACAAGATCCAAAAAAGAATCTGGCGATCCGACTCCAGTCTCTTTCTCTCTCTCACCGAAGAGATGTGGCTCCCCTCTGTCTCTTTTACAAATACTTTCACGGATTCTGCTCCGACGAGCTTATCTCCCTAGTGCCCCCCTCCTTACGCGAATTTACTCGATCTACCAGACTGGCAACAGGATCCCACCTTTTGACTGTGAAAACAATACATTGTAACGACAACTTTTACTCCATCAGCTTCTTTTCTCGCACTTTCTGGCTACAATCTCCAAGAGTTTAAATGCAGCGTTAACTCTCATCTCTTATCCCCTTGATTTGCACCCCCTTCTCATAAATACTTTCCTCTCACGCAACACTCTTTACACCAATGTACCCGTCCTTCTCTTACCTATTCTTCGACACCTACTTTGACCTGTTTTCCTCTCTCTTCACTCTTCTATTATGTAAACCCCTGTGCATCAGTGGCAGTTCTGCTTCGCTTGAGGTTAGACGATTATAAAAAATGTATTGAGCACTTCTTGATACAACTGTTTACTGGTGTAATTTGACTCTGACCAACAACTAGTTAAAAATTATATATATATATATATATATATATATATATATATATATATAGTAGGCTGCATATACACCAGTGCCCCCAGTTAGTAAAGGATAAAACATGTGTTAGTCTCTTCTCTATGCACTGCTTCAGTCTCCCACATGGTTTCCCTTGACCTCTATGTCAAGTGGTACAGAAATATACACTTACTGGAAAAACAAATTGTCATGATATGTAAGATTCGGCAAGTTTTATGAATTCTCCAGGTAGGACGCTCGATTGGACAGATATAAAAATGAGAACAACATAGGTTGTGGATCAAATAATTCTGTTCGATGTTCCAGGTAGATTACTGAACGAGACATACAACTGTGGAAAGCCGGAGAGTACAGCGATCAAAAAGTTGCAGTAAAAAATTTAAAAAAAAAATCAATTTATAATAGCGTACTATTATCGGTATAGCGGTTACGGCGAGGAATGTGGGATCGCACATCCGTGTTCAAATTCTCGTTGACGCTTGCATCTTTGCAAAAATACAATTTAGAAAAGTATGAAACAATTTCTTCTTCAGCTATGGGACAAATGTCAGTGCAGACTGAACCCGCTAATCTTGGGTGGCAACCAATCTAAGAGAAGGAAAATTCTTAATTCGACGGAGAGCCTATTGCTTCAAGAGGAGGCGGAGAAGAGAATAGTAACACGTTTCATCTCAGAAATTCATAGTATTGGTAAAAAGTAATTTGATACTTACGAGGCATGTTTGATTCATTCCCGTTTACTGGCCCACTGCCATCTGATTGAAAAGAAGCAAATAAGTTTAATACTTTCAGTTTCTTCATTTGATAGTTTTCATCATATATATATATATATATATATATATATATATATATCAGATTAAATAGGTTGCAAACACTATGTTTGCTTATTTTTAATAAAATCCGTTCATACTCACGGATAATCTTTCGCGTATTACAACGTTACAGCTCATTTCTGACATCTTTTGATTGTAAAACGCGAAAAATTATCCGTGAGTATGAACGGATTTTATTAAAAATAAGCAAACACAGTGTTTGCAATATATTTAATCTGACGTGTTTAAAAGAAAATTTGCTGCCTAAATACATAATATATATATATATATATATATATATATATATATATATATATATATATATATATATATATAAAGCAACACTTACAGAAGAGCGCGACTTAAGAAAAAGAAAAGGCGCAGTGTTTGACTATGTTCAACGATATTTCAACATTATGTCTGTCTTCTTGCTAAATTTTAAAAAAAATTACAAGTATAAAAACATCGGATAATTGTTGAAGCTGATCAAACATTTTTCTTTTCTTTTTTTTTCTTAAATTGCGCTCTTTTCTAAATGTTGGAAAATATTTGAAGTGTTACGTCAATTTTTATGTTTAATAATAATAATAATAATAATAATAATCTTTCACGATAATCTGATGTTAGTTTGCAGTTAACTGAACATGTCCATGCAATGCATTTTCATATCTCTTCAAAAATATATGACGTCATTGAAAAAGATGAGTTATCAGTCCGAATCAAAGTACCATTTTGAATGACACACTTTGAAACGCCATAAAAAGAGCAGCTTAGATGCAATTTTATTACTCAAAATATGTGTGCATTTTTCATTTTTGCTTTGATATTCTATGAAGAAAAGTACATGCAATAAAGTACTTCGATCAAAACCCGAAGACGGAAACAGTGTTTTAAAATGAAATATAGAAGCTTACATAAACAAAAAAGAATGATATAAGCGAACCGACTGAAGTCACGTAACGCTAATAGGCCATTTATTTTGTTCCAAACTTAATAGTATCTGTATGTTTGATTTTTTTTTGAAAGGAACAAAAATCACGAGATGAAAAAATTCAGAGAAAACAAGTTTAACCTACGCCAAGTGAAGTTGGAATAAAAAAAAAATATCGGCTTCTGCTGAGGGGAAAAATCCAATTTATTTTAATTCTAATAATAATAAGTTAAATGCTACTAATAAAACCAGTTACAATTCATTTTATTATTATGATTTTATATTCTATATACGAGGAAAAGTTAAAAATTATCCGCACCCACTGTGACATATATATTATAATGAAAGTGCGGATAATTTTGGCTTAACCTCGTATATGAATGTTATTTTATAAATTAAAAATAACTTTTATTTTTTACTTTATTTTATTAATATCTATTTTTAATTAGATAAATTAAAATATTTTATTAACATTATCGCTGTTTTTTCCATCGTGTCTTGTATTGGCGAATCGGTAGGTTATTGCAGATATGACAGAAATTGGTACACCTTGGTTGGGATGTGCTTATTTCATTCCCTACAAAATTCATTTAATGGGAATAATTTCAATTTTTGGGGAGCCCGTAAAAACCGCTCAGACCAGTTTATCACTTAGAAAGATGCCAAGTGAAAAAAAAAAAAAAAAAAAAAAAAAAGAAATGGTGCATACGCGATTGACTAAATCTATATCAGTCAGTCAGTTAAGTGCCATACGTGAAACACGCTTGGGGCGATCATATCTCGAAAGAGACATGACTGACCGGGCAGAATATTATCCCGCAGTAGGTTGCCATTGCATTCTGCGATAGATTGGTTGCCAACCAAGGCTATAGAACCCAATCTGTCCTGATATTTAACCCATAACTGGAAGGAAAAGACGGATTAATACCTTTCCCAAGGGTATTTGCGCGTTAGTGAATGCAATGAATTCAACTGGAATTCGAACTCGGCTCCCCGATTTCTCTTTCCGAGCCGATATCCACTGCACCACAAACAAGTATCTAAATATGGTTTTCAAATTTCTCTTAAAAACCTTATGGACTTTAGTTCCAACCCAATATGTGTTTTGTCTTGTTGAGTTAAAATGGACTATAATAAATATCTCGTTCATTGGCACAGATTTGTGCATCCTTTCCCTAGATCAATGGTCGCCAACCAGTGGTCTACGGACCAATGGTCCGCAGAAAAATCGAATAAACTTCAAATTTTCAATTTTTTTAAAATTTAAATAATTACACTATAACGTTGTTACGTCAAATGGGTTTATTTTATATTGTAAGTATACAAAAGGTGCTTATCTCCCTTTGGTCAAGATAAAGTCACGTAGTCACATGACAAGCGCTCGTGACGTAACGCCTGATAGTCTCAAGCGCTAGACACACTTTTTCAGCTAACAGCAACCGAGAAAAAAGGTTGTTCTCTTCTGTCCGGGCCTTTAGCCTAGGCAGTATCTGCCCTCCGCCATGTTCCGCTGGAACATAAAACTCCAGTCGTCCCGTTAGGACATAGATGAAACATTGGGTTATAGATGAATTCGGCCCCTCCAAATTTGGAGACATGACATTGGCCAAACAAAGGTATCTTCAATTTAAGACCTTTCTTTTTTTCCCTTCTAATACTTTGTTTTGCGTTATATATATATATGTGTATATATGTATTATTGTGTGTGTCATAATACATAAATGTATATATATGTGTATATATGTATTATTGTGTGTGTCATAATACATAAATGTTCATTTGAGAACAAGCGTATATTCATTATTTCATTCCCCCGTTCCGCCTTACCGTTACATGGTCCGCGGACCGGTACCAAATCGTTCGCGGCCCGGTACCAAATAGTCTGCGGCCCGGAACCAAATGGTCCGTGGCCCAGTACCAAAATGGAAAATGGTCCGCGGCTCGGTACTAAATGGTCCGCTGTCCGGAACCAAATGGTCCGCGGCCCGGTACTAAATGTCCACACGCAGGTGGTTGGAGACTGTTGCTCTAGATGCTAACGCGCTGTGAATATCTACTCTCAAGCGGAAATAATGAAAGAGCATTATGGCCGCGTATCAAGAGAGCTGTTCTTTTTTCAAGTTTGAAGGATTAGACGTCTAAGATGATGTAAGAGTAATATCTAGCTTCTTGGGAACAACCCAAATCGACGACTGTCGAAGCAGATTGGATTGCTCGATATGAAGGTATTTGTAACTATTCCCCATCTGCAAAGTTGCGCGCTAATTTTATCATAACCTACCACCAAATCGTGCTCATTTGGCTCTGTTGCATGTGCCTAGTATACTATTATCAAACTGGGTGTCATGATATGTACATTGGGCTTTCTATATTTTTACATCAGCGTCACTTTGTTGGTGTACTGCTCTTTCTCTTAATAATAATAATAATAATAATAATAATAATAGAAGATGGGATTACACCATCTACACAGACAGAAAAATTGAAGCAAACAGGCCAGACATTATTGTTAAAAACCAGAAGGAGAAAACTTGTCTATTAATTGATATGGCTTGTCCAGCGGATTGTAACATAGCAATCAAGGAATTTGAAAAACTGTCAAAATATAAAGACCTGGAAATTGAAATAGAAAAAATGTGGAAATTGAAAACAAGAGTTGTGCCAGTGATAGTAGGTGCACTTGGAATGATAAAAAATGGAACAAAACAACACATTGAAAGAATCCCTGGAAACCCCAGCTTAAGAGATATACAAAAAATTGTCTTATTAAGTACAGCCCACACACTAAGGAAAACGTTATCTATGTAATGCTGGGGATGATAGGGAAGATAAAAAAACATGAAATGGAGTCATAACAACACGCCACTACCTGCCTTAGGTCTCCCCGCAGACTTGGTTGGTAGTGAGACCAATGCAGAAATCGAAATATGATGAAAAATGACATAATAATAATAATGCCATTCCGACGTTGGCCGATAAGCCTGTTAAAAGTCTTGGGAAATCTTTTTGCAATGCTCTGAAGGACACACCAGCTATCGAAGATACACACGCCGATTTTTACTCGTGGCTGGCGAAAATAGATAAAGCAGGATTACCAAGGTGTTTCAAAGCCTGGTTATACCATCATTGTGTGATCCCACGAGCATTATGACCACTCCAGATATATAGCATTCCCATCTCGACTGTGGAGACGTTGGAGAGGAGAGCTAGCAGTTTCCTCCGTAGATGGTTAGGATTTCCTCGGAGCTTTAGCAGCGCAGCCTTATATGGATCATCCAATGTCATCCAGCTGCCTTTCAGAGGTCTGGTCGAGGAGTTCATGGTTTCATGGACAAAGGAAGATTACCAGTATAGAAACTCCAATGATCCCAAAGTAGTAGGAGCGGGAATTAACGTCAAGACGAGCAGAAGATGGAGTGCAACTAAGGAATTAGCTATCGCAGAAGGGAACCTGAGGATAAAAGCTATATTAGGTTCACTTCACACAGATTCGAAAAAAATCACCGGGAAGGAGCGCAAACACCTGATACAAGACGAAGTAAGAGAGGGGATGGAGGAAAAGCGGATGACTAAAATGGCAGGATATAGCCAGCAGGGTGCGGGAACCAGGTGGGATGGTGTGGATCGGCGAAAAGTGTCGTGGAACACTGACTTCAGCCGATCTAGATTCCTCGTTCAGATGATGTACGACGTATTACCAAGCGCAACTAACCTTCACGTATGGGAAAAATAGATTCACCGAAGTGCCCCTTATGCTCGGGGTGGGGATCACTGCAACACATATTGAGCGGGTGCAGAACTGCTCTGACGGACGGGCGCTATCGGTGGCATCATGACAAGGTTTTGGAGGCTACAGCGCTCATTATTGCTGAAGTTTTGCCGAGCAATAAAATCATCCCAGAAAAAAGAGCGACCCGCTTCATTAAAGCGGGTGCAAAGCCGAGTAAGGAGGTTGCAGGATCTCATTCCCTGTTATCGTCCGCGTCAGATTGGCAGATGCGAGTCGATCTTGGGAAACAATTAAAATTCCCTACATATATATCGTCCTCCAAACTTCGTCCAGACATAATCGTTTATTCGGACGCCATGAAACAGATTATTTTGCTGGAGTTAACGGTCCCATAGGAGGATCATATGCAAGAGGCATTTGAGAGGAAGTACAGCAAATATCTTAGTTCTTAGACGAGTGTAGAACTAAAGGATGGCGTGTTCATTGTTTCCCAGTCGAGATCGGCTGTAGGGGGTTAGCAGGAAAGTCAATGATACGAGCCCTTACTAGGTTAGGGATAACTAGACAAAAAAGAAGGCGGGCGATTCAAATGATCTTGGAATCCGTCGAGACGGCTACCAGGTGGTTGTGGATCAATAAAGCTAATGCGTGGCCCAAAAATACTACAAAAATACGAGCGTTCCCAGTGAACATACGTCGTAAATACCACCATTAAAACTTAAACGTGTACATAGATTTGTGCATATGTATATTAAAAACTGCAGAGAAACAATATTTTTTTATTTACCTTTATTTTTTTTAGTTGCTTTATTCACATACTCCATTTTCTCGTTTTTTCTTGTCCTACTGGTCTTTCGAGTAGATTTATTTTATTTTATTTATTTTATTTATTTTATTACAAATATTCGTACACATAATCTTTTCTTAGCATTACTGGCAATTTTTTTTTTAAAGAGTAACTTATTTTTTATTTATTTATTTTTTTAATCATCTCACCCCAAGCAAGGCATTCCACTGCCACTATTGCGCATGGGGCTACATAGGGGAAGGTAAAGAGAAGGAGTGGATAGACATAGGGAATGTCAGGAGAAAGGTGACAGATGAGTAAGGATAGCGAGGATGAGGGTCGGGCAGATGGGAAGAGTGCTTGATAGAATGGGAGCAGGTTAGTGTGTTAGGAGGTGTCTATTGACCTTACATTTAAACTCCTGGAGATTGTAGCCGTCGGGGAAGCAATTGTTTGGAAGAGAATTCCACAGTCGGGAAGTGCGAGGAAAGAAACTGTTGGAGTAGAAGTTACGGCTGCATTTTATCGGTTTCACTGTAAAAGGGTGGGATCTAGTTGCTAATCTAGTATCTCGTGCAAATTCGTATTTAGGGGGCACCAGTGATCTAAGTTCATCGGAGCAGAAGCCGTGAAAGTATTTATAGAAGAGACACAGGGAAGCCACGTCGCGCCGGTGGGAGAGAGACTGCAGGCGGTCTGCCAAGTCGGTATCTATCACATTACAGATATTAACCAATTTACAAGTTATATATTCTCATTTAACTAAAATATAATATATACATATTTATCTTTAGCAAATTATATATTATTTCTCTTAGTTTTTAAGCGAATTTATTATGTTAAGGAATTTTGTATTTAATGATAATTTTAACTAAATTTACATGTTAGTTTTTTTTTTAACTAGTATTTAACATGTAAATATTTTTCGATTAACTTATTTTGAAGCATTTTTGTAAATTGTTTTGTCTTTTAGTTGTTAAACAGAATTTTTATTAATGTATTGGTCTGTATCTCGAATTATTTATGACGCATCTAAAATGCGTTATAAATGATTCGAGATGGAGATTCTTTTTGTAAATAGTCTGTCATGATAATCACGTTATTGTAAATATCTCGCAAGACATAGTTAGAAAATAAGAATAAAAAGGAAAGTTATAAAAGAGAAAGACCGAACAAAAGAGTTAAAAATTGGAGGAAGAGAAAGGAAAGTCGTAAGACGAGCCAATATGATAAAGCGGTTTATTTTATTTTATATTATTTTATTTTATTTCTTAATATATATATATATATATATATATATATATATATATTGGTTTACTTTCTTTTCTTCAAAAAGACACCCCATCTTGGCCGTATGTAGGAATACCAGTACAACCAAGCATACCCGATCTATAACATCGAATAGCCCAAGTGAAGCCTTGATTAATTACCTTTTCTGGGGGGAAAATGCACGTCCTAAAGCTAGTAGCAATTTTTTTTTCTTTCTGGGTGCGAGCCGACTACTGATCATATTCGGTTGGGTCGCCTATTGAAGAAGTCTGTTGTTTATTGAGACCCGAAACTTCTAATGACATGGGAGCAACAACACTGACGGCACACCTGGATTCGGCACTTTAAGGTGTGTTTTAATTAGCCAGTATGTGGGTCGTTCATGCCACTATTGTCCCCGGTATCAATGATGCGTTTGGTTTATCCCCACCGAACGTAAAGACCTATAAGAAAATCGAAATAAAGTCTTGTATTTCATCGCTTTAGAACTCTGTGTTGTTTGGCACTGAAAACATTCTAAGAAGGTGTTATCTGTTTGAAGTCGTACGTATTCACGGAGAACACCCGAGATCTCTGGTTGAAAACGAAAACGAAGAGAAGAAGATATTATTATTATTATTAATAATAATAATAATAACTACAAATACAACATGGTGCATATAAATCTGCTTTGTGAATTTCTTGTGAATGACTATTGCGTGTGGGGGGGGGGGGCGAGTGAAAAGTATTCTTGTTGAACAAACCTCACTTTAATGCTCAGATGCAGATTCTAATCAAACAGGAAACAGCGATCGAAGCAGATGGGAGGAGCAGGTGTTTATGTATAATTTAGCCTCGAATGAAGTGTTTGAGCTTCAAGCGTAGCGAAATCCAGTGCATTGTATATCAGATCAGACGCTGGAGGTGGTAGAGAACAGAGTCAAAAAAGAGGAAAAAAGTTGGTGGCTTGAGAAGACTTATACAAATGTCACCGCAATAGTTATGTGGGTTTGTGTCAATCGGTTGGAAAGTTTAATGTGGCATATTCAGTATTTGATGACAAAGACAACGACTTCTTATTGCGAACTCATGTCCTGTAGACTTCATTGAGGAGTAAGGTAGCCTCACATCTCAGCATGATAGGCGTTGCTGTTGTGTTTACTGTAGAAAGTATGCTTTTATAGGACTAACAGTATAGGCCGGCGTTGCTCGGGTATAATGAAAGCTTTAAAACTAATCCATGGTCCTGAAGCTCAGACTCTTTGGACGTTGACACGAAAGACTAAAAAGCAGTAGTTGTTTCCAGTTAAAGCGAAACCGTAAACTGAAAGAAAAATGAATGGATGCAAATCAAATTTTGATTTCCTGGTGTGGATATCAAATAAGTTTTTTTCTCTGAGTAGATGGTATCATGGCTGAGACTAAGAACTACAATTATGCCTACTTAGAGCCAAACCCGAAGCAAAAACTAAAATAAAAAGGCTGAAAAAATACAGACATAAAGGCAGATAAAGAGACACACACACAAACATCTTGCCTTTTATATATATATATATATATATATATCTATATATTATCGATTTTCTGCATTATTGTAAGAACTACAACCTTGAAACTTCTGAATATCGTTTCTTATGTCTTTGTCTATGAGTGTATCAAATTTGATTAAAATCGGACCACTCCTTCTATAAACCGATTTTTTCGATTATCGATTTTCGATATTTATCGGTGGTACCTCGACACAAAACCTGGCTAAGAACACTCGCAGACGCTTATAGTACAACTGTGTAAATTTTCAAGAAAATCGGTTCAGTCGTTTCGGAGTCTATTGGTAACGGACACACACACACACACACACACACACACACACACAGACAAAGTTCCGCTTATAAATAAGTTTAGATAATGTTGCTCGCCCTATGTCTAACCGGTTTTGAATTCAGAGATGTCTTTCTCCCAGATTTGTTATCAATTAAGACATATGAGTCCAGTCTGTTCTAATATTTAACCAATAACCAGGATGAGCGAGAAAACATGGATTCATACATTTCACAAGAGTATTTGCGCAAAAGTGAATATATCGAATTTCACTGAGGTTCGAACTCATCCCCCTGATTTTTTCTTTTGTATTAACCATTACGCCAACTTATAAGCGAAGGCAACGTCTAATTACTTCATAAAAAGATTGCATGTTCTTAAGAGAAACGCTTAATGCTAAATATAACAATGTAATTGAAATATATCGGTGTTCAGAAAATGTTTCACAAAGAATAAAATGCAGCTATTCAAATCTAACATCCCCTTCTCTCCAGCTATTGGTTAAATAGTAGGACTTGTATTTAGAAATACAGTTCTATCATGTTAACACACTGGTTCCAGTAGGTTCACCGAAGTTAAGCAAGGTCGATCTTGGTCAGTACCTAGATTGGTGACAGCTTGGGAATATCAGGTGTTGTAATGGATAATGAGTCGAAGTTGTCCATTGGAGAGCCGTGTTCCAGTTCCCATTGGCTTCGTTATATTTATTTACGCGAGAAAAGTTTGAATTCAATTATTCCCCACAGCTATGATTAATTAGTAAGATTTTTAATATTATTATCTCTAAAAAACAAAAAAAATGGCTTTAATTAACCCGAAAAAGGTTGATAAACCTTAGAAAACGAATCAAACAAATAATTGTATCTGGAAAAACTACCCATAGCGCAAGCTATCTTGTATTCAATATTCTTGTCATGTATACTATCAATCAATCGATCGATCAATCGATCTAGGCCAACCGCAAGCATTTTGAAATCCATGATTCCTTCATTAGTTGCATAGTATGTGTTTCGCCAGAGCTTCATACAGTTTTAATTAAGAGTTGTTCTTCTCCTAGACTGGTTACCACATAAAACTGAAGTGTCCAGTCTGCTTTACTATTTAACCCATAGGTGAGGGAATTTATTTGTTTCATTTGCGCGAAAGTGAATGTAATAAAGTTAAGCTGGAATTTCTTTGATTTCTCGTTCTGAGCCGCTATTACCATCCACACACACTAAATTTGATACATGAAACTTATGTCAATATCTAAACCACCTTTTCACCCACGTTTAGTCTTGGTGAGCAGATAATATTAAATATAGCAGAAATCCTTTCTTACAGATTTTTTTAGAATAAAGCAAGGGAACAATAGCAGAGTTTTACGAATAAATGTCTTTATTGTAAAAAAATTAAATGTAGAGTTACAATCGACGTAAAATCTCCTGATTTTATCACCAGAAACTGTATTCTGAGTAAAATAAACCCATGAAAAGCTCAAATCTTTATGTTGGCAAACCCTGTCCCATTATTCTTATTCACGAGACTTGACACTTTTCAAGTTTTAATTTAATCATGTGATTAAAAAAAAATTTTTTTTGGCATAACTTTTAAAAGTGCGGTAAAGATCAAACGAACATTATTAAAATTCTTTTCGTCCACAATCCCGGGATTTCTTTTTCAACAAGGAATAACAAATTGGTTTTCTAGCGGGCTTTTGTCGTTACTAATTAGGGTGATTATTTCCATAACAAATAAACGTAACTTTTGTTATATTTGAATGGCACAGTTTTCTAAAACACCCTTACTCGCCCAGACTAAAAATACGAGACGAAAATATCTTGATATCTCATTGTTATCGTGAATTAAAATTTGAAGCTTAACTCGTTAGCAATACAACAGAAACACGATGAAAACTGATGCAATGTAGATTTTCAATGGAGCTTGTAATAAATAGCATGTTTGCAAATTTGAGTATATATTGCCATTCCGGATATCTATCTATCTATCTATCTATCTATCTATCTATCTATCTATCTATCTATCTATCTATCAAGTATCTAGTCTATCTATCTATCCAAGTGTGTTGTTATCTATCTATCTATCTATCTATCTATCTATCTATCTATCTATCTATCTATCTATCTATCCAAGTGTGTTGATTATCTATCTATCTATCTATCTATCTATCTATCTATCTATCTATCTATCTATCTATCTATCCTAATCATCGTTAATTGATCTATCTATCTATCTATCTATCTATCTATCTATCTATCTATCTATCTATCTATCTATCCAAGTGTGTTGATTATCTATCTATCTATCTATCTATCTATCTATCTATCTATCTATCTATCTATCTATCCTAATCTGTTCTAATCTATCTAAGTGTGTTGATATCTATCTATCTATCTATCTATCTATCTATCTATCTATCTATCTATCTATCCAAGTGTGTTGATAATCTATCTATCTATCTATCTATCTATCTATCTATCTATCTATCTATCTATCTATCTATGGATGGATGGATGGTGGGGCGTATGTGTTTAAGTATAAAAATACATTTGTACAAGGAAAATATGAATAAATTTATTTTGCTACATGTGTTTAAAAACAGAAGTCAAACGTCCTTACGTTTTAAAAATGATGACGAATTATTTATGTATTTCGGTATTTATTATTTATTATAAATAATAATAGATTTTGTTTAACCATTTTGTTTATAATAAAAATGTTTGGTTGGAAAAGAATCATATCTTTTAAGAAAAGACGAGACATTTTGGCAACATTCGATAACGACACTCCGTCTAAATAATTTTACTTTTTTTTTTTACTAAGTGTGGAAAGTTGTTGTTAAACTTCTTTCTGAATTATTACACACACACACACACACACACACACACACACACACACACACGTGTGTGTGTGTGTGTGTGCGTGTGCGTGTGCGTGCCTGTGGCTGATATACAATAATAATAATAATAATAATAATAATATATAGTTTTATGATATGCTATATTTATGGCTTAAAGTGCTTAATATCAAGGATAGAGCGTAGTAAAATTTTAATCATTTCCGGTACACCTGTCTCTCAAACAATATTGGTGTACTGATGCGATCCCAGGTAAAAATAAGTCACAAAAATATAGCATTAAAGAAAGAAATAATATAAATATATTAAACGGTCATGTTAGAAAAGGAAAAAATGTGAATGGAGTTAAATTTGTGAATAGTTCAAATCAACCTTCAGTATGTGTCTCTGAGGTACTTCTTTTTACACTAAGGCCCGGGGACATCTAGAGGGTTACGTTAGGAGACAAGTTCTGCAGAGTACTGGTTCGCGGGAAGAAGCTGTTAGAGTAGAACTTACTTCTAGATGGAATATAGACTGATTGTGAGGGGTTTGCTACGATGTAAGTGACATGGTGTGTCCTTGCAGTGAAGGTTTGAATTGGCAGGATCAGGAAATGTAGTTCGACTGAGTACTTTCCGTGAAAGTAGCGATGGAAAAGTAAGAGGAACCGGAAGCCCCATCACAAACAGGAAACAATGGATAAACCTCTACTCTTGTTCAAAAGGCCGGGAAAGAGTGTGAACAGAAGTGTTTACAACCGTAAAACTTTTTTTAATAATACAACACAGTCTAAATATATATATTTTTATGTAGATGGGCATGGAAGGACAAATAATCTCTTCAACCGGATCTTTCTTACTACCATCAGATCTAGACGCCACTCTCCACAGGCTGGTTTCATGCCCACCCACTCCACCTTCAGTCACATCTCCGTTCTTCGGCTTCTCATCGAGAAGTTCCGGGATTACTGCAAGGACCACCATCTCTACGTCGATCTGAAGGCTGCCTTCGATATAGGTGACAGAACGACGCCGTAGAACATCCTACCCACCCGATTGCTGGTGGCATCCGCCAGGATTGTGTAGCTGCCCCCGATTTATTCAATTGCATTACTGACCACATCATGGGTGCATTGTGCGACCTCTTCCCACTGAATTCAAAGCAACCTACAAAGATTTGCGCTTCGTCGGACTGTCTTGCCAAGGAAAAACGACCGCTGCGGTGGCTGCAGTACATATCGTTCCCTCTAAGGGTTGAGGGATTCGGGATATGTGGGAAATTTTATTTTGTTCAGTGAATGCGTGTGTTTGCTTTGCGTGGGTGGCTGTTGTTACGGGCCATTCCTTTTCTGAGAGGTCGTCGTCACCACTCACGCGTATAAAAACAGGTGCAAACAATGGGAGTTACCAGTTTAAGTATATTACGATCCATTTTGTCACCGTGAAACTTTTAGTCACGCGTACACTTAGCACGTTCTTAATAAGACATAAAACGAAACCGCTTTATTTACGCACGCGCGCGCGCACACACACACACACACGCACACACACACACACACACACATATCAGTTATACGTGATAAACGCTTGGGCAATCATTTTTCCCGCTGTAGGTTGCCATTACTTTCTACGGTAGACTAGTTGCCAACCAAGGCTGTAGAACCCGATCTGTCTGCTATTTAATCTATTATAGAACCCAGTCAGTCTTCTATACGGAGGGAGAAGAGACGAATGAATACCCTTTCCCCAAGGGTATTTGCGCGTAAGTAAATGCAACAAATTCACCTGGAATTCGAACTCGGCTCCCCGATTCCTCGTTCCGAGCCGATATCTACTGCACCACAACGCACATATAATATGGGCTGATTGTTCTAAGGAGAAGTGTTGAATTTTTTGTGTTAGCTTTTTAGCTAGTTTGTGGGAGAGAGCTGCCTATTCCTGAAATGATGAGGTGCATAGGAATGGCTGTTTTGTGGGTTTTAGGGTGACAGGGAACTTTGGGAATTCTAAGGTGCTATTCAATTAGTCTATATCATGATTTGTCTTCATTTTTAATCCATTCCGTAACTGATTTGTTAATATTTGGTGTTTGATTAATTATTTTCTGCTTGTTCATTTTTCATATGTGTCGGTATCGTTTAGTATTGAATTGATTTTTATCAATGATACAGATTTCACTAAGGGCTTCATTCAAGGAATAATTACTGCCGCTATAGAAAACAGAAAACGAAAAAAAAACAAAAAACAAAAGCAAAAAAAAAACAACTTTACCACAAAGACAGTACACGCAAAAGACCAAATAAAAATATAGAAATCTACATTTCAGTCGCAGAGAAGGTCGTGGGTGGAGTTATCATAATGAATAAGAACTCATATGATTTTTCTTCTTTATGTGCCGTGTCCTTTCAGGACGTAGACGATCATGGATTTCCACTTGTTGCTCTTAACATTTTCCCGCTTGGTATCTCTCCCAGACCGCGTTCCGCCATTTACCTACTCAAGTCCATCAAGTAGGTCTGTTTCCTCTGGTTCCTTTACTTTCTATCTGTTCTGTGAGTATTAAGTTCTTCAAGCACTCCTTCCTTATTCAGTTAGTTAAGTGGCATACGTGATACACGCTTGGGTGATCATATCTTGAAGGAGACATGACTGACTGGGCTAAATATTTTCCAGCTATAGTTTGCCATCACTTTCTGCAGTAGACTGGCTGCCAACCAAGGCTACAGAACCTAATCTGTCCTGTTATTTAACCCATAGCTGGAGGGAGAAAAGACTGATTAAAAAACCAATTAACGATAACTAAAGAGAATATTTTCTTATTTAAAATTTCACAAATAAAACGCCATGATTTAACTTTTAATATTGAGAGAGAGAGAGAGAGAGAGAGAGAGAGAGAGAGAGAGAGAGAGAGAGAGAGAGAGAGAAAATAAAAAGAGATGGGGAGGAATACCAGATTATAAAGTTGACTAAATCAGTTTAAACTGAAAAAAAAAAATTCATCCTTCGATTTACCACAATCTCATTTGGACAAAATCGAATCTTTTCAGTATCCCTGCTTGACTTATAATCCTAATTCAATTTACCAAAATTTACCCTTTTCCACAATCTGAATTCCACTTACCAGAATCATGATCTTCGTCTTTTTTTCTTTTTTGTGATCTTTGTTGAGTTTTTTTCGAATCAAGGTTATTTTCTTGGTTTTGTCGTCGAGCTAATTTTTTCACCTGTAATTGAAAAAAAAAAACAAATTTAGAAAACTTAGCGTCAAATAAAAGTTTTGTTGAATTTTTTTTTTAAATACAAGTTTCTTGGTTATTTTAGTCTCCCATATATATTTTACGCAGAACATATTCACATTTACAATGGACACCTCTTATTTATTCCTATGGAAACTAAAGAAGGGGAGCACAATAAAACTGAACGAGTTTTCAGCTACAAAATCGTTTTTCGACACTTTTGGATATACATTTTCGAGGTAGTGTTCACTTCGTGTGTAAACAACTGTTCCTGTGACACCAATCGCTATTACCGTTGCAGAAACGCATTAAGCACCACATAATTGTGATCAAACCAACTGTTTGGTCTAAGTGAAACTTTAGCAAGTTATGATGAATATATTTTAAAATATGTAAATATTGGATGTATTTTTTTCCACATGGGGAAAGTGAATAACACCTCTCCGAATCGTACGTACTTTCATATCAAAAGCCATTTTGCTAGACTGTTTTATGTAACAATGCAAAAAAGGTTTATTATGAGGTAGGCTTAACCTATACTATTTTGACATCTGACATCGTGGAATCTTGCGTGCATATATATATATATATATATATATATATATGAATAGGGCCTTATGAACGCAAATACAGACTCCATAAACATTCATAATTTCTCAGTTTTGTATTCTAACGTAAACAGCATAATTTCTAAAGAAGTAATAGATATTTTATTTACTAATCCGACAAATTTTATTAATTAAACATTATTTTTAGACGATACCTATATTTGTGCAGATGCCCCGTTTATTCATTAAACAGTATATTTATTTATATTCATTTACCGGCCTGAATATTCGAAGAATTCTTATTAAAAAATATGCGCTCTTTCAATAGGATCCGAATTTGCGTCTCCCTTAGAAAGAAAAACTTCGTTAGATCCGACGTACATTAGACCAACTCAATCACGAACTGAGTCATCGATCATGCAATGCCGAATAAGGCCGTATAAACGCAAATCTTTCTCAGAGTTTCGAAACATTCATATCTGTTCATTTTGTATCTTAACGTAAACAAAGCAATTTCGAAAGAAGTGATGGATATATTTCTTTAATAAGATTTCTCGAATATTCAGGTCAGAATATAAATAAACTAGCAGTATAACCCGGCGTTGCTCGGGTGTAATGAAAGCTTTAAAACTAATCCATGGTCCTGGAGCTCAGACTCTTTGGACGTTGGCACGAAAGACTAAAAAGCAACAGTTGTTTCCAGTTAAAGCGAAACCGTAGACTGAAAGAAAAATGAATGGATGTAAGTCAAATTTTGATTTCCTGGTATCGATATCAAATAAGTGTTTTTCGTCGTAAACTGAATTTTGAAGGCTAAATAAGTCCTCTGAGTAAATGGTATCATGGCTGAGACTAAGAACTACAATTATACCTACTTAGAGCCAAACCCGAAGCAAAATCTAAAATAAAAGGGCTGAAAAACTGATTTTGATCAGACCCGGTAAGATATCGGGGTATCAATTTCCAATATCGGAGTCAAATTAGTCATCCAAGGATAGAAATGCAATCTTGAAACTTCTGAATATCGTTTCTTATGTCTTTGTCTATGAGTGTATCAAATTTGATTAAAAATCGGACCACTCCTTCTATAACCCTATTTTTTCGATTATCGATTTTCGATATTTATCGGGGGTACCTTGACACAAAACCTAGCTAAGAACACTCGCAGACGCTTATAGTACAACTGTGTAAATTTTCAAGAAAATCGGTTCAGTCGTTTCGGAGTCTATGGGTAACGGACACACACACACACACACACACACACACACACACACACACACACACACACTGACAAAGTTCCATTTATAAATAAGTTTACATATAGTATTTAATAAATAAAATGTTCTGGTGAATTAATAAAGAAAAACCAAAGACTTCTTTAGAAAGGCACTATTCAACATTTCTTGATTGACGACGCAGTCCGGTCACCGAGTCGGTCTAAATAACGTCGGATCTAACGACGTTTTCACTAATATATATATATATATATATATATATATATATATTTCTGTGTGTGTGTGTGTGTGTGTGTGTGTGTGTGTGTGTGTGGCCACTAATCCCTCTTTAAGACAATGTGTTGTATACGTACAAGTATTTTCTTTTCTGGACTTAATGAATGTAAAAACTGGTCAAAAGTTTGTTGATTCCGAGTACTTTCGGCTAAACTGTAAAAAGAAAAAAAAATCTTGAAAATAGCTAACACTTTAGCCAAAAGCGCTCGGAAACCAATATAGCAAAAAAGTACCTTGTTAGTTTTGTTCAACGATATATATATATATATATATATATATATATATATATATATATATATGTATGTGTGTGTGTGTGTGTGTGTGTGTGTGTGTGTGTGTGTGTGTGTATGCTGTATATATATATATATATATGTATGCTGTATATATATATATATATATATATGTTGTGTGTGTATATATATATATATATATATATATATATATATATTTGTCGTTGGAAATTTTTCATTGGCAATGGAATTAATATTATGCCCTTACGTATTATTTTGATGTGTTATTTAGAATATCATTACAATATTAGGTATTATTTAGAAATCTCGTTAACGATATATATATCTTTTTTAGACTTTAAATATTAAAAACAAATATAATTTTAAAAGTATAAAATGTAAATTATTACAATATTATTTAAGATTTTAATTTAATTTTAAAAAATAATTTTAAATTTAAAAAATACAAATTTAAAATTATATAATTTAATAATTTTTAAAATATTTAATTTTAAAATTATACATTTTTTTCAATGGTCTGATACAGTCAGTGTAAAATTACATAGTTGAAATAAATTCTGGATTTATAACCGTTTAATTATGTGTTGGGTCTTGCTTTTAATATTTTATAATGCTCTGAATAATATTCATCAAGCCCTCTATTTTTATCTAATTAATATTTTATATTGGTTAAAATCTTTTTGAATATCTTCTTCGTCTCATATATATATATATATATATATATATATATATATATATATATATGACTGATGTTCTCATATATATATGACTGATGGTCTCATATATATATATATATATATATATATATATATATATATATATATGAGATTGATTCATGTCAGTCAGTTAAGTGCCAGACGTTATACACGCTTGGGCGATCATGTCTCGTAAGAGACATGACTGACTGGGCAGAAGATTATCCCGCAGGAGGTTGCCATTGCTTTCTGCGGTAGACTGGTTGCCGACCAAGGCTACAGAACCCAATCTGTCCTATTATTTAACCCATAACTGGAGGGAAGAGACGGATTAATACCTTTCCCAAGTGTATTTGCGCGCAAGTGAATGCAAGGAATTCGACTGAAATTCGAACGCGGCTTTCCGATTTGTCGTTCTGAGCCGATATCCACTGCACCACGGCGCACATGTTAGCTTATATATATACTGATGTTCATGTACTTAGCTTATATATATATATATGACTGAAGCTTTTTTTTTAGCTTTTTCTTTTTTAAAACCATTTTTCCCTTCTTCGTAGATACGTGGAAGGCTTTTCGACACGAGTATAGTTATTATCTCTTTTATATATATATATAATGAAAATAAATTGGACTAATTAACAAATCCATTGGTGATAATATATTTCATGAATATTAAAAAAATATTCAGCTCCTCAGACCGAACTGCTTACAAAAATGAAATGGTTAGATTTATCCAGACGAAAGGAATAGTGAGGGAAAGGGGAAGAAGGAAAACCTTTTATCAATGGGAGAAGGAGTCAGATATACAATGTTAATTTCTATATGTGGATGTTATATTTAGAATGTGGCATTTTCATCCCAGCCGATAAGATGACCTTTGAGTTGAACATTTCAAGTACAGGACAGTAAATTTAGTATTTTAACTAGAAGAATTGAATTGTTAGATTTTTATATTAATTTCGAGGGCAATAATAATTTTTTTGTTTTTTTTAATCATTTCACCCCAAGCAAGGCGGAAATGCCACTGATGTGCAGGGGGTTACATAAATGTAAAAAGATTAATTAGAAGAGTGAGGAGTACAAACTAGTTAGAAAGGAACAATAGAAAGCAGGTGCGATAACAGATACATAGGTGGAGAGAAGGGGAAGATTATACAGGGGTGGGGAGAGAGCTAGGGTCCAGTGGTTAGTAGATGAGTATTTTTTTTTTTTTATTATAAGCGTTTCACCCCGAGCAAGGCATGTCACTGCCACTACTGCGCAGGGGGCTACGTAGAGTGGAGAAAGGATGGTTAAGTATAGGAAATGTCAGAGGGTGGGTGATAGGCGGGTAAGGATACCGAGAATGAGCTTCATCTTATAAGTATAATCCTTTTGGTTTCATGACAATAATATTACTATCAAGTATGATAAGAATGTTAAAGATGATAAAAATAATAACAAAATGAAAAATATAATATTTACAAATATTAAAATACCCAAATCAGAACCTACTTTTGAATTTACGGAAATAATTCATTAGCAAATGCCGCCATTATTCGAAATTTGTGAATTTTAAAACTTAAGATTTAAATTTTAAATTTAATCTATGATTTTAGTAAAATAAACTAATTTTTTTAAGTTAGTAAATTTGAATCCTACTACCAATTACTGACCCCATCCTTATAGATTCCTTCTTTTTTTTTCCTATCTAAATATCTACTATTTAACATGTAAGAATCTGGAGACTAAATTTTAGTCCCCATTTTTTCCTGCACTTTTATATATTTTGTCTTGTTTTTGTGAAGATTCTTATTTCCATTTTGTTGGTCATAACAATTTTACTCATTTAACTTCCCTTGGCCTTGTTATAAACGTATATGTATATTTTTATTTATTTTTAATGCTGAATCCAATTTACCTTTTACACATAAAGATTAGTTTTGGTTAACTTTTAGCAGGGCCCTTACAATAAAAATATAAATAAAAAATAAAATGTAATTTCGTTCTTTTCGTACTAAGCCACCTTTAATTAGGTTCTTAATGTTTTCAAAATAATTAGAATTAATTTTAACTCGTGAACTGCGAATATCCGTTAGCTTTTTAAGCAAATTATGGTCGGGAATGTGTATTTGTGTGTATGTGTGTGTATGTGTGTGTATGTGTTTATGTGCGCGCATAGTTGCGTGTGTGTGTGTATGTTTATATATGTGTATACTTGTAGAATTGGATTCCTTTGAAATCTACCCTTAAAGTTAATATTTTTATTTTAATTTAATTTAATTTTAATTTTTAATTTTAATTTAATTTTTGTTTTAATTTTAATTTATATCTAAAATTTAAGATTTATGTTTAAATTTAGATTTATATGTCAAATTTTTAAAAAAAAATTGTCCCATTTATTTAAATTAAAATCACTTAAGTAAATTTTTCCAATGTTTGTTTCAACATGAATGATAACTGTTTCTTTTGTTTTTATGGAAAAAGATTTTTCCTTATTTCTTTTCTTAGCTTACTTCTCTGGCAAACACCCCTTCCCCATTTTTCCTTTTTTCTTTTCCTTTTTCCTTCCTTTCCTTTTCTTTTCTTTTCCCCTTTGCCTTTCGTTCCCCCTACCACTTCTATTCGCCCAGACATGGCTAAATTTCAACTTTTAAACTCTCAGCTCAGATGAGGAAGAGAGATGTCTTCTACAAATAGACATAAGTATCTGTCTGCTTCCCTGTTTACTTCTTGAAATTCAAAAATTATTAATTCCACCCATTCTATTTTTCTGTGATGGAAATTTTCTTTGAACTTCTGCCGGTATAAAATCTTTTGTCATTTGAATTTGTTTGAATAAATATTTTCGTTGCTGAAGACGCAAGATTATTCTCGTAGAAATGGCTATTCAACGAATTTGAACATCGAAATTTTGTTTATATATATATATATATATATATATATATAATTTTGAATTAAATGTATATTGCAACACGGATATTTCTATATTTCGAGATAGAATCTCATCATAAGGCAATGTTGTGAAAATTATATATATATATATATATATATATATATATATATATATATATATAATTTTGAATTAAATGTATATTGCGACACGGATATTTCTATATTTCGAGATAGAATTTCGTCATAAGGCAATGTTGTGAAAATGATATATATATATATATATATATATAATTTTGAATTAAATGTATATTGCGACACGGATATTTCTATATTTCGAGATAGAATCTCGTCATAAGGCAATGTTGTGAAAATGATATATATATATATATATATATATATATATATATATATATATATATATATATATATGAAATTATATACACTTATACATATTTTTACCTGCATATATGCACTTTAACATAAGTCTATCCACTGATCCCCACTTAATTTTCTTCCCCTTTCCCCACTATTCCTTTCGTCTGGAAAATTGAACTCATTCATTTTTGTAAGAAAAAAAAAAAAAAAATCGGTCTGAGAAAGTGAATATGTTTTAAAAAATATTCATGAAATAAACTATCACCAATGGATTTTTAAATTTGTTAAATTTATTTTCATTATAATACTCTGTTAAATTGTAATATTGAGTTCTCATCCGATTATGATCTTCCGTGGAACTAAATTTACAAATTACAAGAGATACTACATAATTATATATATATATATATTTGTGGTTGGAATTTTTCATGGAATTAGTATTATTCCTTTATGTATTATTTTGATGTATTATTTAGAATATTATTACAATATTATGTACTACTTAGAATATTATTTAGAATTCGTAGTATTTCATTTATTTGTATGTATGGTAGACATAAGTCAGATTCATGAAGAATACATCGGTTTAAAGATGATGTTGTAATGTAATATTTTAAACGGGTGTTTAGAGTTGGTAGTAATGGTATTGTCATGTTTTCAAAATAGATTCCTCTTCTTTGATTTGATTAATGCCAACCTAATTAAAAAAGCAAACATAACCCTTTAGGGGAAAGTATCGGCAGTTCCGATGAGTGAAGACATCATAACGGTGTCCTCACGAAATTTTGAATTCAGCATGAACCTGCTCAGGTAAAGTGACACATTCTTTACATTAAACTTATATACGATCTCTCTCCACCCCGATATCGAGAATTTTACGATTAAAAAAACTTCTTGCTAAAATACCTTTCATTATTAAAACTACTTAAAAAAACCAAAAAAAAAAAAAACCAACAACCTTAGCGCTAAACATTATCACCACTCAAAACTATATATATATATATATATATATATATATATATATATATATTTCTTGCCTGCTGTTTGCGCTTATCAGCACTAGATTCACCAGCAGTAATACTTTGAAACCTCATTATAGTGCAATAAAGACAGAGGAAGATTCAGAACGAACCTTCGCTCATCTGTACTACAGTCTATTTAGCGAAGGTGATCAGCTTCACTAGCGATGGTAGTCAGCTGTCACATGGCCTTCTGCTGTGTCCATTCACGTCTTGTTAATTCAGCAATTCGCTTATCAGCTGTAAGTAGATTGTAGCATAATGATTAGTAAACTGATCTTGTAGATTATAACTTTATTACATTTGTAGTGAATTTTTATGTTGAACAAGTTGCAATGTAGTTGAGATTTAAGTTATTCTCTTTTCCTTTCTTACCAGTTATTGTTTTTATTGTAATTGATATTGTTTTGTATTATTGGATTGTCATTTTCACATTTATTTTTTATTTTAATACGGCATGCATCTTCAAATCATGATAGTATTTTTCAAACATTCCCAACTTCTATGCTTTGGTTTAATGTTTATCACTGATCAATAAATATGACTTAAGTGTGGACTCGTGATAAACAAGTGTTAGTAAATTTCATGAACATCCTTTCATTGCAATAAGAATATATCATTATCAAATACTTCCATGACAACTGTTATGATGAAATCTCCTCTATGGTTTCTAGACTTTCTGAATTGAAGTGCAGTACTAGATTGGCGGCAAGGTCTCATCATTTTGCATTTGTATTGGCTAGATGTCACCGTAAATTCTTTATTAATAGTTTCTTTTCTCTCAATTATCGCTTGTAAAACTTTCTTCTGGCTTATTTCTTCTCAGTCAAGTTTGATCTTCAAGAATTTAAACACAATGTCAATCGTCATCTTTCTTCTGAAATTCTGTTCCTTTATTGTTTTCAATCCTTAATAATGTTTTTCTTATATTCTTTTACACTCGGCAACCCCTTGAGTCATAGTGGCTTTATTGCCTTGCTTGGGTTAAAATGATTTAAAAAATTACAGTGTCAATGAAAATTGAGAGGAGTATTAATGAATAGATTGAACAGAATTATAGTATTTTCGCGCTCTGTGCAGGATAACAATAATAAACAAAGACTAGTGAACGCCTTTCTCTGATAACGAAATAATAATGATAAAATAAATGATTGGCAAATCTTAGTTGGTCAAACAGAGCATGACTTAAGGTATCACTATTTTAAAATCCAATGTATGATGATAAATGTATTCAGTCAAATATTTAGAACCCGGTAGGCAGCTGGACCGTTTATTCTCTATCAAATCTCCGAGAAAACTTTCTTTATTAAACCAAAAACACTTCCAGATTTCATTAATTTAGAACAGTTTTGTAAAAAGAGTTGCTTTTTAAAAATGAAATAAATTTTTCATACTTACTTTTGCTCGTTGGTTTTGGAACCACACCTGAACAACTCGGACGCTCAGACCCGTCTCAGCAGCCAACGACTCCCGTACCTGAAAGACCAATTGATTTTTATTAGACCACCGTGTACATCTTTTAATTTTTCTTTTGATACGGCATTAACTCTTAAATCATTGTCTCAATTTTCAAACATTCCCAAATGAGTAAGTGAAAGAATGAGTAACAAATTCGTTTTTGCAGAAATTTACCTTTCGACATGGCTTTGGATTAACTTCAAAGGATGCTTTGAACTTTCTCCTCTGGCTTGTTGTTAGAATCGTTCGGGGTCGTTTCGGTCCTTTGGCGGTTTCGCCTTCAACGTCGTCAAAACTCTCACCATCATCACCTTAGAAAACAAATCAAAGAGGCCATGTAAAAAGTAATTAGGATAGCCAGGCTCTATTACTGAAATTAGCTTAAAAATTGTACAATCGATTTGAGACTATGTAAATATTCCTGACAGATTTTTTAAAAAATAGCTTAGTTGTTGGTCAGGTCGATGATTGTGGGAATATTTAATATCGACTTTTCTATAGGGCACTCAGTAAGGATGGAAGTCGCTACTCGGTAGCAACGGTCAAACTGACTAGCCTTGCTAACACTTGCCCCATTCCGATTTCTGGTTTATTCTAAAACGTGTCAGCCCTTGTTGATTTATTCAATGTCAAATTTTGTATGAGTACTCAGAGATGCTCGAACTCCCTGCTGAGTATAAACGGTCAACTGAGCTATCGTCGTCTTACATGCTCGCAGTATTGTAACCATAATCTTCATCTACTGTGTTTCCCTTCAAGACGTTGGAGATTATGATTTGCCACAATGTCTTATCATTTGTAACACTTAGCAATGTTTATTTTTTTTTTTACTATCCCTTCCCTGTCACTGTTCTGTCATCCATTTACACAAACTCGCTAAGCAAGTTACTAGCTGTTTCCACCTGTCCTTTTCGCCTTCAATATGTCTTGTGAGTGTTAAATTCTCCAAGCCATCTTTCCTCATTAGATAATTTGACACTCACAGGATATATTGAAGTCAAGAAGGACAAGGAAATGTAGCGCATAATGTACTTGTTAAAATGGATCGTAGAAAAGGGTTTAGGTGAGATAGCAAAAAGAGAAACTTTACTCAGAGCTACAAAAGACAGGAAATTGTGGAGGGCCATGATAGTCAACATTCTGGAGTGTTATGGCATATAGAAGAAGAACAGAAAGTCTCATTATTGAGTTAAATATAAATCCTGCGAATGTTTACACTACTGGCCATAATTATTAGGCCACCCCCGTTTTTTTAAAAGAAATGATGTATTTCATACTATTTTAGTATTTCTTGCTATTCTTCATTCTTCCATTGATGAAACTGCAATATAGGTAATTATTTAATATTTCTAAATTCATTTGATGAACATTTTATTGTGCGATATTAACAAAAGAACCATTCTATTTTCACTTACAATTATTCACTTCGCAGTAGATACTAAAAATAGTGTGAACTACATCATTTTTTAAAAACACTGGGGTGGCCTAATAATTATAGCCGGTAGTTTATATCAAACGCCTCGTCTCTATGTAGCTATAATGGCTTGATACAGGCAGATAATTATTCATGTTCCCTTCTCTATACTTATTTACGTATATAAAACGAATATTTATAGGCACATGAATATTTACTTTGGAAGCTTCTTGCATTCATGTGTGTAAAGTATAGAAAATCTCGTGATAGCTATAAAGATATGAGCGAGTAGATTTTTAAAAAATGCAAATGTTGAGTAACTGTAATTTCAGTATTGCCAGGTGTATAAAATGACATTGTTACAGATGTAGGTTATCAAGCCCTGTTAATTCCAAGGCATTTACAAATAATCACGATTTTACATCATACAACGTTACACTTGCCGATTTCTAGTAGTCAATTTATGTTGTGATAAAACTTGAAGATTATTCTTGACTATTTTTCTTATTTTTCAATCTCGATAAAGATTTTTGTTAGCTGTTCTACTAAACCGTTAGTATAGATTTTCCAAAAATATTTATTTATTTATTTTAATCATATCACACAGTTCAAGGCAGTAAGACACAAGGGGTTACTGAGTGTGAAAGAATAAAGAAAAAAAAACGTTATGAAGGAGTGAGAACAAGAGAAGAGTTACCCAAAATATAGTAGATGGCGACTGACATTTAAATGTTTAAAGATCAAAATTGGCTAGAAAGCATTGAACCAGAAGAGAGTTCCACAAGCGAAAAGTGCGAGAAAAGAAATTGTTAGCACAGAACTTATGGCTGCATCTAGCGAATTCAATAGTGAATTGATGAGACCTTGCCGCCAATCTAGTACTGCGCTTAAATTCATAAATTCTAGGTACCATAGCAAAGAGTTTATTAAAACAATTACCTTGAAAGTAGTTATAGAAAAGACGCAGAGAAGCAATCTTATGGTGGTGAGAAAGTGACTGAATTCAAGACATTAAGTCAGGACCAAGAATATTGCTGATTCTTTGTTGGAGTTTAACAAGAATCTCTTAATATACAACAGGAGCACCGGACCAAATGTAGCAGCCATATTCAAAGCAAGAACGAATGGTAGACTTATAAATATGTAAGATGGATTCTGGAGAAAAATTGTTTAGCTCGACACAGTGAACCAGCGTTTTAGCAGCAGAACTAGTAATGGATTCAATATAGTGTTTCCATTTCATGTCAGCCGAGAATGTTAGTCCAAGGTGCAACGAGGTTACACTCAGCTATGCTGATGGCGGACAGAAAAAGGTCTTACAAGTGATTAATAGAGAGAAGTTTCGTTTTAGAAGCGTTACAATTAACAAGCCATTCTTTGCCCTATTTAACAACAGACTGCAGGTCATTTTTTTTAGATCAGCTGCTAATTTAACCTTATCGAACTTATCATATACTATCAACACAAGAGTAAATGATTATGTCATTAATATAGATATCAAATTAAGAACAGATAAAATCTATGATAAAAATTCATCTATATTTTAACAAAAGATGTATTCCCCAAGTTTGGTGAAGTTTGAAAAATGGGATCTATCTATCTATTTATCTATCTATCTATCTATCTATCTATCTATCTATCTATCTATCTATCTATCTATCTATCATATAATATAATTATATGGTTATGTCAATTTTACATTGCTACATGGAAATTTCTATGTTTCGAGATGAATTCTCATCATCAGGCAATGTTGGTGTCTTTGTGCAGACGATTTACATTTAAATGACAAATACTTTCGGTTTACTGTGAATGTATGTGGGTGTTTTTTTTTGTGTCTGTGTGTGGCTAATCAGAATGGAGATTCACTTAGGGGTTTGACCCCGAGAAATTTCTGTGCTAACATACTTTTTTCCTCCTCTGTTTTTCTTTTTCCTTGACCCTATTCCTCTCTTGTCTGTTTTCCTTCGCATTTATCTGATCTTATCATTTTCCCTTCAGTTTTATTACATTTGAATGTGATATTCCTTTTTGGTAGTACCAATCTCCTTATGTCAGAGCACTCAAAATATAAAAAAAACCTTGAGTCCTCTTCACTTGGAATTATCTATCTATCTATCTATCTATCTATCTATCTATCTATCTATCTATCTGAAAAGTTATAGTGCATTAAGTTATTAAAAATAAAACCTCTTACCTATCGGTAAGAAATTAAAAAAAAATCACTGATATTTATTAGTACAGTAGCATTGATTTTTACGCTTATTTCTTTGGTTTGTTTAATAAAATACAATTATCTCCCTTGAATGATATTTGAATCTTTCCCCCGTTAAGACAGCGAAAGAATCTTCTTATTCTCTTCCCTCTACGTACCGTTACGATTACTCTTTACTTTTCTTGGTATTTATTCCTCCACCAATTTGCACAAACTTGTCAAATAAGTTAGTTGCCTTTATTCCCTTGCCTCACTTGCTTTTAATGAGTCTTGTGAGTGTTAAAGTTTTCAAGTTTTTCATTCTCAAAACAAATCAGATATTTATAATTGTTAGCTCTGTCTGTTTAAGATTTGCGTTGTGGTGCAGTGGATATCGATTCGAAACGAAAAATCGGAGAGCCAAGTTCGAATTCATAGTTGAATTCCTTGCATTCACTTACGCGCAAATACCCTTCGGAAAGGTATTAATCCTTCTCTTCCCTCCAGTTATGGGTTAAATAATAGAACAGGTTGGGTTCTATAGCTTTGGCTGGCAACCAGTCCACCGCAGAAAGCAATGGCAACCTACTGTGGGATAATCTTCTGCCCAGTCAGTCATGTCTTTTTTCGAGACATGATCGCCCAAAGCGTGTATCACGTATGGCACTCAACTGACTGACTGAAGGCGTTCTCAACGTTCCTAAGTAGAACCGCATCTTATTCGCTTCAGATCTTTTCTTTGTCAGTATTATCATACTTTGTGTTTCTTTAGATTAAAATTAAAACAGTTTTAAAAATTGTGATCAAAGTTCTTCCATATTTAATTAACCATTAGAAGAATATGATTTGACGGAAAAATGGTTACTTTAAAATAACATTAAAACCTTCTAATGAATGACAAGATGTCTTCATAAGTCGCCATTTTAAGGAGAAAAAGAAAAACAATTTAAAAAAATTTCCTTCTGTACCTTATAATGTTATCATAATTTACTGTTTCATCAAATGGAGAGGTTTTTAATTGCTAATGGATATGTGGCAATTAATTAATAATGAATACTTAATTATTAATTGCTAAATATTATCCGGTAATTAATAATGAATATCTAATTGTTAATTACTAATGAATATCTGTTAATTTATTAATTAATGATGAATAACTAATTAGTAATTGCTGATTATTATTAGTTAATTAATTAGTAATGAATATATGGTAATTAATAATGAATAGTTAATGATAGTTAATGAATAATGAATAGTTAATGATAGTTAATTTCTAATGAATATCTGATAATTAATAATGAATACCTGATTATTAATTGCTAATGATTATTTAGTAATTAATTAATAATAAACATCTGATAATTAATTGATAATGAATACTTGATTGGCAATGAATATCTGCTAATTAATAATCAATATATGATTGTTGATTTATGAATGACTGGTAATTCATTAAAAATGAATACGCTTTTAATGAATATCTGGTAATTGATAATGAATACCTGGTTAATAATAGTTAATGAATATCTAGTAATTAATTAAAAATGAATGTTTGGTAATTTGTTAATAATGAATACCTGATTGTTGATTACTGATCAGTATCTGGTAATTAATAATCAATACCTGATGTTCATTTATAATCTGGTAATTGGCTGATAGTGAATACCTATGTATAATTGATAACATATATATCACATATACTCGAGCTACTAGACTAGTTTACATGTAACCGCAACTTCTACCCCATCAGCTTTTTGCTCGCACTTACCACCTTTGGAATTCCCTTCCGTATACTTGCTTCCCTGACAGCTACAATCTCCAAGAATCTAAATGCAATGTCAATTGGCATCTCTTATCCCCTTGACTCGCATCCTTTCCCTGCAACCCTTGTATCATGTTCTTTTCCCTGTCTACTCTACTCTCATGCAGCTCTCTTCACACTAGTGTTCTCATCCTTCTCTTACCCATTCTCTGATACCCTCTGTAAAATGTTCTTCTTTCTCATCACTCTCCTCTTATGTACCCCACCCGCGCACCAATGACAGTACTGCCTTGCTTAGGGTGGAATGATTAACAACAACAACAACAACAACAACAACAACAACAACAACGACGACGACGACAACAACAACAACAATAATAATAATAATAATAATAATCTACTTATTAATTATAAATAACACTGCGACTTATGCGAAAACTTTTTTGAATTGGATGACAAATTTATTAAACAATGAACAAAAAAAGAAACCTTAATCCGTTCTTGCTCAATTCATTTTTATTTTAATTAAATTATGATTATATTATAATAAACTATTTTAATTATTTCTATAATTTATTATTTACATTATTTACATTTTTTTTAATCATATCACCCCGAGCAAGGCGGTAACGCCACTGATGAACAGGGGCTACGTAAGAGTGAAAAGATTGGAAAAGAGAAAGCCGGAAACCACATTTTAAACAGGAAACAAGGGATGAGCCTCTTCACCTGTTCAATAGACATGGGTGGAGTGTAAACCGGGCGATAGTTTAGTCTACTCCACCAGCTATTGTCTCCATCTTTGTTGTTATCATCACAAAGTTTAGGCTTTGTGCCTTCCGGTTTTGATTAGGTGTTTTTCTACCCGGATAGTGCGTTGTGGAGCAGTGGATATCGGCTTGGAACGAGAAATCGGTGAGCTGAGTTCGAATTCCAGTTGAATTCCTTATATTCACTTACACGCAAATACCCTTGGGAAAGATATTAATCCGTCTCTTCTCCCTCTAGCTATGGGTTAAATGGCAGGGCAGGACAGATTGGGTTCTATAGCCTTGACTGGCAACCAGTCTATCGCAGTGGGAAAATGGCAACCTACTGCGGGAAAATCTTCTGCCCAGTCAGTTATTTCTCTTCCAGGCATGATCGCCCAAGTGTGTATCACGTATGTCACTTAACTAGCTGACTGAGCCCTTCAGGAATTTTGAACTAAACTCTTTATTTAATCTACGACTGTAGATTTTTATTGTTTCGTTGTTCATGTCAAGGGATATCTCATTTAGTATTGTTTAGTTATTGCTCGCTCCGTTCCCACTGAGTTCAAGTTTACACTGCTAGGACCAGGGATTGAACTCACAAATAATATATCAAGAACCAACGTTTTATTTGTACTTATTTATTTCTATTTGTATCTATGATTTTATTTACATTAAAAATCAAACGACATAGAAAGTTGTGGAGAACCATGATCGCCTATGCCCTTAACGGACGTGACACGTAAAAATAGGATATTTGTTTATGTTTCTACTGTTTTTGCTGAAAAAGTTCTTGGATGGACCCACTCACCCAAAATTTGACCATAATTTAGTTTGGTCGGGCCAAGTACTTTCATTACTTTCCTGTATCAATCCAATCTTTAAATCTGACTAGATTTTGGTCAAAAGACTTCTCATTTACTATTTATTATTCTCTTGTAATGATCTCTCAGTTTTTCGACGATCGGAAAGCCAACAAAATTGAATCCTTTGAACGATAAAAATATTAACAAACGATTGTTGAATGACAAATTTAACTCATTTTTTATAATAAAGATAACATTTATTAATGAAACTGAGTTATATAGCCAGCTACGGTGATTCATTGTTCTTTTTTTCTTTAAGTTGCCAGACAGCTGTGAGAAAGGAAAGATGTACATGTGTGTGTGTGCGTGTATGTGTGTGTGTGTGTGTGTGTGTGTGTGTGTGTGAGAGAGAGAGAGAGAGAGAGAGAGAGAGAGAGAGAGAGAGAGCGAGAGAGAGAGAGAGAGAGCGAGCGAGAGAGAAAGAATTTTTGTCGTCTGCTTTGATTTGACAGCTCCTGGCTCTATGTGTATGTTCTTTTTTACCTTTTCTTTCTTTCTTTTTTGAGTTGAGGGGGAGAAAATGAGAGAGTAAGAAATGCGTCCATCACTACGTACAACTTTCATGGTCTCTTCTCTCATCCCCACGTCTTTGTCTCTAAAGCTCTTCTTTTTACATCCTAAATTTTTTGTAGGGGATCACTTCCATTTTCGACTTCAAGATACCTCTAGAACCACCCAGAACAGGTCTAGATCTTTCATCCTAAACCGGAAGTCCCCGATTTTATTTATTTTTTGTAATTTTTTTCTTCTCTTTCTCTCTTATCTCTTATCTTTTTATTTGTTTGTTTATTCATACTCTTCTTCTTCTTCTTCTTTTTCTTCTTCTATTATTTGATTATTTATTTATCCCATTACATAACGCTATCAGTTCATTTTAAAAGGGAAGTTTCTTAAACCAGTCTTCTTTTAGTAGAACCAAATAATTTTATTTAATATCTTACATGTGTTTCTGTTAATTCTCGATATCGAAAAAGCATAGTAGGTGTATCATTCGTGGGTTAAAAGTGATGTCTTTTAATTGTTGATGTGTCCTTTGGCGTCTGACAACTCCATTGAATCGCACGTTTGATTTGGCTCTGGAGACATAGCGGTTGACCGAAAATATTTGAACTTGTTTACGACAATTGGGACCATTTTGACATGGGTGTCGATCCGACATTAATCTGGGAACCACATAACTCTCGTATCCCCCCTAAGGCAGACTGTTTATCTATGAAGAAAAAGACACAAGCATTGACACAGATCCATCTTGAAGGCTTATTTATAACTATTAGTTGACAGAATGAATGCGTTTTCTTAGCAACGGATACATTCGTGTGAAATGTTCTTCAGTTTAGAAAGGATACTAAAAATAGACTAAATCTCAGGTTAAGATTTTGATAAAATTTGTCATATTTATTTCTACTGCTAAGAAGAGCATGAAAAAGAAATAGAATAATAATAATATTAAGAATAAATATGACAATAATAATAATATGAACAAGAAATAGATTACTAATAATAATATGACGAATAAATAGAAAAATAATAAAATATAACAGGAATAAAATATAAAATATAACAGGAGAAAACTTGTATATTAATTGATATGGCTTGTCCAGCGGATTGTAACATAGCAAGCATGGAATTCGAAAAACTGTCAAAATATAAAGACCTGGCAATTGAAATAGAAAAATGTGGAAATTGAAAACAAGAGTTGTGCCAGTGATAGTAGGTGCACTTGGAATGATAAGAAATGGAACAAAACAACACATTGAAAGAATCCCTGGAAACCCCAGCTTAAGAGATATACAAAAAATTTTCTTGTTAAGTACAGCCCACACACTAAGAAGAACTTTGTTTATGTAACGCTAGGGATGATAGGGGAGATAGAAAAAACATGAAATGGAGCCATAACGATACACCACTACCTGCCTTAGGTCTTCCTGCAGACTTGGTTGGTAGTGCGATCATAGCAGAACTCGAAATATGATGAAAAATGACAACATAATAATAATAATGGTTATAAAATAGCCCCCCCCCCCCCAAAAAAAAAATAAGCCATCTATTTTACATGGATGACTTAAAATTGTATGCTAAGAATGATAACAAGCTGCAAGGTCTTCTGCAAACTGTAAAATGCTTCAGCGAAGACATTGGAATGAAATTCAATTTGAATAAATGTGCTAAAGCTACAGTTTTACGTGGATCGCTACAACAAACATCCTCAATTAGCTTAGACCCTGCTGTTACAATAAAAAAGTTAAAACCAGAAGCTTATAAATATCTAGGTGCAAATGAGAGTGAAAAAATTCACCATAAAAATGAAAGAAATAGGGCTTAAAGAGCACTATAGAAGGCTACAACTGATATTAAAAACTGAATTGAATTCTCAGAACAGAATTATGGCCATTAATAGCCTTGCAATCCCAGTTGTCCAATATAGTTTCAACATCTTAAACTGGACTCTAAACGACATCAGGCGAACGGATTCTAAAAAAAGAAAGCTTCTTTCTAAACATAAGATGCATCATCCAAAGGCTGATGTAAACCGTCTATACATACCCCGTAAAGAAGGTGGAAGAGGTCTTATTCAGCTAGAATTGTCATACAAGACAACAACTATTGGCTTACTAACATACATAGAAACAACAAAGAACTGGATGATACAATTAGTCAAGCAACATGAAAACAGAAAGAAAAAAATATTCAATAATAAAAGAAGGCAGTAAATACAAACAAGATTTACATTTAGTAGATTCTGTAGAAAAGCAAAACAGAAACCAAGAACCAAATATTGCGGCAAAAATATGAAAATGAAAGCCAAAGATAAAGCTCTTGAACAGATGAAACAACGCTGGCAAGACAAACCTCTGCATGGCCAATATCCAGAACGTGCCAATAAATCGATGGTAATAAAGTTAATATTCATCCATGGTTACGTGCATCTGGATTAAAGTCTGAGACTGAAGGCTTTATTCTTGCAGCGCAAGACCAAAGTCTTTTCACTAGGAACTTTCAGGCAAATATTATACATAATAATGTAGATCCAAAATGCAGGTTCTGTGATAAATACCAAGAAACAATCTAATCTCAGGATGTTCTGTACTTGCTCCAAATGAATATAAAAATCGTCACGATAAATTGGGGCAATATTTACATTGGACAATGGGCAAACACTATGGAAAATCTGTAAACAAACACTGGTATGTACATCACCCAGCACCGGTTGCAGAAATAGAAGATGTTACCATTCAATGGGATTACACCATCTACACAGACAGAAAAATTGAAGCAAATAGGCCGGACATTATTGTTACAAACCAGAAAGAAAAAAACTTGCCTATTAATTCATATGGCTTGCCCAGCGGATTGTAACATAGCAAGCAAGGAATTCGAAAAACTGTCAAAATATAAAGACCTGGCAATTGAAATAGAAAAAATGTGAAAAATGAAAGCAAGAATCGTGCCAGTGATAGTAGGTGCACTTGGAATGATAACGCTAGGGGTGATAGGGGAGATAGAAAAAACATGAAATGATGCCATAACAATACGCCACAACCTGCCTTAGGTGTTCCCGCAGACTTGGTTGGTAGTGCGACCATAGCAGAAATCGAAATATGATGAAACATGACAACATAATAATAATAATAAAGACCTGGAAATTCAAATAGAAAAATTGTGGAAACTGAAAATAAGTGTCGTACCTGTGATAATGGGTGCATTTGGAATGATAAAAAGTGGAATAAAAAACCACATTAAAAGAATACCTGAAAACCCCAGCTTAAGAGATATACAAACAATTGTTTTGTTAAGTACAGCCCACACAGAAGTTTGTCTATGTAACGCTAGGGATGATAGGGTAGATAGCAAAAAAAGACATGAAATGGAATCAGAACAACACACCACTAACTGCCTTAGGTCTCCCTGCAGACGTGGTAGGTAGTGCGACCATAACAGAAATCGATTTATAATGAAAAATGACATAATAATAATAACAAACACATACCCAATTACAGAGATAGTACCTGTAACAATTTTAGGGGACTTTACAATATACACACACAGAATAATCAAAGCTAATCACCCAGATAGTTTTTTGAAGATCTTCAAAGATACATGACAGTCCCTGTAGACTGTCATGTATCTTTGAAGATCTTCAAAAAACTATCAAAATAGAAGGATCTCGAAGTGGAAATCTCAGAAATGTGGCACATGAGGACATCAATAATTCCAGTTGTAGTTGGAACACTCGGATTTATTGGAAAAGTATCCTTAGCAACGGATATATTCCTGTGAAATGTTCTTCGGTCTAAAAAGGATACTAGAAATAGACTGAATTTCACTTTGAGATTCTGAAGAAATTCCTGGTAGTCCATGCCTTAAAGAAATAAAAAAAAAACAAAAAAAACACACACACAACTGCAGCCCACACATCACGGAGAGCTTTATCGACGTAAAATGTGTGTGATCTTAGTTTTATTTTAAATTCTTTTACAAAAATGATAAATGAAAAATATCATGAAGCCGATGCTGACCTTAGGTCTCTGGCTGGGGCCCGAAAGGAAATGTGTATACAATAAAAATAATAATAATGATAATAATAAAGAACAAATAAATTAAAATAATAATAATACAAATCAGAAGAAATATAATAATAATAATAATAATAATAATAATAATTAGCAGCATCAGCAGCAGCAGCAGCAGCAGCAGCAGCAGCAGCAGCAGCAGCAGAAGAAGAAGAAGAAGAAGAAGAAGAAGAAGAAGAAGAAATGAATTGATGAAAGTACCCAGCTTATGATAGGTGCACATATATGTGCCCATAAAGAGATTCTTATATTTATAAGATTTGAAAGATGTCTGACATTAATGGCTACTAACTGCGCATATTCATTCAGGTTATGAACGGTCAACATCTAATGTCAGACCATTAGAAAAATTATTGATATCTATATGTATGGGAACCAGATTTACGACGTACCATCCCAGTTGTACAACTATTCAGTGCAGTGTAGCTTGGGATTCTTTTTTTACTACCTCAAAATCTTCGAACTGGCTACTTCCATTTCAATGGCAGCTAGTCGCTACAAACCCGAAAAACAATTATTTAAATCGAAGATATCTATTTGGTTAATTCTACAAATTTCACCTTTTATCCAAAGCGAAACGTTTTCGTGTTGCTTCGTAATTTTCAAGTCTTCGAGTCCCCAAGCAAATTCTTTACAATATAAATCTGCGTAAACTAGTTCTTTAACCACCACTCAACGGTGAGTAAATCAACTGAGCATATTTTAGTATGGTACAAAGTCACCATTGCGGGACAAATAGTAAGGATCAAACACACTACAGTATAAAAAGTGTACGAATTTGACTTGATAACCATTAATCCATGCCAAGCTATCCATAGTTTATCTAAACTTATTTATAAATGAAACTTTGTCTGTGTGTGTGTGTGTGTGTGTGTGTGTGTGTGTGTGTGTGCCTCTGTGTGTGTGTGTGTCTGTTACTTATAGACTCCGAAACGGCTGAACCGATTTTCTTGAAAATTTACACAATTGTACTATAAGCATCTGCGAGTGTTCTTAGCTAGGTTTTGTGTCGAGGTACCCCCGATAAATATCGAAAATCGATAATCGAAAAAATCGGGTTATAGAAGGAGTGGTCCGATTTTAATCAAATTTGATACACTCATAGACAAAGACATAAGAAACGACATTCAGAAGTTTCAAGGTTGCAGGTCTTACAATAGTGCAGAAAATCGACAATATATATATATATATATATATATATATATATATATATATATATATATAAGGCAAGATGTTTGTGTGTGTGTTTATCTGCCTGTATGTCTGTATTTTTTTCACCCTTTTTATTTTAGTTTTTGCTTCGGGTTTGGCTCTAAGTAGGTATAATTGTAGTTCTTAGTCTCAGGCATGATACCATTTACTCAGAGGACTTATTTAGCCTTCAAAATTTAGTTTACAACGAAAAAAACTTATTTGATATCGATACCAGGAAATCAAAATTTGACTTATATCCATTCATTTTTCTTTCAGTCTACGGTTTCGTTTTAACTAGAAACAGCTATTGGTTTTTAGTCTTTCGTGCCAACGTCCAAAGAGTCTGAGCTCCAGGACTATGGTTTAGTTTTAAAGCTTTCATTACACCCGAGCAACGCCGGGCTATACTGCTAGTTCTTTATAATTAGTATGATTGAAAATCTTACTATAATTAATATAGAGAAATTAAAAATTGAGATGAAATATCTTTTATAATGAATAAAGGAGAGTTTATATGTTTGCATCCCAGTCCAAAACAATTCTATTATTTTTTTTTCATATAAAAATAATATAAAGATATCGTTCACGCTAAAAGTATCAGTGGATTATAACAAAGACTTAAGTCGTTTTTTTTCTGCCTTTGCCCGACTGTGAATAGGATACTGTTCTCTAACTTCTATTGGCAAAGAGAATATTAAGTTCGTATCACTTCAAAGAACAGAGACAGACAGAAGTAGAAAGAGAACATTGACTGAAAACCGTGTCCATTTATATGCAGTTCCAATACGCAATTCATTGACTGGATACAAATTAAAAAAAAAGAAAGGCTTTCTACATGGTCGGCTAATCTGAATTCAATCGGTAAATATTACTCAGCGGTGTGGACAATACAAATATAGTTCCCAATAGCTGATTATTTAATTAGAGACAAAGTCCACACCTAAGGTAAAAACTGCAAAAGTATTTCCTCATCAAATCGACAGCGTTGTTGAATAAAGATAAAACAATACAGTGTAAGAAAGAACAAATGTCTGAACCTAACTTTCACTGATTTTTTCCAGACTAGTTTAATAATTTTTCTTGTTATCTTCGCAAATTAAAGTGCCCTTCACAGGACCCTTAACTGCAAATTCTTTCTTACAATGCCGCCCCGTGTCTTGACTCAGCTGGTGTATATTTTTACTAACAACCTCCAAAGAACTTTAACAGTACTATATCCTATGGGCCGACAACCTTTTGTTAACCATGTGCCGACTTAAGGTTTTAAAATCATTCAATCTGCTAACTGCATACGTATTTTTACACAAATCAAGGTCAATATATCTGTTCTACAATATAGTTCATATAGTAATATATAGAATATTATGTACACCACATTAATAGAAATAAACTGTTTTTAAAAGTGTTTTTAAGTTTTTATTATTAATGGGAGCCTTACCCTTGCATGATCTTAGTGAATTGCTCAATATCGGCAACATACTTTGTTACTTTGAATTTTACTCAATTTTGTAAATGTTCAGGTGTTAGGCAACTCCGTTGGGAACTCAACACAGCTTTCATATGACATAAAATTTGCTCACAGGAATAAGTTGAATCAAAACCCGAAAGAAGAGCAAAAGATATTTTCTTGAAACAGATGAAGGATCCTGGAAGGGATGTCCAATAAATGAGAATAGTAGCATAATTTTCTAAAATTTCGTCTTCCAGAGATTTCCTCAGTTCAACAAATCGTGCCATTGAAAATTGCTTGACGTGCCACGTGTAGTACGCGTTCCGTAGTTTGCTAACCCCTGCATATCTCATAATAGATACTACATTTACATTGCCGTGAACATTATTAGCTACTTTTAATCTTTTCTAACTTTTAGAAATGTTTAGACTATTAATGAGCAGAAAAATTCAGAATAATTCCCATAATATGCATGAATTATAATGGTAGTTGAGTAATCGTCTTTGATACTAGAGACGTTAGAGTCGTCAGAGGCTGAATCACCACTATTTGCAATAAGGTGTAGATGTTTGTACTTGCACAGCACACAAGTGACAGTTGGCAAACGATTGGACAAACAGATAAACTTATAGTGTATATTACGTCCCTCTTGGAAAAGTTTTATCATTATAACTAGAAAACTTTTTCAAGTTTCTCGTTATTACCCAAGTCACTGAAACCCCAAGAAACGCAATTAGAAATTACTAGCAGTATAGCCCGGCGTTGCTTGGGTGTAATGAAAGCTTTAAAACTAATCCATGGTCCTGGAGCTCAGACTCTTTGGACGTTGTAACGAAATACTAAAAAGCATTAGTTGTTTCCAGTTAAAGCGAAACCATAGACTGAAAGAAAAATTAATGGATGGAAGTCAAATTTTGATTTCCTGGTATTGATATCAAATACGTTTTTTTCGTCGTAAACTGAATATTGAAGGCTAAATAAGTCCTCTGAGTAAATGGTATCATGGCTGAGACTAAGAACTACAATTATACCTACTTAGAGCCAAACCCGAAAAAAATACTAAAATAAAAGGACTGAAAAAAAATACAGACATACAGGCAGATAAACAGACACATACACAAACATCTTGCCTTTTATATATATATATATATATTTATCGATTTTCTGCACTATTGTAAGACCTGCAACCTAGAAACTTCTGAATATCGTTTCTTTTGTCTGTCTATAAGTGTATCAAATTTGATAAAATTCGGACCACTCCTTCTATAACCCAATTTTTTCGATTATTGATTATTATCAGGAGTAACTCCACAGAAAACCTAGCTAAGAACACTCGCAATCGCTTATAATACAACTGTGTAAATTTAAAATTTTAAAGAAAATCGGTTCAGCTGTTTCGGAGTATATAAGTAACGGACACACACATACAGACACACACAAACAAAGTTCCATTTATAAATAAGTTTAGAAGTTGCAAAATGTCGCCAGTGTTTACAAAGGCAAATAACATTGTGATGACGACAAAGTTACAAAGACTGACTTAATATGATATATATGTTTTATGTTTTAAAACTAGTTTTATAAGCTCGTTCATTGATTTTGTGTATTTCTTCATATGAAACAACACAGCATTCCTACTAAGTTAGCTGTTGCTGATAAAATGACGTTTTTTAGTGTGTTGGAGTAGATAGACTTTAATTGGAGTAGATAGACTAAACTATCGCCCGGTTCACACTCCACCCACGTCTATTGAACAGGTGAAGAGGCTCATCCCTTGTTCCCTGTTTAGGATGTGGTTTCTAGCTTTCCATTCTTTTTACCCTTACGTAGCCCCCTGCGCATCAGTGGCGTTATCACCTTGCTTGGGGCGATATGATTAAAGAAAAAACCTTCCTTTTCTGAATGCTCTATAAATTTTCAATCGGATTACGACTGGGTGAACAAGCTTTCCATTTCATCAATCGGTTGTCACTGAAACCCATTTTTTTCTCTTATTTTGCCGTAACAGAAATGTGGTTCTACAGAAGGATGTTGAAGATATCAAGTACCGAACATGCGAGCAATTGCAAGGCTTTGGAGAGGATGCAAACAAAAAAACTTATGCTTATCATCAGGAAGAGACAGATGAAGTTTCTAGCCCACATAATGAGAACTTTGAGAAACTAATATTCACGGGACGCATAGAAGTAAACAGAAACAGGGGAAAACAACGCGGGACTACTTGATGCGCTTGAGCAATTGGATGGTGGAACTGGGTTTTGGAGAGATACCAAGAGGAAAAGTGTTAAGAGAGACAAGGGATGGGGGTAAGTAGAAGTCCATGATTGCCTACGTCCCGAAAGGACACGGCATATAAAGAAAAAAAATTGCCGAATGTGATGAAGCATTGGCGTTAATAGAAAATCATTTTCATTTTGAAAGCTTTGGTTTCTGTTTGAACCAGAGCTATCCGTGCGCTTTTAAAAATCAATGTATGTCTAAAATATACAAAAAGATTTTTTTTACAATTTATGGTTGACTGGTGGTTCGATGTACTTTTAATTGTACCTCCTCTAAGGGTAGAATAATTAAGAGAAAGGGAATACAAAAATAAAGACAGAGTAAAGAAATAAAATAGAGAGAAAGGAGGAAAAAAGCGAGAAATAAAGAAAAGAAACGAAAAAACATAGAGAGAGAGAAAGAGGAAGAGTGAGAGGAGAGAGTTGATAATGAGAGAGAGATATATAAAGAGACGAAAGAAAAAGGAAAATAGAGAAAGAAAACAGACTAGAGAGCGAGGAAAAAAGCAAGAGACAAAAGAGAGAGAGAGAGAGAGAGAGAGAGAGAGAGAAAGAGAGAGAGAGAGAGAGAGTAAAAATCAGCTACTTACTTTTGGGACTGAGTGGCATTACACCATATTCCTTCTCAAAATCCATCCGGCAAAAGAGTTGTCCATCCCGTATGACAAACTGGTCGCCTTTCTGAAGTTGGTGCCCGCACGCCACACAAGCAAAACATCGCAAATGGTAGACATTGCCCAGTGCACGCATCACTAATTCATTTGCAGGAATCGGTTGCATACAGCTGCTGCATTTCGTCCCAAATAACCTGTACACACATCAGTAAATTTAGGTCAGTTAAAAACCGATCACTTGAAAATGCACATATTTATTATTATTATTATTATTATTATTATTATTATTATTATTATTATTCGTAGAGTACCCGTCAAAAATTTTGGGAGGATGTACTTATGGATCAACTGTTAGTGTCAGAGTAATCTGCTTAAGATCAAAGTGTCACTCTTCAGTCTTCTGTTCATTGTAGTATCTGTGCGCTCACTCTCACACACATACACATATGTATAACTTGTATAATCTATTTTATATATAACTGAACTCTTTCTTAAAACGTCATTATTATTATTGTCATTATTCAACGAAAATCTCCTCAAATCCCTAATAACTTTCCAAGTATTTTTGTAAACCTCAGCAACACAGTGGAATGGACAATTTCAATTATTTTTCAAATTTCTCATTCAATAACCATTAGAGTGCTTTTGACACAATTTCAAGTTCTCCAGCTGTTATAGGCACAACTCTAATCTAAAATGGATACATCGGCCACTTTCATATTTCATAACATTTCGGTTCTCTGAAAGAACCCAGATATTTTTCTTGTTTTTTTCAAAATTTTGGTTAGGAGCCTTCTAGAATATGTGTTGATATTTTTCTTTATTTTTCTTTCGTTGTTTACAATGAATTAGATTTGGTACGGATTGGACGATTCTTTGAAATTTTGAAATTATATAAAAAGCTTTAATATTTGATATCTGGGATTGCTACTGGTGTATATATATATATGGTGCGATGGGTAAATTGTTGCCATGTTATATTTTTATTTCACGCAGCGTTTTTCTTGATTTTGTCGACTGCACAGCATAGTTGGGTCAGTTGGGTACCGTCTATGAGAAAACGAGGACTATGCTGCAATTCAATCTGCCAGAAATTTTGAAACAGCATGCTTGGCATTCAAGACGGAAGCTCTAAGACAAAAATTTTAGTGTGTTTGAGTGTCAATCGGAGGACAATGCAAAGGAAAGAGTTGGATGAGTCTAATGGCGATTACGAAGGCGTTTGAAGTTATTTCTTATTACTTTGTTATTTGTTATTACTTTGCAAAATTTTACAAGGCAAAGAAGCAAAATTGAACTCGTCCGAATCACCCTAAATGTTCTTCGTTCTTTCATTGATGAAACTGCAATATAGGTAATTATTAAATATTTATAAATTCATTTGATGCCAATGTTATTGTGCATTATTAACAAAAGAACCATTCTATTTTCATTTATAATTATTCACTTGGCAATAAATACTAAAAAATAGTATGAAATGCATAATTTTTTTTAAACACTGGGTTGGCCTAAAAATTATAACAGGTAGTGTATATATTTTCATGTAATTTTAATTTTTCTTTTCGGAACATAAATTATATAAAAATTGTTCGAAAAATAAATAAATAAAATAAATAAATAAATAAAAAGCCAACACTCAACAATATCAGTCATGAACACGGCCAAAATATGCTTATTGTGTTTGGAATATAATACAATTCTATTATTCTACATACATACGCAAAACAATTCATACATTCAGTTAAAAGTAAAATAAAATTAATCCTTGATAATGGCTAAAAGTATAGCCGAAAGCGCCTGGACAAATAAAACACTCGGACAAATTTTATATAATTTATGTTCTGAAAAGAAAAAAATATAACATCACATGAAAAATTACATAAAAAAACATAACACCTTGTTTGTCATATTTAATGAAACTGGCATAAAAGAAAGATTGCTGCCTAAATACACAAGAGAGAGAGAGAGAGAGAGAGAGAGAGAGAGAGAGAGAGAGCGAGCGATGGATATAGTGTCGTCTGAATTACGCAAAAGTGAAAACAACACTGACATCTTATTTTAACAGATGTATTTAACAAAATTACAAAAAAATATCTTGAAATACTAATGAGTAAATTTATTCCATAAAACCGCCATTGGCTTCAACTACGGCCTCCAAACTACTTAGGAATTTCCTGCAACTCTTTCGAACGGTCTCCTATACTGACATAATATCTGCCTTCAGTTCATCTTTCAAGTTTTCAAATATGTCGGTGTTAATTTTCATTTCGTAACTTTAAGTTAAATTTCGTAAAATTAAATAACTTTCAAACAAATAGATTTAAATATATATATATATATATATATATATATATATATATATGTGTGTGTGTGTGTGTGTGTGTGTGTGTGTGTGTGTGTGTGTGTGGATGTAAAAATTTCTGATAAAGTATATCTGTAAAAGGGCACTATGAATAAATACTGAAGTAAAACTTATCTTCGTTCTCTGAGATCCCACCATTTCACTGTCGAAATTGTTAAATGAACCGACTCTTCTACTCTAATAGTTTCTTTTCTCGCACTTCCCGTCTGTGAAACTCCCTTCCATTTGCTTACTTCCTTGATAGCTACAATCTCCAAAAGTTTAAATACAACGTCAATTGCCTTCTTCTGTTTCCCTTGATTCCTATCCCTCTCTTATCCTTTGTTGGTCCAACCTTGCTTGGGTATTAAAAAAAAAAAACATTATCAAAGCACATAACATTCAGAGGACGAAATGCTTTGGCTAAGATAAGGTTTCCTTTTGACTTTATTTACACACACACACACACACACACACACACACACACACACACACACACACACACACACACATGTATAACGTTTATTATGCAGTAATAATAGTTTTAAACAAGTTTTGTAGAACAAGGTCTGATTATCCAATGTTTTATTTTTCCAACTTCCGACTAAATTGTTTTATGTCAGAATTCAAATTTGTAAACTTTGTAAAGTTTATTATTATTTTTTAATCCGTGGACTTTCGTCGGACACTACAGTCGTTATAAAAAATTGCGTGCTTAATTTCTTTATGAAAAATTTTTTAAAAATCGTATCACCCCGAGCAAGGCGGCAATGCCACTGTTGTGTAAAAAGATTAATTAGAAGAGAGTGAAGAAGAAGACGAACCAGTTAGAAAGGAGCAATAGAAGGATGGGAAAGGAAAGGATATACAGGCTGGGGAAAGAACTAGAGTCAAGTGGTTAATAGATGAGTATTAACATTGCATTTAAATTCCTGGAGGTTGTAGCCGTCAGGAAAGCAAGAATATGGGAGCGAGTTCCACAGGCGGGAAGTGCGAGAGAAGAAGCTGCAGGAGTAGAATTGTCGTCTACATTTGGTTAATCTAACTGTGAATGGGTGGGACCCAGTTGCCAATTTTTGGTTAATTACAGCGTTTGCTAGTTTGGTGGAATTCCAACTCACTTACAGGCGACGTTATTTACAACTTCTTCTTCATATGCCGTATCCCTTCAGGAGGTAGGCGATCATGGACGGACTTCCACTTGGCTCTGTCTCTTGTCGCTCTCAATATTTTTCCTCTTGGCATCTCTCTCCAAATCTCCTCCATCCATTTGCTCAAGCCTATCAAGTATGTCTCGCGCTGCTTTCCCCTATCTCTCTTTCCTTCTATCCGTCCAGTGAGTATTAAATTCTCCAGGCCCTTCTTCCTAATTATATGTCCCATAAACCTCGGCTGTCTCTTCCTGATATTAAGTATGAGTTTTCTCCTCGTTCGCATTCTCTCCAAAATCTCATCGTTGCTCACGTACTCCGTCCATAGTATCTTCAGTATCCTTCAGTTAAACCACATTTCTGCTGCCTCAAGCCTCTCCGTCATCATTGATGAGATTGCCCAACATTCACGTCCATACAGACAGACAGATATCACGTAGCAATCCAGCACTCTTTCCTTTGTTTCCAATGAGATTTTCTTGTCTCTTAGTACCCTGGTTAGCTTTTGAAATTCGTCCTTGGCCATATCAATGCGTCTTCAAATCTCAGTGTCGCTTTTTTCATCCTCTGTCAGAACACTTACTAGGTATTTTAATTTCTTTACTTGTTTTAATGAAACTAAATTTTTATTGTGATTTTTTTTTATATGTATTTATATACTTCAATATACGATCTTGTTTGGAGAACAATAGACTATTTAATGTTGGCTGCTGCCCTTGTATTTTAACGGTTACAAGAATTTTAAATCTTTCTATGCATTAAGTCTTTTATAAAATTTGATGCTATTAAAATTTGTTTTATACACATTTCAGTATACGATCTCCGATGGAAAAAAAATACACTGTTTAAAGATTGTTGCTTCCCTTTGTATTACAACGGCTACGTGCGTTGTGGAGCATTGGATATCGGCTCGGAACGAGAAATCGGGGAGCCGAGTTCGAATTCCAGCCGAATTCATTGCATTCACTTACGCGCAAATACCCTTGGGAAAGGTATTAATCCGTCTATTCCTTCCAGTTATGGGTTAAATAACAGGACAGATTGGGTTCTATAGCCTTGGTCGGCAAACAGTCTACCGCAGAAAGCAATGGCAACCTACTGCGGGATAATCTTCTGCCCAGTCAGTCATGTCTCTTTCGAGACATGATCGCCCAAGCGTGTATCATGTATGGCACTTAAACTGACTGACAAGATTTTTAATTCTCTTTTTGTATTGAGACCTGTATAATATTTTGGGTCTATCTATTAAAATTGTCATATATATACATATACATATACATCTTCAATATAAAAATATACACGATTTAATGTTGGCTGTTTCCCTTGTATTACAACGACTTCTAGATTTTTTTATTCCTTCTTTTTGCATTGAGTCCTATATAATATTTTGGTGTTATCTGTTAACATTTGTCTTATGTTAATATTATTTTGATTATTTGCGATATGTTGATCTATAAAAGACTTAATGCATAGAAAGATTTAAAATTCTTGTAACCGTTAAAATACAAGGGGAGCAGCCAACATTAAATAGTCTATTGTTCTCCAAACAAGATCGTATATTGAAGTATATAAATACATGTAAAAAAAAATCACAATAAAAATTTAGTTTCATTAAAACAAGTAAAGAAATTAAAATACCTAGTAAGTGTTCTGACAGAGGATGAAAAAAGCGACACTGAGATTTGAAGACGCATTGATATGGCCAAGGACGAATTTCAAAAGCTAACCAGGGTACTAAGAGACAAGAAAATCTCATTGGAAACAAAGGAAAGAGTGCTGGATTGCTACGTGATATCTGTCTGTCTGTATGGACGTGAATGTTGGGCAATCTCATCAATGATGACGGAGAGGCTTGAGGCAGCAGAAATGTGGTTTAACTGAAGGATACTGAAGATACTATGGACGGAGTACGTGAGCAACGATGAGATTTTGGAGAGAATGCGAACGAGGAGAAAACTCATACTTAATATCAGGAAGAGACAGCCGAGGTTTATGGGACATATAATTAGGAAGGAGGGCCTGGAGAATTTAATACTCACTGGACGGATAGAAGGAAAGAGAGATAGGAGAAAGCAGCGCGAGACATACTTGATAGGCTTGAGCAAATGGATGGAGGAGGTTTGGAGAGAGATGCCAAGAGGAAAAATATTGAGAGCGACAAGAGACAGAGCCAAGTGGAAGTCCGTCCATGATCGCCTACCTCCTGTACGCGTAATGCAAATTTTGACATATGACAAGTCAACCTACGAGAGCGTGTGGTGCATGTGTAGCCAATGTAAGAATTTAATGTTCTTTTTTTATTGTTAGTATTGAAGATACAATCTCCCAAAAGAAACGAAGTTTCATTATACTTTATAATTAAATGCGGCATATTTCCATGATTCGAATAGCAGTCTTCAGGATTTACTGAATGTAAGATTGTGTTTCTATTATAATTGCAGTCAATATTTATTAATTTAGGTTTTGAGTGGAAAAAAAATAAAAGGAGAAATACTGAAAACTTGAAAAATAAAAATTCTAACTTACCAAGGTGTAGATAAAGAAAATCTGAATAAAATGGGCGTGTCTAGACTAAACATTAAATTAAATAAGATAAAATTACAATTAGAATAAAATAAAATTAACATACCAGTGAAAGAAAAAAATGGTACTGAAAATTAAAAAAAAAATTTCTTAACTTGCCAAAGGTTCAGTCAGTCAGTTAAGTGCTATACGTGATACACGCTTGGGCGATCATGTCTCGAAAGAGATATGACTGACTGGGTAGAAGATTATCCCGCAGTAGATTGCCATTACTTTTTGCGGTAAACTGGTTGTCAGCCAAAGATATAGAACCGAATCTGTCCTGTTATTTAACCCATAACTGGAGGAAAGAGACGGAGTAATACCTTTCCCAAGGGTATTTGCGCGTAAGCGAATGCAAGTAATTCAACTGGAATTCAAACTCGGCTCCGCGATTTCTCGTTTCGAGACATTCATTGCACTTCAACGTACACAAAGAGTAGAGAGTAGATAAAGAAAATTGAAGAAATCTGAAACTTAAAAAGACAAAAAACAAACAAAAAACAAAAACAAAAAACAAAAAACAACAACATGAAAATTAAATGGAAAACATGCTTGTTGGAGAAGAATTATTTTCCATTCTCTAACGTCTGTCTCTCACAGGCGGGATATAGCAAGTCTCTCACTGCTCTATCGCTACTACCATGGAAAGTGCTCGGCCGAACTACATTCCTTGGTTTCGCCAGGTCTAATCTTCGCGGCTAGGACCCACCATGCCACTTATATAGTAGCAAACTACCCACATCCCCTCCGTACTGCATTTATGAGTAGTAAGTATCACTCGAGCAGCTTCTTCTCGCGGACCACTGCCCTGTAGAACCGACTCCCAAGAGGATGGCTCCCCGATCACTACAATCTTAACCTGTTCAAATCTAGCTATCCTATCTATATAAACTACCCTATAACGTAACTCTCTTCCTCGAGTGGCCCCCGGGTCTTTTACAGGATGTACCTTGCTGTAATAATAAAAAAGAAAAAAGAAAAAAAAAACGAATGAAAAAGAAAAGTTGTAGTAAAGATCAGAAAGAAAGAAAAAAGAATAAACTGCGTCGTCTGGAAACGAAAAAGTGATGTGGTAATTTAGCCGAAAATATGAGACACCCAGTGAGGATCGAACTCACTGGTAATGGTTCTACCGAGACAAGCTTGCTAACCATTACACCACGTCGTCATGACAATTGTTAGAAAGAGGCTTTCGTACAATTGCCGTAATGCAGATACTTATTCAATTAAGCTGTTTATGGGAAGAAAAGGCGAAAGTGACAAAGTAGTTATTGATTGTGTTTATGCATGTGCTTTGGGATGAAATATCAACCATAGAAAAACAAAAACAGTTTCTTTGAAAAAAGGCCGCGAGAAATGGAGGTGACCATTTTCCGTCACTCACGGTTTTCTCGCCTTTCATTGCTGACCTGTGACGATCCATTCTTTGGCGATTTATTTTGTGTAACAATTGCTGCGGCTGAGATGCGTAGAATTTATTTGCTGGTGAAATATGAAGCGAAAACTAAAATAAATAAAAAACTGTAGTTTGAAAGAAGAAGAAGAAGAAGAAGAAGAAGAAGAAGAAGACCATAGAAATCTTATTCTTCCGTTAGGGGGAAAGAAAAGAAAAAAAAAGACCAATAGTAAATAAAGAGCGGGAATAAGGGTTAACGAGTCTGAGACAAGAAAATAAGAGAAAAAGAAATTATTCTTCGGTGTTACCACCACTAATAATAATTGAAAGAGAAAGAAGGATTTTTATGGCGCAGGAAGTAGATGGTAATTAGGAAACGGGTGAGGAAGAGAGAGAAAGAGAGAGAGAGAACGAGAGAGAGAGAGAGAGAGAGAGATGGGAGAATAATGGCAAGAAGTGGGGAAACGGTTAAGGTAAGCCTAGAAAAATCAATGTGTTCAAACTCAGGAGAGATTCTTTGATTTCTATTTCCAAAAAGATCAGAGAGAAAAAAAAAAATTATAATAAAAAAAGAAGAAAAAAGAAAATAGGCCAATAGAATTCGAACAATCGCCTAGCTGATCAAAAAGTGAGAGCAGTAGTCACGACGTGGTTCACTAACTGGTATGCCTAAGGGATCACCGTAATCCTCATGACTAATTTATTTAATTGGAATGACCTCAGAAATTTTTTTCGCTTTTGTTTCTGATATTGTAATAGAGGGATTTTGAGATTATTGTCGTGGTTATTAGTACTAACAATTTTATAGTACGTCTTTGTTGGTATATTGCAATAAGGAGTTTTAATCAATAAAAACTATTTTTTGACTACCTATAATGATTTGGTTAATTCTTGAACGTTCTTGAAAGCTTTGTCGAAAATAAGTACCATTTATCAAGGATAGGCAATAGAAAAACAAGTTTTTATTAAGTTAGAATTTGAAATCCAAATATAAAGATTTTACTGCGAGGGCTTACAACCATATCACGTTGAAACACCAGTTCCCGTATAATCACCGAAGTTAACCAACGTCAAGCCTGGTCAATAGCTAGATGGGTGACTGCTTGGGAATACCAATTGGTGTAAGCTTAGATATGTATTAGATTGGTATAATAGATAATGATTGGGAATTGTTCATCTGAGAGCAAAGTTCAAATTCCAGTTGGGTTCGTTATATTCACTTACGCGCAAATACCCATCGGAAAGGCATGAATCCACCACTTCCCTCCCTCCCAGCTCTGGGCTAATCATTAAGACTTGTGTCACTAAATGACCATTATCTAAAAAAAAAAAAAAAAAAAAATAGAAAAATGACAATCTAAAATATTTTGGGCTTTAAATAACCTGGTGCTGATAAGCCGTAGAAAACGAATCAATCAATCAATCAAGTTTTTTGGGTATAATATTTAACAAGCTTAGAGTTCAGTCTTTATTAGGTGCTCTTGTGCCAGACTATGTTCTCACAAAAGTATAATGGCTAAGAAAATAATTTTAGAGACCCTCACTAATACACTGAATTGACTCCTGGTGTCTCATAATATACATCCTTCTGTTCAACTCAGTAATTATCTTATTTTGGGTGAAGTAATTACTTTGCGTCAATAGTCAGTTAAGTGCCATACGTGATACACGCTTGGGCGATCATGTCTCGAAAGTGTCATGACTGACTGGGCAGAAGATTATCCCGCAGTAGGTTGCCATTGTTTTCTGCGGTAGACTGGTTGCCGACCAAGGCTATAGAACCCAATCTGTCCTGTTATTTAACCCATAACTGGAAGGAAGTGACGGATTAATACCTTTCCCAAGGGTATTTGCGCGTAAATGAATGCAATGAATTCGGCTGGAATTCGAACTCGGCTTCCCAATTTCTCGTTCCGAGCCGATATCCAATGCACCACAACGCACATCCTCATCAATAGTACATTAACTAAAATATCTAGAAATTCTTATGTTATAATACCTGTACATTTAAATTTATATAAAAATGGATTTGCATATGTAATTTTGAAATAAATTTTAAAAAGTCTGGCCTTATAGCTTATTAATCCAGGTCGATTATTAATTTCAATGTTTAAGAAGAATTAAAAAACAAGGATAGTAACTTAAAAACGTATATTCACTTAAAATAATAGTAAAAAATAATAGTTATAATAGTAAAAAAAAATTATTATGTATAATTTTGCATACATGTAAATTTTGTAATATACGCATATACAGATTACATATACATCATTACATCAGTTCGGCGAATACACACACACACACACACACACACACACACACACACACACACACACACACACACATAATCATATATATACGCAACATATAATCCAAGAGCAGATACATAATGCAAGTCAGTTAGACTGCTGGCACGTAGATGAGAGAGAGAGAGAGAGAGAGAGAGAGAGAGAGAGAGAGAGAGAGAGAGAGTTAAAAGTACTTAAGAGGTAATAGTTAATCAATCCGTTGTAATCGCAAATACCATCACACCAACATATAATCAAAATTATACTAATTATACATTCAACAAAACAAATATAATACAATATAAAGTTAAAAGAATTGATTTAAAAGTAAACGTAATTATTCTATTCAAATTTATTTGTTTAAACTTAATTATTTAGTTTAAAAATAAATTTAACAAATTAATAGTGGAAGGATAAGAAATTGGAATCTAAAAAAAACTAAGAAAATTAAAAAAATTAAGATTAATAATTAATTAATCCGTTTTAATCACAATTACCCCCCCCCCCCCAATATATAATCAAAATTATACTAATTATTCGGTTAACAATACAATTGTAATACTAGATTCGCCGGAAATAGGACTATACTTCCGATTTACCATGAAATACGATGTCTGCCTAATTTTTCTCATATATATATATATATATATATATATATATATATATATGTGTGTGTGTGTGTGTGTGTTTAATTGCGATAGTATTTAGTGCCAAGGTTGATATTTTTCAGTGGTTATTACAGATAAAATTTATTTTGGCAAACATGTTTTTTATCATAAAGTGCTCGATATCGGAGTGTAGACAGAGCGTTGATGGGTAAAAAGGGTTTATCTCTTAATAGAGCAGATTCATGCCGATTTCGAAGTTTCGTGTGGACACCGTTATGATGTACTCACTTGTCAGGGATGTTTGTGGCCCTATGCCAGACTAGACCGTGATTTATGCCGAATTTGGACATGCACCATGTCTCCTATATTACACGCATATCTCCTAAGACGTTTATCTAAAAATCACCTTGCGCATTATGCAAAGAAAGTCTATGTTTTTGTTGGTGTAACTCGTGCCCACACAAATCTATTCGCCTTTATATATATATTTTTTAATTCTAAACAGTAAGGTAAACTATACGTTGTGACTAAAACCCTTTCTAGGGCGCGGATTATAAATTAGAACAATAACTATTTATTTTTTAATCAGTTCACTCCAAGTAAGGTGGGAATGCCACTAGTATGTAGCGGTGTTGTAAGTGAAAGAAAAGACTGGGTGTAGGAAGGATTGAAGAAAGGACAAAAGCTGAACTGGATGCAAGGAGATAGAAGATGACGATTGAAGTTGCATTTAAATTTTAAAGATTGTACTTAGGGAAACAATTAAACAGAAAGGACTATCACAGGTGGAAAGAGCGGGAAAAGAAACTGATGAAGTAGAAGTGACGGCTACGTTTAGCTATTTCAACAGTAAACGAGTGGGACGTAGATGCCAATCTCACAGCACACTTACATTCATGTAGTCCGAACACAATGAGGAAAAAGCTCGCCAGAGCAGTTGTTATACAAAATATTTGTTGAAAAGACAGAGGGAAGCCACATCTCGTCGGTGAGAAAGTGGCTGAAGTAGAAATGCCAGGTTAGGATCAATTACATTGCAGATTTTTTAGTTATTTTCTAATGATCAGTGTATATATTCTATTTCCTATTACTTTATAATACGCACATATTTAACTTGTATAACGATATCTGTAATTAAGCTTTATTGTAACTGGACATTTCCCAAAATAACGATATTCCTGGTCTTTGATGGTATGGAACCGTGAATCGACCGTGTTGGGCTATAGAATACTAGCAGTATAGCCCGGCGTTGCTCAGGTGTAATGAAAGCTTTAAAATTAATCCATGGTCATGGACTCTTTGGACGTTGGCACGAAAGACTAAAAAGCAATAGTTGTTTCCAGTTAAAGCGAAACTGTAGACTGAAAGAAAAATGAATGGATGGAAGTCAAATTTTGATTTCCTGGTATCGATATCAAATAAGTTTTTTTTTCGTCGTAAACTGAATATTGAAGGCTAAGTAAGTCCTCTGAGTAAATGGTATCATGACTGAGACTAAGAACTACAATTATACCTACTTAGAGCCAAACTCGAAGCAAAAGCTAAAATAAAAAGGCTGAAAAAAGTACAGACATACAGGCAGATAAACAGACACACACACAAACATCTTGCCTTTATATATATATATATATATATATATATATATATATATATATTATCAATTTTCTGCACTACTGTAAGAACTACAATCTTGAAACTTCTGAATATCGTTTCTTATGTCTTTGTCTATGAGTGTATCAAATTTGATTAAAAACGGACCACTTCTTCTATAACACGATTTTTTGATTTTCGATATTTATCGGGGTTACCTCGACACAAGAACACTCGCAGACGCTTATAGTACAACTGTGTAAAATTTCAAGAAAATCGGTTCAGCCGTTTCGGTGTCTATAGGTAACGGACACACAGACACATACATACACACACACACTGACAAAGTTCCATTTATAAATAAGTTTAGATTTTAAACATGGGAAAGGACCTTTTCTTTGCTTTAAAAAAGTGACTTCAGCAAACGCAAGTTAATAAATGTATGAATGGTCAAAGATTTGTTTTTCTAACGAGGAGGAAACCACTTTCAAAATATGAAGAAGAGAGCAGAGAGCATATAATCGGGAAATCTGTGATAGCGATCTCCAGATAAAGTCTAAAGGAGTCTGCCAAGCCCAGTAATTGAACTCACAATTACTGTTATAGTGAACAAAACGAGTTCAAAAATTAAAATTCAAATCTGACTCATTGATTTTTCTCAAAAAAAGAAGAAAAAAATAATAAAAACGAATTTTCTGGAATGTACAAACTTTGCACACAAAACTCGCGAAATTTCACACCTCGATGTGAAATGTTTTTCGGCAAATAACAAACTAGGAAACATCTAAAAAGAAAAACAAACATTTAAATAATCTTTAATTATAAATAAATAAATAAATATCAAATTCCTTTTACGCACCCTTTTCGCGAGCCGATGCGAATTTGTTTGTCGTCCAAAGGGAAGCCCAGAATTATATCCGGGTGTAAATTCCCAAATGACCTGTTTGGAGCCCCAGAAAACGAAATAAAAAGGCGAGACGAGAAGACGGTCGCAATAGAGAAAATACGAGCATAATTAACACGTTCCTTGGCAAACGTCAAGCGATCGTTATTATTGTTGCCTCTCTTTCTCACTCATCTTTTTCTTCACCGTTCACTAAACTACTTAATAACTAACCGGTACCCGAAAGACTGAGCGAAGACTTCAAAGACACTCCTAACAAACAAACGCCCACACATACATAAGCATATACTCTTTCTAAAATTACTGCTATGAACATTTTTAACAACTTTGTACCAACTGAACGACATTACTTTTATTTGCAAAAACCTCATTTGATATATATATATATATATATATATATATATATATATATATATATATATATTTGTTTTTTTTTTCTTGTTTTGTACCCCTCTTATAATGGGCTATCTACTAACAAGGCCAAAAATTAAACTAATAACTCTATATCAGTTAGTTAAGTGCCATACGTAATACACGCTTGGGCGATTATGTCTCGAAAGAGACATGACTGACTGAGCACAAGATTATCCCGCAGTAGGTTGCCATTGTTTTCTGCGGTAGACTGGTTGCCGACCAAGGCTATAGAACCCAATCTGTTCTGCTATTTAACCCATAACTGGAAGGAAGAGACGGATTAATACCTTTCCCAAGGGTATTTGCGCGTAAGTGAATACAATGGATTCAACTGGAATTTGAACTCGGCTTCCCGGTTTCTCGTTCCGAGCCGATATCCACTGTACCACAACGAACACACAAGTCAACGCTTTAATCCAGTAGGCACATACAATTTGAAGACTTAAATTTAATGTTCTTCGTTCTTGCGTGTTGCTCCTACTGTTGTTGCCATGTTTGACTGCATTCATCACCACTTCTCTTTTCCTACGACTGCTACTGCTGTTGCTACCGAGGCCTTGCTGGCATTTCTCTATTTATTAATGGATCCCATAGAAATGTGTCGTTCAAGAAAGAACACAGTATAGCAGGTGCTGATGCCGAATGAAGATAGAAGATTGAAAGTTTGGAGGAGCGTGGAGTTTACTAAACTTATCGTAGTATGACACAAAACTAAAAGATGTATAATAGTCCTAGGTTCGACGATAAACTACACCAGGCAGCAAGCCTCTGATTGAGAGATTGAAAGTTTTGGAGAAGCGTGGATCCATCTCTTAATTGCTGATTTCAGTTCCACCCTGACCCAGGGTGATAGCATCTGTTAGGGTCCCAGGTAGGGGCAAATAGTCAACTCCCAAACAAAAATCAGCACTACATTTTCATAAGGAATTGACGTAAAAAATAACCTATAAAGGTTGATATGCCGTCAAACAAAATCAACCAACCAAACAAAGAACTCTTTTATGACATTAATCCATATAATATCCTACAATTTCTTAAAGAAATCAAACTGTATTCCAAAATATAACTAAAAAAACAAACTGCAAAACAAAACACACAGATGATCGCCTCTAGTAATCATGTCCACACAAACATGTATATGCACAAAACCTGAGTATCCTCTACCATGTATTCAGTTATGAAAGCAGAATAACGTATATCATATTTTTATTACTTCAATGCTCCCAAGAAAATTAAATTTCAGTATTAAATGACTTATAAGGAGTTGATATGCCGTTAAATAAACAAATCAATCAATAGAAAAATGGCGACAAAGGAAAGAAGCATTAAAACCATAACCGTAGAATTTACTGTTTTAAGAAAATACTCACCTTGGTTGGTTGTTTTATGGCATATCAACCTCGGCGGGTCATTTATTGCCAACTATTTTTTTTATTTATTTATTTCTGGTAATACCTTTTTCTTCCAACAATTTATTGTTGTTTTTTATATAGGTTTTGTGTCTAGTAATACTTTTTTCTTTTCGAGTATCAAGATTCATTGGGATTTGTTTTTAAGGGCAGGGTCCCCGAGTCCTACCCTGTTATTTAACCCATAACTGGAGGGAAGGGATGGATTAATACCTTTCCCAAGGGTACCAGTGCTTAAGTGAATGCAGGGTATTCAACTGGAATTCGAACTCGGCTCATCGATTTCTCTTTCCGAGCCGATATCCACTGCACCACAACGCACATCCGTCACCAAACGTTACAGCACCTGGTATTCCCAAGCGGTCACCCATCTAAGTACTGACCAGGCTCAACGTTGCTTAACTTCGGTGATCGAGCGAGAGCCGGTGTATTCAATGTGATATGGCCGTAAGCCCATTCACCTTAGTAGCAACGGAAAACCAACAGAACATATCTAGCACCAAGCTCAAAGCTCGAAGAATTTAAAACTTTCGATTTCTTAAAAAGAATACTTAAATAATTAAAACCTTTTACTTTCAGAAAAATCCTTAGGTATTAGACGGTTTTTTAATGTGCTATAATGCTTTTAGAGTCAGTGATTGTGTCAGCCAGGAAAACACGAAAATCAGGGAAAAAGTAAAGTATTCTTCTAGTGTCCGTGGCACCATGCCATTGAGCCTTTTTTTTTTTGCTTACAGAGAGTCTTTTATAGCTTGTGACTTTCCTGTTCGGGAAGGTGTTATCTGCATTGTATACCTCAGAAGCTCACTCATGATGTAAATTACAGCAATCGAATTTGTTAAGGGAAATAATCCCAGATATATTAAATGCTATTTATGAAGTAAATTTCTCTTATTTATTTGTAAAATGCTTATCAAACGTTATACGTTGAAAGTGACATGGTATCGTGCTTAAAGACTGCAGATACCGACCTTAAAGCCAGTATAAGAAATAAATATTAAACAAACAAAATTATGTAAAAATCTTCTCTATTATAATAATGACCGTTGTGTATTCATCTGTGTGTGTGTGTATATATATATATATATATATATATATATATATATATATATATAAGCACAAATAGTTTGTCACTTTAACTTGGCAAGTTCAAGTTCATGCCAATTTCTAACTTTCGTGAGAACATTGCAATAATTAAGTCATCGAGTAGTGAAGAATATATATCCACTCTGTTATAATAAAGTCTGTTGCATATATATATATATATATATATATATATACTCATCCGCAGAGAGATCTGTTTTGCTGTATCACAGCTCATCAGTACGGTTAGACAGCCGATTGCTTTTTGCTCAGGAGTGAAACCCGACTGAATTGGCGTCAGTCGGCGATTCTACCTCTGAGCTACGGGCGCTCGGTAGAAGGAGGCATACTTTTTAGAGTGTGTATTATCATTATACACGCCCAATAGCTGAGAGTGTTCTAATTCATTTCTGAATGAACGATGCGTAGATGCTAGAGTAGCTACTGTTTTTCAAAGTCTACTATTCTTCCAGAGTGCTCAATCAGGGTGTGAGAGCGTGAATATTCCCTCCCGTCACGCTCAGTGGGATATCCTTTCAGATTTTCACGCAGTGGGAGACATTACTTCCTGTGGTTTCCAGCCAAGTCTAAAGAACCCAGTCTGTCCTGATATTTAACCCATTACTGGAGAGTGAGGAGACGGATTAATACCTTTCCCATAGGTATTTGTGCGTAAGTGAATGCAAGGAATTTGAATAGAAGTCGAACTCAGCTCCCCAAGTTCTTGCTCCAAGTCGATATCCACTGCACCACATGCACATCCACTACCCTAATATATATGTTGATAAAAATGCCTGGTTGAGTAAATTAATCTATAATTATTTGTTGCCTAGACTGTTGTAATAGTAATTATCTGTTACACCCATTGTCAGCCTTGATGGTGAAGGTGCCGTTAAGATAATAACTGTAAAATATTTACTTTAAGCTTCATTTTCCAATGTGCAACACAATTCATATAATTGACCCACTCGATGAAATGTTCCAACATAAAATGGGGTAATATATTTCGACTTTAACCAATAGCGGCTGATTCAAAGCTGTGTTATTGGTAATCGATATTCGATTAACAATCGAGGAAAATTACGTGTTTCCTGAACGTTCGCATACCAATAACAATATGCAGAGCCGGCTCATGACCTTTTAGAGCCCCCAGGCTAATGAAATTATGGAACCCCTCAGATGGAGCCACCTTCTAACTCGATTGCACTTGTCTTGAATAGTTTTTACTCGTTATATACTTTACTGACATGGTCCTAGGTATGACGATAAACTGCATCCGGCAGCAAGGTCTCTGATTGGGAGGTTGTGAGAAGTGTGGAACCACTTCTTAATTGCTGTTGTTCCCAGGTCCACCCTAACCTGGAGTGATAGCACCTGTTAGGGTCCCACCTATGGGCACATAGTTAATCCTCAAACTGAGGTCAAAACTCCATGAAAGTATAAAAATACACTTTTATTGAAATATATACATAAAAATAGACTTTTATAGAAAAATATACATTTTTGAAGAAAAAATTATCAGAACACATTTCTGAAGGAAAAAAAAAATGCCATAATACAATTTTGAAGAAAAGATTATTACAAGCAATATATTTTTGAAAACAAAACTAAAAGACATCTTCAGTTTTCTAAAATAAAAAATAAATTTTTTCATCAAAATCTGACTAAATTAACCTTCTTACTATAAACAAACACTAAAAAAGAATACTTTAAAACCCCACTTTTTTGGCATTAAATAACCCACAGAGGTGTTGATATGCCGTTAAACAAAACTCAAACTCAAACGTTACTGACATTTATACAGCTTCAAGTATACCTCTTGCAAATTCTTTAAATGAACTAGAATAGCGATCTTTTGTTTGTAAATAAAAATATGTTAAAGAAATGCCACTATTTCAATGTTTATGGCAAACTAAATTAGTATATATTTCAGCACAAAAAAAATCAGATTTTTATAACCAGAATTATAAAAATAAAACATTAAAAATAAATATGGGTTTGTTATATTGACATCATTTCAGTTTATGAACCTATTTACAAGTTATAACATCTAGAAAATTAAAATCATAGCTTCATACAAATTTCTAAGGTGTAAGCATTCTGAATTAAAATCAAACGTTATCTATTTGAAACGCAACAACACAAACTAAAACATTTTCCTTGCTTCGCTTCCTGCAAAGTGAAATAAATATGTTTGTCATACTGGTATCATTTCAGTTTATGAAACTATTTAGAAGTTATAAAATCTAGAAAGTTAAAATCATTGCTTCATAAAAAGGACAATCCGACGCTTGGCCTATACTTGCCTAAAGTATAATCTGACCATGAGATCTTGGCTGCAGCTTTTACTAACTTATTGTAGAATCGGGTACTGACAATATCTAAATCTAAACTTATTTATAAATGAAACTTTGTCTGTGTGTGTGTGTGTGTGTCCCCGTTACCAATAGACTCCGAAACGGCTGAACCGATTTTCTTGAAAATTTACACAGTTGTACTATAAGCGTCTGCGAGTGTTCTTAGCTAGGTTTTGTGTCGAGGTAACCCCGATAAATATCGAAAATCGATAATCCAAAAAATTGGGTTATAGAAGGAGTGGTCCGATTTTAATCAAATTTGATACACTCATAGACAAAGACAAAAGAAACGATATTCAGAAGTTTCAAGGTTGCAGGTCTTACAATAGTGCAGAAAATCGATAATATATATATATAAAAGGGAAGATGTTTGTGTTTGTGTGTGTGTGTGTGTGTGTGTGTGTGTGTGTGTGTGTGTGTGTCTGTTCATCTGCCTGTATGTCGGTGATTTTTTCAGCCCTTTTATTTCAGTTTTTGCTTCGGCTTTGGTTCTAAGTAGGTATAATTGTAGTTCTTAGTCTCAGCCATGATTCCATTTACTCAGAGGACTTATTTAGCCTTCAATATTCAGTTTACGACGAAAAAAACTTATTTGATATCGATACCAGGAAATCAAAATTTGACTTATATCCATTCATTTTTCTTTCAGTCTACGGTTTCACTTTAACTGGAGACAACTATTGCTTTTTAGTCTTTCGTGCCAACGTCCAAAGAGTCTAAGCTCCAGGACCATGGATTAGTTTTAAAGCTTTCATTACACCTGAGCAACGCCGGGCTATACTGCTAGTGTAAGATAATAAAACAGAATTGGCTTTGTTAATTCATTTTTTTTCTAACAAAAATGGAATAAATAATTTTTGGAAAAACTGCTGTAAATTTCATTTTAGAAGATAGTAAAGAGAGGTAATCAAGAACATTACATGTCTAAGGTGTTCTCAAAACCGGTAGTGTTTAGGGAGCTTAAACAATTTTTTCTAAGTATATGAATTACCAATCCCCTTTAAACTCGGCTTTGTATAATATTTCACTCAAGTGAACATGCATTTAAATACTTATAATCCCATAGTGCAGGTTTTACTTGTGTCGGGGATTTAAAATTTAATATCAGCTCAAGCCCCGGGTGTATGTGGTAGGGCATTTCACCAGACATTAGCTCTTCTTTGGAAGGAAGCCAATATCATTACCTAGCACTTGAGGCACCCCAGAAGTGGTAGTGGTGAGGGGGGCTTTATCAATTATCGTCCGCATCCCAGGTACGTGTGGGCTACCAGTCTTCTCAACCATGTATCCCATTCCATTCTAGTGAGCGTACGTTGAAATATCCATATTTTTCTTGTTATGCATCAGGATAAAGGTCAGTGTCTAATTTTAAGAATTTGATATCATGGTTTTTACGTGATCCTGGAACAGTGACTTCAGGAAAATATAGAAATATTTGAGACATTGGAATGACTACGATATCGTTTTTTAAAAATTTTCATTAATGATAACTAAAACAATTGGGATTTTTAATTATTTTTCAAAATGTTATTAACCTTAGATTAATAGCATCTATTAAAACTTAGATTCAGGGTTGAAATGAAAAAAATATTTGCATAACACTTTTCTACTTACGTAAAACTTTTACTTTTAAAATTTATGCAGTTAAAAAGAAGGAGTCGACTGTAGTTGACATCATCAATTCAATGCGAACAATCTTGTCCTTTAGCTACATTGTGTGTATTTCGTTCCAGCTACATACTGTTTTGAATTGAGAGTTTTCCTTCCCCTAGATAGGTTGCCACCAAAGGTTATAAAACCCAGTCTGTCCTACTATATACCCGTAGCGAGCGAGGAGGGAGAAGAAATGTTGAATCCATACCTATCCAAAGGTGTATATTTCTTAGCATGTAAGTGAAAGTAATGAACTCGACTGAAATTCGAACTCGGCACTCCGATTTCTCAGTGAGAACCGCAATCCATTACTCTAGTAGTTGGGAGTTATTAATATCCATGTATACGTGCAATATAGATGTGCAGATGGTGTATTGGATAGCGGTTCGGAATGAAAAATCAACAAGCGAATTCTAGTCGTTTTTTTACATTCACTTTCACGCAAATACCTATAGGAAAGGCATGAACCCATCTCTTCTTCATCCGAATATGATTTAAATAGTAGGACAAGTTGGGGTCTAGAATATGAACACTGAATTCAAAAAGCGTATGTAGCCCTGGTATGCCTCATACTGTGCAGCCATTGATAAGGTCATGGAGTTCACAATGACTTGATAATCCTAAGAGGGTCGATAGATATGTAGGTGATGCAATGGATAGCGGATCGAACGTGAAATCGAAGAGCAGAGTTCGAATTCCAGTCGAGTTTCGTTATAATCACTTTCGCGGAAGGCAGAAGAAGGACAACTCTAAACTCAAAACTTTATGTACCCGTGGCAAACCACATAGGCGAAGCTAACGAAAGGATCGTGGGAGTTCACAATGATTGTTTGATCCTGACTGTAGTCGTTTAAATGTATACCATACGCACACGCACTCACAGACATATACGCGTGTACTTTTGAACTTCTCACGTCGTCTCAGAACAAAATTATAATCATGAAGCTGCGCTTTACTTGTCTTTATAGTCTAGTCAACTACCTAATACTTTCTTGTTATAAATTTGGCTTCATCATTGGTCTGAAAACGAGAGAGACCATGGCTCTTCGTGGAAAACTCCAGCATCAGTACTGGAGATCACATACTGAAAATCATAGATAATTCACATACGTAGGATTGGTAGTATCCATATATCTGTTTTTTGATCCGGAGCTCAACAGACGAACGGAGAAAGGCAAAGTTACGATAGTAAAAGCTTTCAAAGAGAGTGTTGGAAAACAAGCTCACCATAGCCATCGATATCTGAATGTACAGATATTTCAGACCGAGTAACTCTCTCTCATATATATATATATATATATATATATATATATATATATGCCGAACTGATGTAATTATGTATTTTTTCTTAAATATTCTCTTTTAAGGGAGCGATCTTTTATTCCGTTTTTTTTTGGGGGGGGGGTCTTTGTTTGTTAATTTCATTCGAGTAAAATCTTCTCTACAATAAAGACGGAAGCTGATGATGGTTCGCCTGAAATGAGCCTATACTGCCGATTTACGATTAAATAATTTTTAATTTTTTCTTATATTTGCTCTATATGTATTTTTCTACATATATATTTAGAGCTCTCCTAGAGAGTTATCCTACCACTGTATGTACAGGATACTTCTTTGGATTTTTCTATATCTACACCGCATGCTTATATATATATATATATATATATATATATATAGTACTGTGCAAAAGTATTAGTACAAGAACTATTTTATCTTTTATGAGGTATCAAAATAAAATTTAAAATCACTCACGTTCTAACACTTTTGCCCACTACCGGTAGTGTGCAAAAGTATTAGGACAGGGGTGATTTTCCTAAAAACCTCACTGAAATTCAAATACAGGGTGAAAAGCCAAGTAAATTGCTAATAAATATTAATTATTTAAAACTAGGTGTAAAAGAAATGTATTATAAAGATGTCCTATTTAATTTTTTCCTATTTTTTATTAAATAAGTTATTTGGAAACTACTAATTATTCTATTATCCTTGGATATGACTGACTTTTTTCTTATTGCCTCCTCTCAAGTTGATAAATCTAATGTTACTTCGCAAGACACACTTTGGGAACAAATACAAGCTGCTTGGCAGGAGATGCCATTAGATACATTGAGGAAGCTTGTGATGTCAATTCCTGACAGAATGAAAACTGTGATCAAAGCGAAAGGCTATTATACAAAATATTAAATTTATTTTGTAACAAGTATTTTTGTTAAATTTTCGTTTTAGGTCCCGAACGCTTTTATTCCTTCAAATCTTTCCAAAATAGCCTTAATTCCGTGCAAATGTATATGCTGAAGTCAAATCAACAATTAGTTATTGAAGGAACCTACCTTTTTTACTTATAAATTATGAATAACAAAAAGAACAAAATAACTAGTACAGTAAAGCATTTTTTTAGACTTAACATTGAAAATAAATTATAATTACATCAATTGTAAAGGAAGTTAAAAGTGAAAAAATGGAAAAAATGACATTGACAATTTTAAAAAAATGCAGTAGTTTTCAAAAAGTTGCGTGTATTTATGTGTTTTGTTTCTTTTTTTTTGTTGGGGAGTACTTAATTTCAGAAGAGATTTAACTTTCAAATATATGAAAATAAGTGATAAGTATAGTTTAATTAACCTTCAAATATATTGCGTGTATTTGCGTGTTTCTTTTTTCGTTTTTTTTTGTTTTGGTACTTAATTTCAGAAGAAAGTTGTGTGTGCTTAATTTCAGAAGAAAGTTAACGTTCAAATATATAAAAATAAGTGATAATTGTAGTCTTACTTAATTTTTTCAGACGAAAG
>JBBBDQ010000882.1:92500-125000 GCA_037127315.1 Ascarosepion bandense
TATCTATTTGCTTATTTATTTACTTTTAATGCACCAGAGGTTGTCAGTTACATTGAGTTCAAGCGAATAGTTTGCTCATCATGATGACATTTCCCTTGAAAAAATCCGCAGGTGTTAGCTGAACACAAACCCTGAGTACATTCCGCCGACAGAGACGTTTTTAAAGTTTTCCTTCTCTCATTGGAAGACACAGATGGATGCATACACAGACTCAGTAACCCCAACCAACGGATTTGGGATAAACAGAAAACAAGTAAGCATGTTGATCATATGCTCTCCTTAACGGTCAACCATTACACACACACACACACACACACACACACACACACACACACACACACAGGTACGCAAAGGTACGCAAATGTACTTATTATAATAAGGTTTTAGTCTTTTCTTTCTTTTTTTTTTACACACGTCCAAAAGGATTATGTGCTTCTAAAAATTCATCTAAAAAAATAAAAAAAATAGATAAAAAATAAGTAAAAAAAGAAAGACGAAAAGCAAAAGAAAGAAAAAAAAAGCGAGAGTTCGTATTCATTTGTATAAAGGAACGAATAACGAGGTACCCGCCCCACAACCGCACGTACCCCAGCCGGTGAAGCATTCATGTGAATAGGTCGTGACATAAACGTGGGCGAAAACGCACACCATCGCCTGCAACGCTCGAACAAACTTCATTCTCTTCATTCATATATCTATATCTTATGCACACGCAAACACATCTGGCCCTATCCATACACACACACACACACACACACACACACACACACACACACACATATATATATATATATATATATATATATATATATATATATGCGCGCCCACATACCCATAGACAAACACACACATACCCTAGCGTACACATATACATACTTAAATATACTTATATATATAACTGAGTACAACCATATATATCCAAATATATATATATATCTTAAACACACACACACACTCTCTCTGTGTATATATTCAAGATAATCGCACACAAAAGCATACAGGCAGTCGCACGCACACACAGCGTACATACCGCGTAACATACACACACGCACACACACACACACACACACACAAACACACACACGCGCGTGCACACATATATATGCGCGCCCACATACTCACAAACATACACACCCTGGTGCACACATGCACACATATATAGCTATAAACAAATGTATATATACAGGCTACGATGGACCAATTATCGTCTAAATTACGCAAACGTAAAATAACACTTACTTTTCATTTTAACAGATATTTACACTAGTTACATTGTTCGGACTGTTGTCCCCATCTTTGTTGCCATATTCACTACGTTTCGACCGGTGTACGCTCCCACTTTCTTCAGGTGAACACCTTCATTTCGGTCACCGAGATAAACTTTTCTATATTCATGAATCATGCCTCTTCAAAATGTTTCAGTATCACTTATCTTCTTATGGTCAGTTTTAGACTCGCCGGAGTGGCAGAGTGTAATTAATTTCTATTTTTTCCTCAAATTAGGTCATTTGCCGTGTGGTGTGCAATAATATGAATCTGTTTTCCGTGTGTATGATGAAATTTGTTTGTCCTCGAAAAATATTGTGTCATCCGTGATTTTTACCACGTCCAGACTCTATTGTATCGACTGTCAATTAGCTGACTTACAGCCATTGTCTGCGATGGATGTTACTCCAAGGAAGCGTACGAAAATTATAACGCTGCACAAACGCACTGGTAAGCCTTATAGAGAGATCGCGGATATTGTTGGTGTCAGCCTTTCAACTGTTAGTCGTGTCATCAAGGCAAAGTACAAAAACTGGATCTATCAGTCCAAAACGTAAAAGAAAATGCAGTCGAAAGAGAAACACAATGCAAAGAGACGACCTATACGGGATCAGAGAAAATGTGAAAGATCCTTGAAAGACGTTTTGTTTCAATTAATTTGCGAAAGGTTATATATATATATATATATATATATATAGAGAGAGAGAGAGAGAGAGAGAGAGAGAGAGAGGAGAGAGTGAGTGAGAAATTTACTAAGCGTTGATGTGGGACAAGGTAAAAAGTATGGAGCACTAAGTAAGGATGGAACTCACGAAACTGTCGTAACTGATCTAGAGTCCAGCTTGTTAACATCACACCACGTCGGCATGCCGTAAATGCTAGATTTAGTGCCTCATCTTGACGAAGCGCTCGTTTTGCTTGAGGAAATTAAAATAAGTGACCTTCTTGAATAAGCACTCCAGGATGACTAACAGAATATATTTGAGAAACGAAAAAAAGAAATATATATATATATATATATATATATAGAAAAAGGTTTGTCACTTAGCTGATTGATGGTACCCTCAGCATCCCGATTCCAGAGTTTCGTAGACAGACTCTCTGATAATCCCTCTGTTCACTCGTCAGGGGGTATCACACACACACACACACACACACACACACACACACACACACACACACACACACACATATATATATATATAACGTAAGATTCGAAACCGTGTTTCTTGGCCAGAAAAGATTTATTTGTGTAATTACATTAAAATCCATAGCCTAATGAAAAGAAATTTGTAAAACATAATTTCCTTCTTTGTCACTTGCATTGAGTTTACCGTGGTCAGTACTAATAATATAGATTGAGAATTATAAAATGAAAATTTCAGATCAAAATTCAATTGATAAATTCATGCCAGACTACGAACTTATTGATCCACTCTTTTTACACTGTCCTATATATATATATATATATATACACTTAAAATCATACGAACACATACATGCGCGCGTAACTATCTCCCTTCCTCTCTTTCTCAACACACACACACACACACACACACACACACACACACACACACACACACACACACACACACATACACAAAGAACCCTATTCGTAGGCACAAATAACCGCACCAGCCATACACATAAGAAATCCACAAGAGATCTACTCATGAACGGGCGTATGTAGCCACATTAATTTTTGCACCATATGGTTGCTCGGTCGGGGACTGAGGCACATTGAAACAAACGAAAGAAAGAAAGAAAGAAAGAAAAAACCCACATCGTTATCATAATATGTGTTAAGGAGTTGAAGTAAACATTTGTATGGTTTTGGTCAAACACAGATCAAAGGTGAAATTGAGAAGGGGGTGAAAAGAGGGGGGAATAAAATCGCGGTATCGTCCCGGCGACGGGCGGGAGCGAGGGTGGCGTTGAAGGCTTAGTTGTGGCGGAATTGTATAGAGGAGATTAAAAGGCGAAAGTTTTCAACAACAAAAGATCACAAAAAAAAACCTAAAAAAACAAAACAACATAAGCACGCACGCACGCACGCACACACACACACACACACACACACACACACACACACACACAACCGGTTGGCTGTACGGAGTTCCAACGGCGGTTGGTAAACGCTGGACAATGGCACGTGAATTTACTACCGTGTACATATTTGCCCTCCTGTGTACACGGTGGATGCAAGTAGATGCATACATAATATTGACATATATTTTAAAAAAAAAAGTAGAAATATACGCAATACAAACAGAGAGAGAGAGAGAGAGAGAGAGAGAGAGAGAGAGAGAGAGAGAGAGAGAGAGAAACAAGGTGTGATCTCTACGCACCACCGCCTTAGTGAAACTGATTTTTATGCAAAAACTTTATTTGGTATTTCTAATGCCTTCAAAAAAGGTTTTTGTTTCGAGTATTTATCCACCAGATTTGCACGTGGAGTACGTTTGAATATCTGTGAATGAAATTCCTAAGTCTTTTAGAATTATTTTTAGATTCTCTTTTCCATTCGATATCATGCTATTTTTGCATTCTGTTATTTTCTTTATCTTCAACCTCTAAACGTTTGTTAAAGCGGCGGTATCGATAAACTGGGCGTGCAACAGATGAAACTAAAGTACAAAAATCGCATTAGTTCTTATTTTGACAATGAAAATTATATATACAAACTCTTGAAACATAATTAGATGATTACTTTTTCTAAAACAAAGATGATGTTTATAAAACCCCACAAAACTCTATCTAAACTTATTTATAAATGGAACTTTGTCTGTGTGTGTGTGTGTGTGTGTGTGTGTGTGTGTGTGACCGTTACCAATATACTCCGAAACGGCTGAACCGATTTTCTTGAAAACTTACACAGTTGTAATATAAGCATCTGCGAGTGTTCTTAGCTAGGTTTTGTGTTGAGGTATCGAAAATCGATAATCGAAAAAATCGGTTTATAGAAGGAGTGGTGCGATTTTAATCAAATTTGATACACTCATAGACAAAGACATGAAAAACGATATTCAGAAGTTTCAAGGTTGCAGTTCTTACAATAGTGCAGAAAATCGATAATATATATATATATATATATATATATAAAATGGAAGATGTTTGTGTGTGTGTCTGTTTATCTGTCTGTATGTCCTTTATACAAATCAACAATTTTCATCCGATTCTCACCAAACTTCACACAAATATTCTTTAGGCTGTCTGAGCTCCAGGACCATGGATTAGTTTTAAAGCTTTCATTACATCCAAGCAACGCCGGGCTATACTGCTAGTAATATATAAAGCAATAACACTACATCTAAGAATCTCACAGAATGTCAGGAAAACAGAAGAATACATTTGCTGAAAATTCGTATTTTGCCTTTATTTCTTTTAAAACTAGAATTGTGCTGAGCTTACTAAACCACAGTGAAGCGGGGATAAATAGATATTTACTAAATCCGACACAAGATCATGTTAATAGAAGCAGCTAATGTGAATCGAACTCTATAATAGCAAATTGGTTTACGAAAAGAAGTTAATAGCCATTATTTTACAAAATGTGCGCGGTAAGAATTTATGACGGATGATTTGGTCCATTGGCCGCACTAGTGTGGACACCCGGTGAGAATCAAATGGAACGCTTTACACTGCTTTGCGAGGCCAGTGTGCTAACCATTACGACACAACAGGCTCCCCTGTAATTCTGAATAATGATGAATTCGTGCCTTTTAACAGTCAACCTGTCTTTATTGGTGCCAAGTCGACCATAAATATCTCACTTTATTAGGCGTAAAAACAGTTTTTAAATGTATACTCGAACCTTAATTTTTTCGCTCGAGATACTTTTTACAGTTTAGACGCAGTTTTAGTTCATAATTGATTATATATATTAAAGGTGAATTATATTCATATTTATTGGCAGACACTCATTTGGAGATAATGTTGGGTGTGAAATTATGTATGTTTTGTGCGCATGTGCATGCATATATTTAAGTACGCATGCGCGTACGATTATGTGTCAGTTCGCACCGTTCTCTGTCGTTTGTTCGAGTTAGTTAAGTGACGTGATATCAGGATACAATCAGTTCATAATAACAAATAAAAAACGAATCAAGCTGATGACACTAGTTCTCATATGACCATCGAAGTTAATACAGCGTAAAAAAAAAATAAACAAAAAAAAAAATTACTCGGTGTTTAGCGAGGTGACCGCGTTTATGGTTCATGTACTAGACTTATGCTTAGTAAATAAAGTTAATTTCTATTGCATGCAAGATCTTTAAAACCAAGTAATAAGGAGTAGGATTTCGAATGCCGTTTTTCTTTTAAGCAGGCAGTAGTCTCTGTATTTACTAAACTTAAGGCGAGACGAACGTGCACAACCATTATAACAAAGATGTAGATTACTCCTGGGTATGACGATAAACTACATCTGGCAGCAAGGCCTCTGATCGGGGAATTGGAGGTTTTGAGGAGCGTGGAACCAACTCTTAATTGCTGTTGTTCCAAAGTCCACCCTGGACCAGGGTGGTTATACCTGTTAGGTTCCCAGCTATGGGCAAAAAGTGAACCCGGCAAACAAAACACTATGAAACTATAAAAATATAGTCTTATAGTAAAATACCAGCAATACTTTATATACAAAATTGTCAACAATATAAATTTATAGTAAAATGACCAACAATAAATTTTATAGTAAAATGACCAACAATTAATTTTATCTGTAGTTGAAGGCATATAATTGCATTCAAAATACATTTAATTAGAAATCAATAAACTGAGTTCAAAATATTTATATTTAGACATTAAACAATCCAAAATGGTTGATATGCCGCTAAACAAAATTAACCAACCAAACAACCAACATAAAAAACATTTTCATGATATTAATCCATATAATATCCTACAATTTCTTAAAAAATCAAACTGTATACCAAAATATAACTTCAACAAATCTACGACATAAAACACACAGTTCACCGGCTCTGGTAATCATGTCCACACAAACATGTATACACACAAAAGCTGAGTATCATCTACCATTTATTCAGTTGTGAAAGCAGAATAACATATCTTTTTATTATTTCAAACTATGATTCATATGGAGTTGATATGCAGTTAAAAAGGCAAATCAAATCTTTTATTTTTGAACCGACTCTGTATGATCATTGTATTACAAACGTATTTATGTAACAACTAATCTGGTACAAGGTCTCAGAAGTGGGATAGTCAGTAAGAATCAAACTTATTACATTATTTTTCTACCCTCCAAGTTTAAATAATAATAATAATAATAATAATAATAATAATAATAATAATAATAATAATAATAAGTTCGTACCTTTTAACAGTCAACCTGTTTTTATTTGTGTAATTTCGCTCATAAATATATCACTTTATTAAGCGTAAAAATAGTTTCTTCTTCGTCTATCACATAGCCATAGAAAAAAGTGAAATATGACGACATATTTGGGCCTGTCTAATTGTGAAACATCACTGAACAAGTGTTTGTAATTTTGAAGAAAGTCATTAACATGCCCAATATTTTTCGGGTAATTTATCTTCTTTTTCACATATTTTTTGTGGTTAACGTATTTCAACGAATCCAATCTTAAGCTTTTATCAAGTGTATTATGTGAGTAAATGAATGTGTGTGTGTGTGTGTGTGTGTGTGTGTGTGTGTGTGTGAGTGCGAAAGAGAATTCTTTTTACGACAGAAAAAAACTTAGTGAAAATATCGTCCATGTAACAAGAGCTTCCAATATATGGAATGCTAGCCCAGGTCTTGACAGAAAAGATTTTTTTCTAATTTTGTTGTGGAGTAGTTTTTGCACTGAAGGTTATAATCGTGCTATGTCGGTTGCTAATCGACTTAACGCACCCTAAATGTTAGGAACTTGGTAATCTTCCACTGAAAGCTGACTCCGTAGTATTCGGCTAACTGCCGACTAATATCAACTGCCTAGTAGTTCTACTGAACTCCAATAGAACTCTGAAGAACTCTCTAGAACTTTTAAGAACTCCTATGAATTCCCAAGAGCTTTTCGAGTTAACTTCCTGTGAACTCTTATTAATATAGGAGGGAGAGTCCATTGTCTAAAGAATTGGTGTGTTTTACCATAACGAATTTCACAAGATCGGAGGGTATGCGACTTTCAACATTATGATAAAAACAACAAAAGATGAAAAATGTAAGTCAAAATTATTAGATTTCACTATTCTAGAATATACAAATATCAGAAATTGTTCTTTTACGTCAATAGATAAGTATTGTAGGTATTTCACCAGTGTTAACTATACGGTTTTTCAAATTATTACTACTGAGTTGTGAGCCTGATGTTCCCAACGGGCCTCGAATGTTTGGCATTGTACCAAAATAAGTTGACCTTTGTAACTAAGTAATTTTGGGTACTTAGTACGATTACTGGAAAGCTCATCTAGCAGATATTCAATTAGTGTCGTACAATATGATTTTCATAATCACTATCAACAGTTCCGTGACCGAGAGTTATTGTAGGGTTGCCGAGCAGCCCAGTATGTGACTACCTTCCCCACTATATCTAGGTTGTGTACCAATATCTGAGTCTCTGTGAATGATTTTTTAGTTCATTGAGTAACGTTGTCAATTCATGGTTGCCTCTGTCTGCACCTTCTTCTTTTGCTAAAAAGGGTACCTTTTAAGATGGTAGTGGAAAAATTGTTGGATCTTGTGACGTGTCCATATAATTTCAACTTTCTCTTCTTGACGGTAGTTATGGGGCCTTGTGATAGGCATTTTCCTACAAGCCTCAAATTAAAAGCTTCGTAAATCATTCTTCTTCTTCTTCTTCTTCTTCTTCTTCTTCTATGTGCCTTGTCCCTTCAGGACTTAGGCGATCATGGTTCTCCACGTCTCCCTATCCCTTGTGGCTCTTAGTATGTTTGCTCCTGTTGCTCCTGGCAACCCCCGTTCCGTCATCCATCTGATCAGACCCTGCAAATATGTTATCCGCTGCCTTCCTCTGTCTCTCCTTCCTTCTATCTGACCAGTCAGTATCAGGTTCTCCAGGCTCTCCTTCCTCATTGCATGTCCCAGGAACTTCAGTTGTCTCTTCCTGATGCTCAGCATCAATTTCCTTTTTGTTGCCATTCTTTCCAACACGTCATCGTTGCTTGCATGCTCAGTCCACGATATCTGTAGCATCCTTCTGTAGAACCACATTTCGGCCGCTTCCAGTTTTGTACTCATTTTCGATGATATTGTCCAGCATTCACTGCCGTATTGAAGAACTGACATCACGTAGCAGTCTAGCACTCTTTTCTTCGTTTCTATTGAGATTTTCCTGTGTGTTAGTATTTTGCTCATCTTCTGGAACGTGTCCTTTGCCATGCCAATTCGCCTTCGGATCTCCGTGCCGCACTTTCCATCTTCTGTTAGAACACTTCCTAGGTACTTAAATTTTTGTACTTGCTTGATTCTGTTATCCCCCACCTGTATTTGGCATTTTGGGTTGTATCTTTTGCTGATGACCATGCACTCAGTTTTCTTAAAATTTATTTGTATTCCCTTCTTGTCACTCTCCGCTGCAACTTTCTGTATGAGGTCTTGTAGTTTCCTTCCCGTGTCCGCAATCAGCACTGAATCGTCCGCATACCTTATGTTGTTCAGGTTGTGGCCTCCAATAACAAATCCTGGCGTGTCATCTAGGGTCTTCAAAATATTCTCGCTGTATAGGTTGAACAAATCCGGTGAAAAGACACATCCTTGTCTCAAATTCACCTCATCTTATTTTTCATTTAAAATAGCATGAAAGCCTGTCAAGAAAATCTTTTTCTATAGAGTATGGATTTAATTCCTTGTAATATTATTTTCCAGATCTCAGCTATTGAATCCGTAATTGTTAAATTTTTGTTTGTGGATATATTTACTACAAACGGCACATCGTAACAGGATTTTCGCTAGTGCAAGAATATTAAATTAGTCTAACTTCAAGAATAAAACAATTTCCAGTTAAGGCTCTTCATGGTCAATATTCTACCCGTACCAAACAAGCTGATGAAGACAAACTCCGTAGCCATATGTTGTTACGTAGCGCAGAGTTAAAAGCTGAAATCGAAGGTTGTATTCTTGCTGCACAGGACCAATGCTTGCTCAGTAGAAATTACCAAAAACACATGCTGAAAATTTGTGTTGACTCTAGATGTTGATTCTGTGATAAATATCCAGAAACAATTGACCATCTTTTATAAGGTTGCACAGTGAATGTGGGATGTTAAGTTTTTTATTTTTTTATTTTTTTATCAGTACAAAATGTCACGAAGCGATTTTTGAGCTTAAGTCTCTAGTTGGTACCGAAAGGAAATATTTATACAACAGAAATCAAAGGAAATAATAATAATAATAATAATAATAATAATAATAATAATAATAATAATAATAATAATGTTATGGTGAAACACACGTATTCTATAGTGAATAGACTCTACCACCTAATTTAAGTAAGAGTAGTAAGAGGAACGAGGGTCAATCGATATTGGACGATAGTAGTCGACAGTTAATCGAATACGAAAGTAGTCAGCGACCTGGCAAGATTACACTGCGTGATACACATTATATCAAGTTCCTAACGTCGAACCAATTAGGACCGACTTTAGCACCAATACTAGCCTCCACGGTGAAAATAACTCCGCAACAAATAATAATAATAATAATAATTTTTAATTCTATAGACATAATTTAATACAGTTCAAATGAATGGTTAACCTGCATTTATCAGTGAAATAACATCTTTCAGTCTGCATTGTTGCTACGGACAAATGACTTGGGTGAAATTGTCTTGACAAAAAATGGCTGTAATCAGTGCGTCAACACTTGATTTTAATTTTTATGGAAATAATTTTTTTGTAATATTTTTTATATTTGCAAAAAGTAAAAATTGAGAATAACTTTAAAACAGACATACTAAATAATAATAATAATGACAAAATACAGCGAAGAATCTGTAATGTGATTGATACCGACTTAGCTGACCGCCTGCAGTCACTCTCTCACCGGCGTGACGTGGCTTCCCTGTGCCTCTTCTATAAATACTTTCATGGCTTCTGCTCTGATGAAGTTAAATCACTGGTGCCCCCTAGGTGTGAGTTCGCACGAGATACTAGATTGGCAACTAGGTCCCACCCTTTTATAGTGAAACCGATGAAATGTAACCGCAATTTCTACTCCAACAGCTTCTTTTCTTGCACTTCCCGCCTGTGGAATTCCCTTCCGCATGCTTGCTTCCCCGACGGCTATAACCTCCAGGAGTTTAAATGTAAGGTCAATAGACACCTCCTAACACACTAACCCTCCCATTCTCTCCAACTCTCCCCTTATGTACATCCTAACTCGTCTATCGCCCTGTGTAACCCCCTGCGCTATAGTGGCAGTGGAATGCCTTGCTTGGGGTGACATGATTAAAAAGAAATAATTCGTTTTGGCACCAACTGAATATAAAACTCGGCTTGATAGAGTAGGCCAATATCTGCACTGGAAAATATGCCACTTTTACGTGAATGAGACTACAAGAAACTGGTATAAACATCAGCCAGCCCCGGTTACAGAGACGGGACCTGCAACAACTTTTATAGGATTTTACAATACGTACAGACAGACCAATCAAAGCAGACGTCGTGATCAAAGACCACAAGAACAGAACGTGCTTTCTTAGTCACATGACAGTCCCTGCAGATTTAATGTATTTTTGAAGATCTTCAAAAAAACTATCAAAATACAAGGAACTTGAAATGTAAATCTCAAAAAATGTGGCACGCGAAGTTGTAGTTGGAGCCACCGGATTGATTGGAAAATATTCCGATAGATTCATTGAAAGGAGACCTGGTAGCCCATACCTTAAAGAAAAGAAAAAGATTGTACTCACAAGCACATGTCACATTAAAGCGCTTTACCTATGTAAAATGTTGAACGCACATCCAACATTTTACCTATGTAAAATGTAGGGTGTGTGTTGTCGTGCAGTGAATATCGACACGGAACGATAAATCGGGAGCCGAGTTCGAATTCCAGTTGAATTCATTTCGTTTACTTACGCACAAATATCCTTGGGAAAGGTATTAATCCGTCTCTTCCTTCCAGTTATGGGTTAAATAATCGGACAGACTGGGTTCTATAGACTTGGCTGGCAACCAGTATATCGAAGAAAGCAATAGCAACCTACTGTTGGATAATCTTCTGCCCAGTCAGTTATGTCTTGAAAAAGACATGATCGACCAAAAAGTGTATCATGTATGGCAGTCTGACGTATGTAAAATATGCGGGATCATAGTTTTTTTCCTTTTTATAATAATGAACAGTGTAAAATATGATGATGCCTTTTTCTGACTTTAGGAAGAAAATCTTTGTATAAAAGAAATCAAAGAAAGAATATTGCCGTTGCATATTATACAACAGTTATCTTCAAAGAAACCAAAATTATTGAAAAAATACCAGGACCTACTTTTGAAGTTTAAGAAGGTATAGAGTATGACTGTTGAGGTAATTACTGCAGTAATGGGTGCGCTTGAAATTATTTAAAAATTATACAAAATAAAATGTGTCATTATTTTCATTTTTTCCTTTTCCATCATGACCGTTTAGACATACTCTTCCTAAATTATTAAAAAATAATTTAACACTAGAAAATTGCTGGTGAGGAATTAGTTGAAATGCAAATAAAGTTAACTTAAATATATTTGACGCTTAGCTAATTACTGAATAATTCCTTTACTTATTTATTTGCACATAATTATATGTTTAAAAAAGAATATGTCATATCGCTTCATGGTGGGATGCTCTAAAGACTCCTTTTCTTTCTTATCTGTTTACAAATTATTGTCACACATACTTGAGAAAGAATTACCACAGTTTAGTATTAAGTTTTCCTTCTCAATGGTTTTCATACGAGGTTAGAGAGCCCAGTATGCCATGCTATAGCTGGTAAAAAGAGAGGAAAATTCGTTTCATGCCTTTTCCAAAGATATAAATACGAAAATGAACAAAACAGACGAAAATGTAATTATAACTTGGTTCGCCAACTCCACTTTTCACGCCGATAACCTTTTCAAAACTTACGTATCTAAATAGTTATAATAACGTCCTGTTCACAATCCTCCTCGGCCTTTTGAATAAGAGTAAATATTTTCCCCTTGTTTCTTGATTAGGACTGAGTTTCTAAGGTCTACTTCAACTTTATACTTCTAATGTATCCGTATAAACTCTGAGATTTTATTGACTATTTATTTATTTTTCCTCATTATAAGTAGATAGGTTCGCCTATTGCCCGGTTCACACTGCTCTCCGGACATTTGAACAGGAGTAGAGGTTTATCCCTTTTTTCCTGTTTAGGACTGATTCTAAAGTCTATTTCGTTTATTTTACACAAGTAGCCCTTTGAGTCATAGTGGCTTTATCGCCTTCTTAGGAATGATTCATTCCTAAGAAGGCGATAAAGCCACTATGACTCAAAGGAAAGAAAAGAAATATATTCTATAGAAAAGTGAAACATATAGGGATAACGACGAGGAAACACACATGCTATTTTAGATGAAACAAGATAAGGAATTTATTTACAATATAACATATTTGAAGTTTCAGTAGCTTGTTTCAGGACAAGTAACAACCAAACATTAAAGGTTCGTAGTTTTGATGTGTTGTCAAGAAGAAAATATGTTCATATTAGATTATCGGACACGCAGTAATATACCAAAATGCTTAAAACAAATTGAGAGAGTTCGTTTTTCACATAAAAATGCTATACGGTTGTATTCAACATGAATAAAAAGATATATTTTAAGGTACTTAGCTTAGCAAAAAGTTTAATAGAGTTTCTTGAAACTCGCCAGTTCTCATTAGAGGCTGAGAATGTATCAGCGTATAATTTGACACCGGCATTATTCAGAAGCATAAGACTCTGCTTTCTCTCTCTCTCTCTCTCCTCTCTCTCTCTCTCCCCCTCCCCCCCCCCTCTCTCTCTCTCTCTCACTTCTGTCCTTTTTCTTTGACTTTTTTGACTCAACTTTCTCTTGCTATTTATATCAACAAGTAATTTGACATCGGCTCGTTACTTTTTCTCAGTTTGTAAGCCGCTTCCATTTCATTGGTTCAATTAAATTTTTACATAGGCTAGCTAAACTTTGCCTTGATCTTTTCATCATCCCGGAGCCAATTTATTTTTCTATTGATCAAAATAAATTTCGCACAGGCTCGCGAGTTTGACAAAACAGTGAAGAAAAGATAGTCATTTTTATTTCGCATTCACCACAAAGGAATTGGCTTGATATCGACATTACCAGTGGCAAGCGGGTTATTATTAAATAAGTATTTGCTTGACTCAGTTTTAACCTAGAGTTTGAGACAAGATTGGTTATTAACAGCCAAAAGATTAAAAAAAGATGACAATCATGAAAATACATATTGTTTTGATTCGATGGTATTTTTAAAAGCCAAGTATCAACAGGGTTAGGTTATCGCCCTTTCTAAATCTGCAGCATTTTTAATAAATATTTCATGAACTTTTCTTATGAAGAGACTGTTTTATGAGCTAAAAAATAGTCATTTATATCTATTTTTGATTATAAAACAGAAAAAGAAATGATATTGTTTTGTCGACGGAGTTTTGTTCTTTTAATTTTAAACTAAATCGTCGTAGATTTTGATAAATGCCTTCCCATTGCTATTGCTCCCAGATAGAAACGCAAACGTTGATGATTTTTTTTTCTGTTGGAATTTTGTGAATAAGAGTGACAAATATTAAAACAAGATCCTTTCAATTTGTAATGAGAGATTTGAAATTTCATAGCTAAAGAAAAAAATAAAAAACACGATAGAACAACGACTGATTGACAGCCAAAACGAAGGAACACACGAGATGAAGAGGAATGTGGAAAAATACAGCCGATAACTGGGGAGGGGGGAGCCCCTCCCCACAAATAAATTACCGAAATAGAAATTACATTCAAAATCAAACATGGACGGAGATAATAAGCGCAGAGAGACGAACACAAAGAAATAGAAAAATAACGAATGAATATATAACTGGTTTCACAGGAAAGATAGAAGAGTAATGAACACACACACACACACACACACACACACACACACACACACACAACACATACACACACACAACACATACACACACAACACACACAACACATACACATACACACAACACATACACATACACATACACACACAACACATACACATACACATACAGCACATACACACACACAACATACACACAGCACATACACATACACACACAACACACAACACACACATAACACATACACATACACACACACACATATATATAAAATGGACAGTGACACATATTTGCTAAATATCTAGATGTGCAATGAACATAACTAGATAGATTCGTAATGAGAGAGATAAACAGACAGAAAGACAGAAAAACATACAGATAAACAAACACATAGATAGATAGATAGATAGATAGATAGATAGATAGACAGACAGATAGATAGATAATCTATTTAAGGTATATAGATAAGTAAATATGAACAAGGATAGATAGATAGATAGATAGATAGATAGATAGATAGATAGATAGATAGATAGATAGATAGATAGGGAATACCTCGTCGATTTTGACGGGCTGAAACAGAAAAAAAAAAAACAGACAGAGATAGATGTGTGATAAACAGACATATTTCTAAATAACTAGATGTGTAATGAACATCTATCTATCTAGATTTGTAATTAGATAAATTGATAGAAAATGAGAGAGAAAGAAAGGGAGAATGTGTGTAAAGCAAAGGTCAATGAGTGTGGTAATAAAAAAGTGGAGGCTTGTTTCGTGGTCTTATACAGTTATGTATTTCCTACACATTCTATAGGCTTCCGATCGAGCACAGATGGTAGCCATGCTTACAAATGCTGAGTTTCAAGGCATGCCTTTCTACTTAAAATGTTATCACAATACAATTTTTCATCTCTTATTTGATTCTTTTGCTATACTAAATTCGTAATTAACAACAAACAAAAAGAAGGAAACAAGAAGAAAGAACTTAAAACAGAAGTAAATAAAATTAAACAAGGGAAAAAAATGATTCAACTTCGTCTGGCACAAGGCCACCCAATGAGTCAGATAATCATTGAAATAAATTGAATCAAAGAGATTAGGTCGCTAACTTATAGTCAATGACGAGGTATCCCAAGAAAAGAGAGAGAGAGAGAGAGAGAGAGAGAGAGAGAGAGAGAGAGAGAGAGAGAGAGAATAAATTTGATGGACGAAACAAAGAACAAGCAAGAACACATGCTAGATATTAATGAAGATTGGATGTGCAGGGGGTGTAATGGATATTGGTTCATAGTTGTTAATAGGAGAGCCGATTTCCAGTTCCCGTTGAATCTGTAATATTTACTTTCGCGCAAATAAGCTTGGGAAAAATGCGTTAATTAATAAGACTTGTATCACTAAAACAATATTATCTAAAAAATATCTAATAATCGAAAAATATTTTCTGGCTTTAAATAACCTGCAAAGAATTGATAAGCCGTAGTAAATGAATCGACAATAAATAAATAACTACGTACATCATGTTGTGCCATACGTGATACAGGCTTGGGCGATCATGTCTTGAAAGTTACATGACTGACTCGGCAGAATATTATCTCGCAGTAGGTTGACATTACTTTCTGTGGTGGACTGGTTGCCAGCCAAGGCTATAGAATCCAATCTGCGCTGTTATTTAACCCATAACTGGAGAGAAGAGACGGATTAATACCATTACCCAAGGGCATTTGCGCGCAAGTGAATACCAGGAATTCAACTGGAATTCGAACTCGGCTCCCGGTTTTCTCGTTCTGAGCCGATATCCATTGCACCACAACACACATACGAATTTCTACGTTGACAACATTAATAACTTGGATGTTTGCTACATCTCTTGATTTTATAATCATTCTTTGTGGCCTCGTCAAGATTAAATATCTTTTTTGTTTATATAAAAGTCGTTGTTACTGTGTTTTATATAATTGTTTTTGTTACTTTGTTTTATTCACTGAACTAGCAGTATAGCCCGGCGTGGCTCAGGTGTAATGAAAGCTTTAAAACTAATCCATGGTCCTGGAGCTCAGACTCTTTGGACGTTGGCACGAAAGGCTAAAAAGCAATAGTTGTTTCCAGTTAAAGCCAAACCGTAGACTGAAAGAAAAATGAATGGATGTAAGTCAAATTCTGATTTTCTCGTATCGATATCAAATAAGTTTTTTTCGTCGTAAACTGAATTTTGAAGGTTAAATAAGTCCTCTGAGTAAATGGTATCATGGCTGAGACTAAGAATTACAATTATACTTACTTAGAGCCAAACCCGAAGCAAAAACAAATAAAAGGGCTGAAAAAATACAGACATACAGGCAGATAAACAGACACACACAAACATTTTGCCTTTTATATATACATATATTATCGATTTTCTGCACCATTGTAAGAACTGCAACCTTGAAACTTCTGAATATCGTTTCTTATGTCTTTGTCTATGAGTGTATGAAATTTGATTAAAATCGAACCACTCCTTCTATAATCCGATTTTTTCGATTATCGATATTTATCGGGGGTACCTCGACACAAAACCTAGCTAAGAACAATCGCAGACGCTTATAGTACAACTGTGTAAATTTTCAAGAAAATCGGTTCAGCCGTTTCGGACTCTATTGGTAACGGACACACACACACACACACACACACACACACACACACACACACACACACACACACAGACAGACAGACAGACAGACAGACAGACAGACAAAGTCCCATTTATAAATAAGTTTAGATATAAAGAGTTTAAGAGTTTGTCTTTTTAACAGCGCAAATACATGCCGACTTTCGTGAGGACACTGTTATAGCGTTCTCACTCACCAGGGCCATCTTCACGAGAAAATCATAACGGTATACTCAGGAAACGTCGAAGTCGGCATGAATCTGCTCAGTTAAAGAAACAAACTTTTTGTACTTATCAACACTCTATCTCCAACTCGATATCGGGCACTTTATGATAGAGAACCTGCTTGCAAAAATACATTTTATCACTAAAACCATTGAGAAAACAATAACCTTGGAGCTGAACATTATCACAAGCACTTTCAGTAATGAATTGAATTCTCCCGTTGTATGGCGTGTGTATACACCGGATATATATAACACGCTAAAATTTCCCCTCTCTTATTCCATGGCTTAGGGAGTAGGGACTCCGACTGATACCAAATCGGTCGAGTTTCGATCTCGGCTTCAAGCAAGTGGATGTGTCTAGCCACACCGATGAGCTGTGATACAGCGAAATAGGCTCGTATGTGGATGACTAATATGTATACATATTGTGAACACAGAAAATGTTCTAACGATCACTTGAGCTATTAAACAAACAGTTACCAGGTAACTCATTTCTATAATATATATTGTATATATATATATCTTCTACACATGTGCACATAAGGTGTACACAAACACACGCTCAGGAGAAGGAATAAATCAACCTAACATCAATAAAAAGTGCATAGATTATTTTTTAACTTAATATAAAAACAATGAAAATGAAAAAATCGACCGTCAATGCTGACACTTCATGAATGAATAGAAAAAAAATTCGTCTACGAAACTCTGGAGTCAATGTACTGAATATAAACCAGCTAAGTGATAAATTGTATATTTTTATTAATCCTAACACACACACACACACACACACACACACACACACACACACATATATATATATATATATATATATATATATATATATATATATATATATTAGTGACCATAATATAAGGAACGGAAACAACAAAGACATAAATATGTGTATTATTTAAAAAGTAATGCATGATTAGCAATGAAATTTTTACCGAATAAACATTCAGGTGTAATGCATAAATATTATACAAAGTCCTAATAATAAATGAACTTTTATTTATTATTGAAAAGCTCTAGCGAGTTTTTTTAACAATGTAAATTGAAGGTTTAAGCAAATTATTAACATCGTTCCTTAACTTTTGTCCAGTAGCTAATTTCCTTTGTTCCATTTAATCTTTATTTAAAAAAAAACAAACTATTATGTAATTTTTTGTAACTTTGCATTACACCCGAATGTTTATTCGGTAAAAATTTCATTGCTAATCATGCATTACTTTTTAGGTAATACACATATTTATGTCTGTGATTTCCGTTCCTTATATTATAGCCGCTACTGTATATATATATATATATATATATATATATATAGTATAATGATAATCCACGTATACTGTTATCTGATGAAAGGCCGAGGCCGGTCTGAAATTTCAAATATATATATATACTAATAGAAATAAATAAATAAATACTGTCAAAAAACATTTTTGACTTACAACTTTTTAGTAGTTTTTCCTATATATATATATATATATATATATATATATATATATATAGTCACACACACGCACACACATACATATATGTATAGTCACATACACACACATATATATATATAGTCACACGCACATATATATATATATATATATATGTGTGTGTGTGTGTGTGTGTGATTTACCTCTACATAAATAATCTCACCCTTTTTTACAAGTACTAAACTAACAAAGGCACGAATCCGTCTCTTCTCTCACTGGTATTGTGTTTTTAATTAAGAGGATAAAATGAACTTTCTGGTCTTGGGTAGCAACCAACCTAAGAGAAGGAAAACTCTCAATTCCAAACCGTGAAGCAAGCGTCGGGAAAACCACTGAATTATGTTTCTCGAGAATGCCTGGTGATTGGCAGGCGAATAAAGAAAAGGAACCCGTGGAGAGTCATGATCGCTACACTCTGAAAAGACATGGCCTATATTGAAGTATATTGAAATGATTAAAAGCAGGAAGAAATTTTGAAGAAGAGAAAACCAGAGAAACAACATTGAGAAAGAGAGTAAAGAATATGAATGGAAGAGAGAGAGATGAGAGAGAGGGGGAGGAGAGAGGGGGAGGAGAGAGAGGAGGAGAGAGAATTGATATGTGAGTGTGCAGAGTGAGAGGGTTAATTGAGATGGGTGTGAAAAGAGGGGGAGATGTGATAGCATTAAAAATTATAAAATAAAAGAAAATCAGGTAAGTAAAGATGATGAGGAGAGTAAAGGCAAAAAGGTGAGCAGAAGAGAGAGAGAGAGAGAGAGAGAGAGAGAGAGAGAGAGACTGTGTGTGAGTGAGAGGGCGGTGAAGGAACGTGGGGAGATATGAGATGTATTAGAAATAAGAGAGAGGGAATGAGTATAGTGTTGGTTTGTTCGAGGAAGCTGAAAATAAATATCAGTCTTAATCAATTGGGAATTTAGACTTGAGGGCTACAAATGAAATTACCAACTTTCAAAGGCGAAAGTATCTATCATTTTAGAACCGTTTCAATCAAGTTGGATGCGCCGGGTCGAAATTTCAATTTTGGTTCGTCCGAAAGTTTGAAGCTCGATCAGCCTCTTCCGAGGAACAGCAACGGCCATGTCGAAAAAGAGTAGAGGTGGAAGGGTCAGAAAGCAAGACAAATCGCTTGTCACTGATTACATGGGCACGAGGGAGGTTGCTGTGGCTTTGGGCTGGCCAAGCTGGTAACATGCTCCATTAAGGATGTCTGGGAAGTGGCAAAAGACGTATGTAGTTGGGGACTAAAACGAAATGATTCTTGGGAAGGAAAGAGCGAAAAAAGATGGTTTGGGCAGGATTGAGGTAAACAATAAATGACCAAAATGGTGGCAGTGGTGGTGTCGGGCGGAATAAGAGAGTCGGGGTGATTTCATTAAACAGCTAAAATGGCGTGTTCATGTGGAATATTCTATTTGGGTCGTACTCCAGTGAACATTACCGGACACCAAAATTTTCTTTTTGCATGCTCTGCTTCATGACCATTTTATGAAAGTCTCATCGCGCTTGCGTAAAAGCAAACGATTTTAACAAAGGGTTAAAACGAACAGTGTACTTTTGAAGTCAAAATTATCTGATAATGATGTTATTTACTGAACGCAGTTTAGTTAATGTCTCAAGACTACAGGCATAGAGTAACTAGTGAGGATTTGTTGTGGGTAATAATAATTCAGTTTTTTATTCAATTTAACGGTAAAAAATAAAAAAAAAATCGTCGGAGAGAGACTAAATCAGATATTCAAAGTAGGAAGGGATTAAGTCATGTTAAAATTTTAACATCCCTTAGTATCTAAACTTATTTATAAATGAAACTTTGTCTGTGTGTGTGTGTGTGTGTGTGTGTGTGTGTGTCTGTGTGTGTCTGTGTGTGTGTGTCCGTTACCTACAGACTCCAAAATAGCAGAACCGATTTTCTTGAAAATTTACACAGTTGTACTATAAGCGTCTGCGAGTGTTCTTAGCTAGGTTTTGTGTCGAGGTACCCCCGATAAATATCGAAAATCGATAATCGAAAAAATCGGGTTATAGAAGGCGTGGTCCGATTTTAATCAAATTTGATACACTCATAGACAAAGATATAAGAAACGATATTCAGAAGTTCCAAGGTTGCAGTTCTTACAATAGTGCAGAAAATCAATAATATATATATATATATATATATATATATATATATATATATATATATAAAAGGCAAGATGTTTGTGTGTGTGTGTTTATCTGCCTGTATGTCTGTATTTTTTCAGCCCTTTTATTTTAGTTTTTGTTTCGGGTATGGCTCTAATTAGGTATAATTGTAGTTCTTAGTCTCAGCCATGATACCATTTACTCAGAGGACTTATTTAGCCTTCAATATTCAGTTTACGACGAAAAAAACTTATTTGATATCGATATCAGGAAATCAAAATTACTTACATCCATTCATTTTTCTTTCAGTCTACGGTTTCGCTTTAACTGGAAACAACTATTGCTTTTTAGTCTTTCGTGCCAACGTCCAAAGAGTCTGAGCTCCAGGAGCATAGATTAGTTTTAAAGCTTTCATTACACCCGAGCCACAACGGGCTATACTGCTAGTTAAAAATAAACAGATATGAAAGACAAAATGATGGCAAGCCTAGATGTCAAATCAGTATCCACTAATATACCCGTCAAAAATACTTCCACATCCCAAGAAAGTACCTTAGCAAACCTAAAGTAATCTTACTTTGCCGGTCAACAAAAGCATGTCCACTTGCTAACGAATCACAAAACCACTTTTTCTTTTCGTCAGCAACAATTTTGGTAAACAAAAAGTCGGTTGATCAGTATTTTTTGTATTCTATTTTTAGGATTTTTAGAATCTGACCTATTTAAACATGCTCTACATAAAATGTGCGTTGTGGTGCATTGGATATCGGCTCGGAACGAGAAATCGGGAGCCGAGTTCAAATTTCAGCCAAATTCATTGCATTCACTTACGCGCAAATACCCTTGGGAAAGGTATTAATCCGTCTATTCCTTCCAGTTATGGGTTAAATAGCAGGACTGATTGGGTTCTATAGCCTTGGTCGGCAACCAGTCTACCACAGAAAGCAATGGCAACCTACTGCGGGATAATCTTCTGCCCAGTCAGTCATGTCTCTTTCGAGACATGATCGCCCAAGCGTGTATCACGTATGGCACTTAACTGACTGACTACATAAAAAAACTCCCACTACCTCAGATATATAAATGACGTTTTACTATTATATCCGTGAAACGTAAACCTACCAATCATTATAGAAAACATCTTAATAACGTTGAATTCACTATTGAATATATTTCTTCCTCGTGTGTATATTGAATATACAACACCCTAACATTTCTCAAGAATTTTATCTTTTTTTTTAACTGATAGTTTACCCAATACAATTGTATTTACCCAATACAAGGCCCAATGTTCACTAAGCCGAAACAGAAACAAATTATATTTCAAAATTTAAAGAAAAGCAACTAATAAAAATGACCTATTTTTATTACCATCACAACCAAAATATATATAGGTTTAATCATAAGTTTCAATCTTAAAGCCCTCAGAATATGTAGGAACGCCTAGATGAAGAAGAAAAGTATGACAAAACTTCACTACACCCCCATCATTTCATTCTCTATCGAAGAAAAAGAGTACATAAAATCAATAAGATTAAAAAAGTAAGTACTATTGAGATCAAAAATGCTATATTTTTTATTCTACCCACTAACTCTCTATCAACAAAACTAAAGAAAATAATCTATCCCTGACATTAAAATCATGACCATTACCTCCAAGACGATCAAAGATTTCGTCAGCATGAAAGACAAAGGTAAAACAGCCTCGGAAGTTACGATCTATAAAATTATTTATTTATTTATTTATTTATCTTTTTTAATCATTTCACCCGAAGCAAGGCGGTACCGCCACTGATGTGCAGGGGGCCACATAAGAGAATTAAAGTTTTAGGCAGGAGAAGAGTGAAGAGAAAGATGAACCAGCTACAGGGGTGAAAGAGAAAAAGCAAGAGAAGGATGTGAACACAGGAGTGAAGACAGTTGCGAAGGTAGAGAGAAATGTAGATAACAAGATACACGGGGTGATGTAGAAAGGACTGGAATTAAGTGGATAAGAGATGGGAATTGATTTTGTATTTAAATTTCCTGAAGGTTGTATCCGTCAGGAAAGCAAGTGTATGAAAGGGAGTTCCACAGGTGGGAAGCGCGATAAAAGAAGCTAATGAAGTAGAATTGTCACCTGCATTTGGTTGATCTAACTGTAAAAGAGTGGGACATTGTTGCCAGTCTGGTTGTCCTAGTAAATTCTTGTGGAGGGGGCACCAGTGACCTATGTTCGTCAGAGTAGAAGCTATGAAAATATTTATAGAAGAGACAGAGGGAAGCCACATGTCATAAAGACTATGTAGGCGAAACTTTTAGAACCCTAAAAACTCGCATCTATGAACATAAAAGAAAGCCCTGTTGCGATAACCTACGAAGCTACTTAGTAACATATAGAAATAAGACAATAACTGTAAGTTGAAAAAATACCACACTAATAAAAAATGCCACACTATTAAAAAACAAACACATCCCGTTATAAAGAAAATACTTACAAGTAATATTAAGAGATAATCCACATGCGATAAACGCACTTTTTATATTAGCAATATGTATACGAGTCTATAGTTAAAGAATGTAAAATTTACAAACGATGTAATCAAATTTTATGCATTCACTTCCAAAATTTTGTCAGATTCACCATACAACCGAAAACACACACGAAAACATTTATATTCAGCATCCACAAAAATTACACAAAATTTCTCAACAAAAACGAATTTTCATCAATAACTTCCCCACAAATTTTTATCAGTGACCTCCCCCAAAATCTAAATAATAATAATAATAAAATTTATTCTAAAATGAATGACATAAATTTAATCCACAGTTAACACACAGACACTCCACCGTACGGAATTATTTGATTTATTTGCGGTCACAACTTCGGAGAAAACTGTCGGTCTTTTAGAACACGTTTCTTCAAATCGTAACATACATCGAAACGTTTGCTTTATTTTTTTTTTTACCCGTGTGTGAAAACGAGTCAGCAATTTTATTGAAACGAGTTTTATTTTCAAATCTTCTGTTGAGATTCATTAGGCGAAAGCAGTCCACTCAGTTTTCTTCATCAATGGTCCGACAACGTTTTTCATTAACTGACCGGTGTTTTGAAAGTTCGTCATATCATGGTTAGTCTTCAAATGATATGTAACCACATTTGAGACGCGAATAATTCTGGAAGCATTGCAAAAACTTAAATGACACAAAAGAATACAAAGGTTTGTACATCGTGAAAATTGGCAAACGTGTTTGTAAACACTATAAATAAAGCCCGTTAGTCAATCCCTGATTAGGTTTCACAAGGGACCAGAACAAAGACGTCTCGTAACACCTTGTGATGCAATAGGAACCTACTTCCTGTTAGCGTGCGATATTTGAATACCATTTATTGGTAGTTAAATATATAGAGAGAAGCAATTTTGGTAGTTAAATATATAGAGTGAAGCAATTTTGGTAGTTAAATATATATAGAGAAGCAATTTTGGTAGTTAAATATATATAGAGAAACAATTTTGTATGGTATTTACGAAACTCAATTTGAAATGAATTGTTTGAACATTATTCTTTTTTTTATCGATACTCGTATTTAAGTAGATAGTCATTTTTTTTTAGTTAAGCAGTATTATATATTTATATCTACTGGCCTGATTATTTACGATAAATTTTTATTACGAAAATGTGTGCCATTCGGCAGGATTCGAACCTGCGACCCCCTATCTACATTGGGGAAGCTACCATTTGATCTGGCAACGTCTTAGACCGCTCGACCACGAATGACCTCCACTCTAAACGAGGTTTTAATCAAGCCTATATAACACAATTTTCGATTCATCGCAAACAACCATATCTGCTCTGAAATGTATCGTAATGTCAACAGATATAAAACATGTCACGGAAATTAACGACTTTTAACGAAACTTGGTTATAAACAACCGACAATTTGAAATGAAACTTAGTTTATTAATTCACTTTTCGCGGCTTATCAACACTTTTCCGGTTATTTAAAGTCAGGTAATATTTTAAGATTCTACGAATTTTGAGGGAAGATAAAATGGTTTAGTGTTGCAAGTCTTACTAAATAATCCATAGCTGGGGGAGAAGAGGTGGACTAATACCTTTCCCAATGGGTATTAAAGGAATGTAACAAACCCAACGGGAATTCGAAATTGGTTCTCCGATTAACAATTCCGAGACATTTTCAATTATCCCACTAGCAAATTCATGCTTGCAGCACTCGTTATTCCCACACGGTCACCCATATAGGTACTGGCCAGGCTCGGCGCTGTTTAACTTCAGTGATCATACGGGAGCCGTTGTGTCAGCGTGATGTGGCCGTAAGCCACGAAGTATAATTTAATATGGCATAGATGCACGATTGTTGGACAGTCACTGAGGAACGAAATAATGTGAGTAGTATTAGTTTGGAGGCGAAAGTGGCATAATGGTTAATTATATGGAAAGTGGGGTAGGCGATAAGAGTTCAAATTCAGCTGAGACAGTTTTTCTTCACTTAGAATTAATGGCTTTAAGGGAAGTATAAATCTACCTCATCTTTCAAACCAGTTATCGGCAAATTGCAGTGCAGACAGTGATTTCTAGCCTTGGCTATCAACTAGTCTACGAAAAATAACCCTGAATTCAAGGTTATCGAGATAAAAACCCTGAGACAAAAAATATTAAATCGAGAGGCCAATGTTAAACAGGATTCAAGGAGAAGGACGATTGGCATTGCATATAGGTTTTTGAAGATCAAAGTTGACTAGAAAGCTAGAAGCTGGATGAGAGTTCCACAAGCGAGAAGTGCGAGAGAAGAAACTGTGAGCATAGAACTTAGGGCTAAATCCAGTAATTTTAACTGTAAAATGATGAGAACCAGATGTCAGTCAATACTGCACTTAAATTCATAAAGTCAAGTTAAAAAAGAAGAAAGCCCATCAGAACAATTACCATGAAAATGTTTTATAAAAGTCACATGGAAGCTACGTTACAGCAGTAGGAAAGTGAATGCAACAAATTCCACTTGAATTCGAACTTGTCTCTCCAATTCATCGTTCCGAGCCGATTTCCACTGCACCACAACACATCGGAAGTACATTTACTTACACGCAAATACCCTTTGAAAAGGTATTAATAATAAAGTATGGGTTAAAGAAAAAAGCAGATTGGGTTCTATAGCCTTGGTTGGCGACCGGTCTACTGCAGGAAAATTTTCTACCCAGTAAGTCATGTCTCGAAAGAGAAATGATCGCCCAAGAGTGTAGCACGTATGGCACTTAACTGACTATTCCAGAGCATTCTTCGCTGATAATTAGAATTGGCTCACTATTTTAAGTTCCTGACCACCGACTTCTATCTTGCTTGAAACCCCTTTCTTACTGTCATGAGTTTGGTGACACAGTGCAACATACCATTAAACAAATGACAAGCCCCCTGGAAGACCGCATAACCACCGCCAAGAAGGGAAAGTCAAAATGTAACTGACACGTTGTAAGGGCCATCAGTTTGTTCACAGCCAGCCTACAAAATACAATATTACACAAAAGAAGCAGAAGAGGCAGGCAGAGAAAAATGAGCTGGCAATGTCACTGAATAGATATGAAGATCATTCTCAAAGAATCAGACATTCGTACGCAACCGAGACATGTGGAAAGAGCTTGTCAGTGCCACACCCACTCATGGGGCTGCTGCTACTGCTGCTGATAATCATTATTAGCATTCAAAAGAAATTTGATCAATGATCGACCTCACTACGTTTTCTACGAGACGAACTTGTTAACTGCATGGAGAAGAGACCAGCCTTTCTTTAAAATTTATTAAAGCAGTAAGAAGCGGTGACCTTGAAAACTGATGTCAAAAGAAAAGGCGGAGAAAATTTTTTTCAGCTGTCAGCATTTTGATCAATCTTAATCTTAGAGGGTCGTTGATAAATCCAAAAGGTTAATCCACGAAACGAAATTACCGATGTCAACCAGGTAAAAGTTTATAAAGGTAATCCTTATCTGTTATCTTATAAAAACGTGCAAGACAAATAATAGGGCGAAGTTAAGCAACGTTGAGCCTGGTCAGTACTTAGATGGGTGACCGCTTGGGAATACCAGGTGCTGTAAGCGTATAGTGACGGATGTGCGTGTTTACGTCCATATCACGTTGAATACACCGGTTCTCGCTCGATCACCGAAGTTAAGCAACGTTGAGCCTGGTCAGTACTTAGATGGGTGACTGCTTGGGAATACCAGGTGCTGTAAGCGTTTAGTGACGGGTGTGCATTGTGGTGCAGTGGATATCGGCTCGGAAATAGAAATCAGTGAGCCGAGTTCGAATTCTAGTTGAATACTCTGCATTCACTTAAGCACTGGTACCTTGGGAAAGGTATTAATCCGTCCCTTCCCTCCAGTTATGGGTTAAATAACAAGGGTAGGACTTGGGGACCCTGTTCTTAAAAACAAATCCCAATGAATCTTGATACTCGAAAAGAAAAATGTTGTATAAATAAAATAACCTTACCCAAAAAATCATTGGTTATGACCTTAAAATGATCCCAAAAGGATTGATGGGTCGTTAAACCTCGAAACAAACAAACAAACAAACAAACAAAACAAATAATAGGCCAATTGTGGTGCAGTGGATATCAGCACGGAACAAGAAATTGGAGAATCGATTTCGAATTTCAGTTGAATTCGTTGCATTCACTTACGCGCAAATACCCTGGGGAAATGTATTAATCCATCTCTTCCCTCCAGCTATGGGTTAAATAGCAATATAGATTAGGTTCTATAGCCTGGGTTGGCAACCAGTCCACAGCAGGAAGTAATGGCAACCTACTGCGGGAAAATTTTTTGCCCAGTCTGTCATGTCTCTTTCGAGGCATGATCACCTAAGAGTGACATTTAACTAACTGAAAAATAATAAAAGTATTAAAAGTTGGTTTTAGCGGAAAAAGTTTTGCTTACAAAGAGACAACTGACGTCTAGTAATACAATTTAAGCTCAAATCAAACGTCAAGTGGAATTTGTACACACGACCCATTGCTGAAGATGATGGAAAAATGGTTGGTTCTATGTCCGCTCCAGTAAATATCTTTACAAGACTCAAATAAAGCTGAAAATGGATTACTACGGTCACATATGGACAGGAGTTGCTCAGTCTTCAATTTCCAGCCTTGATAAAGTCTAAAAGCGTTTCCACGTCCTTGTGGGTGATTAATTATTTTCCAACAATACTACCCCTTTCCCACAGACCAAACGTCATAAGTCCCTCGATGCTCTATCACTATTTCCATGGAAAGTTTCCAGACGAACTACATTCCTTAGTTTTACTAGTTTTAACCTTCACGGCTAAGACTTGCCATGCTATGTACATGGACTAACCTCATTCTCTTCGAATATTTTATGTTTACGACTTAGTAACAGTAGACGTGATGTGCGTTGTGGTGCATTGGTTTAGAACGAGAAATCGAAGCGCCTAGTTCAAATCAAAGTTGAATTACGCACAAATAACCTTGGGAAAGGTTCCGTCGCTTCTCCTTCCAATGGGTTAAATAGCAGGACAGATTGTGTTCTATAACTTTCATTGATTTTATTGATTAGATGCAATTTCATCTAACTTCTTGAGGACCATTGCTTAATGGAACGGACTCTAAAGAGGGTGCTTCTCCTATCACTACAGTCTTAACCTGCTCAACTGCTCATGGGTTAACCTTTATCTTGCCCATAAACTGTCTCTTACTTTGTAACCCTCTATCTCGAGTGGCTCTTATTTTTTATCTATCTTGAGTGGCACTTATTTTTTTACAACAATGTTTACAGAGCAAACATTATTGTAAAAAAGAAAAAAGAAAGAGATTCAAGGATCTTCAAGTGAAATGACGACTGGGCAAGACTGAGATTTTAAAAATATTTTGTTTAAGAGAATTTTCACCATCTTTTTCTTTTTCTTTTGATAGTAAATTTTTTATGTTTCCGCTTTTTCTTTTTACACATAGATTTTGTGGCACTAAGTGAATGTTTAAATATTTGTTAAACTTGACTCGAAAAGAAAAGTGTGCTCTTCACCAGGATGCAGAAAACTCAAAAAAGGAGAATGAATATCTCCTCAAAGATGATGAGGAAACTTGAAGCGACAGAGATGCGATTTTACCAATGAATGCCGAGTATAATATGACCAGAGCATATGAATAATGAGCAAGTTTTATGGAAAATAGGAACTGATTACCATCAGAAAGAGACAACTGAAATTTCCGGGAGTCACATTGAAGAAATAGAATATGGAGAATTTAACACTCTCAGGACATACTGAAGGCCATAGAATCGGGTCAAAGAGCAAGTAACGCGTCTGAGCGAATGGACAGCAAAAAAGGAAGATAAAGGGGAGAAATGAAAGGAGGTTGTGGAGAGTCATTAATGCTCATGCCTTGAAAGAAGTTTAGCTTAGTCAGGCTTGAATATATTCCACCTTGTAATTACAATGCTACAATGGAAGTGTTATTGTGTGAAGAACCTGCTAATTATTAGGTCATAGCGAGTGGATGAGTAAATAAAGTGCAGACCGCACTGATAAAAACATTTCAGATAATTTTCTGTTAAAGGTGGCTCTGCTATTTTCACAACGCCGGCCTCAGAAATGGGGGAAAGTAGAATTTTTCTTTAGAGAAATTTTTTTTTTACAATTAAAAATTTGAAGTCTTGGTATGATATAAACACACATGACTTTGTGAATAGCACACGCCGTTTCGTGTGATTTATTTCGAATTTATTCACTTGAAAATACGAAAAAACAAAAAAAAGAAACTATTATTTTTCTCCAGAAAAAAATATTATGATGAACGTTTCCTGTTTCTAAAGCAAAAAATATTTACCTGTCTGATCTTCCTTAATGCAAATCGCCAATGGTTTAAAATCGTGAAAACTTTACCTTAGACGAAAGTTTAAAAATGAAAAAAAACTTTGCACTGTTTATGCATGTAGATATATACAGGATTGTCCAAAAGCAGGCAGACAGTAAATGATAACATTTATTTTGAGATTACATATACAATTATATTTACTAATACAATTACAGTGACAATTAAATTTTACTGAGTACAAAAGCGTTTAAATTTTATCAACGCAGGTGCTCAAACTGTTGTCCGCCATAATTTACACAGCTTTGAAGTGTATCTCTCAAGCTTCGACAAACATTTTTGCACAAGTTTCTTTGTGTATTAATTTCATGAAATGCATCTCTTATGTAATTTTTCAAATCCCCAACACTTCTTGGTTTTCGACTATAAAATTTGTTCTTGAGTACTTTCCAAAAGAAGAAATCCATTGGGGTCAAGTCAGGTGAACGCGCTAGCCACTCAATTTGACCTCTTCGGCCAATTCATTTCTCAGGAATTGTTTCATCAAGATACTCACGGACTGATCTTGAATAATATAATAAACATCATTGTAATAATATAACCAATTCACAAACCTATTCTTTCTACTTTTGGACACACTGTATGAGAACGAAATGAATCTAATAAAAATTTTAAGAAATTATATTGTCTTCTTGAAATTAGGCGTGCTATCCTTAAATCCAAACAGGCGGCATGTGGTCAGCGGGGCACAGTTTGTCCGTGGCTGGTCTGATAAATATTGAAGGTTTCGTATTTTACTATTAAAGTTCACCTAATACAAGGCACAAGAACAACTTAAGGTAGGGGGTTACTGAATGAGGCGAGTGGCAAGAAAGTAAGAGGAGAAAGTAGGAAATGAAACTTATGAGAATATAGATAAAAAGTTTCCCAAGACTTGGACAGTTTAAGATTGTAGTGTTCAGGATAGCATCAACGCGGGACTTTGTTCCAAAAAGTAGAGAGTATAATTTAAGGAAAAATAATTCGAATATGATAAACGAGATTTCAAGTTGGACAAATAACAAATCTCATTGGTCGAAGCTTCAGGTGAAATGGAAATAAAACAAATGCATATGAAGTTATACGACAATAAAGATTAATTACTGATTATTGAACTAGTATGTTAGAAAATAATAATACCACCATTTAATCGGGGAAGGAGGGAGGGTTCAGTTCACAAAGTAAAAACCGAGAGTTTATTTTCTAAGTGCCGTTTAGATATGGTACAAGGTCGAAAATATGGGGCACCCAGTGAGGATCGAACTTGCTAATCAGTTGTAATGGGTTCTAGTAAGATAAACGTACTGACAATTACACTACACCGATGTGCCCAAACAGAAACTGATAGAATAAATAACATAGATAATCATTTCGTTTGAGGGATGGCGCATCACAATATTCCAACCAATTTGAACTTGTCATGAGTTTAGTAAATATTTATATAAATACAACTGGAAACATGGCTGAGATAACTGCACATTTTCCACAGGAGTTAGTTGTTCGAGTCCTGATAAAAACCAACATTCAAATGCTGATATTCAAGCGAAACATAATTTTCTTTCCATATGTCAAACCGTACTAATCTGAGTTTAGCAAATTTGGAGATATTGTCATGAAAAATAAGTTTAATGAAAATAAGTTGTATAAGCGAATGAAGTAGAAAGACGGAAGCTGATTTATTTTTACGCCTTATCAACCCTTTGTGATTTATTTAAAGCCGAAACACATTTTGGATCGTAAGAAGTTGTTTACAGTATCCATTGTTTCCCAGCAGTCCCTCATGTAAATAATGACCGGAATCGACACTGCTTAACTTCGGTAATGCATACGAGAACCGATGTTTCAGTGGGATTTGACAGGAAGACGAAGAAGCAAATAGAGAAAATCTTATTGCTTACAAAAACACAGTTGGCATCGAGAAATAAAATGAGATTCAAGGATTTTCGAATGAAAATGCCGAATAGACGTTAAAAATAGATGTAGTCGTCGAAGTTCAGACAAAATAGAGAAAACTTCAATAACAAACATGTAATCAATGTTAGGATGTTTCCCGTTGGGGTGTTTTCCGATGGTCTCAACGAAGCAACAGAATTGGAAATTGAAGACATGTAAAACAAGCATTTAGATGTGCACATAGTGAAATGGCTATCGATAAAGGAAATAACATCAGCATGCCGAGTTCAAATTCCACCTGAGACCGTTGAGTTCGCTTTCGTACAAATACAATTGAAAAGGCATGAATCCATTTCTTCAGCCAGAAAACGGTTCACAACAAGGGAGACTGGGCTCTTTAGTTTCGGTTGGATATCAGTCTGTTAAGGTTCTTTTTACTGTGTGTATGAGTGAGGTGGAATTTGAACTCGACATGCTGATGTTATTTCCTTTATCGATAGCCATTTCACTATGTGCACATCTAAATGCTTGTTTTACATGTCTTCAATTTCCAATTCTGTTGCTTCGTTGAGACCATCGCAAAACACCCCAATCTCTGAAGATGGCTCATGTGAGCCGAAAGTTTAGAACCAACTTAATAAAAAATTATCCAAATGTTGGGGAACTTTTGTCTTTATTTTCAACTGAAATTAAAGCCAAAATACGATGTTTAGAACGGGTCATGATTTAACATAATAGACATTCATTGTCTCTCATATTTAACAGTATATGCTTATAAAATGTTTTGCTGCCTCGATACACTATATATATATATATATATATATATATATATATATATATATATATATATATTCTTCACTACTCGCTGCCTCGCTATTGTCTCTCTTTCCATGAGCGTGACAGGTGGGAGATATATATAGAATTGTCATCCGCAGAAA